>CM038678.1:142152663-142542545 GCA_021605205.1 Aegilops longissima | reverse complement strand
TACAGAAAGAAATCACTGAGACAATAGCAGCGGCGATAGATTTGTCGAGTCGGTAATGCTCCTCCTTGACATTCACCATGAGGGACACTCGATCGATGAAATCTTGGTAATGTTCATGTACCATTGATGCAATTCATACATTCTCGTTGGGAGGTTCTTGACCTTATGCTGGATGGACCAAAGGTTGGCCGGACATATTTCCGTTTTATTTCATCCTCTCTAAGCACAGGCATGGGCTCGATCTCGAGAGTTGTCCAACAGTGATTTTGAGAACTTCAGCTGCATTATATGGTCCTCCGTTATTACCACATTGCCCACCTCGGGGCGTAAACTGTTTGCCCACAATAATATGGGGCAGCGTCTTTCATCCGCGTGTTGTTGGCACAACAAGCGAGGGATCGATTCGCGCCTGTTCTCCCAGTGAGGGAATGGTTTTCCGCATTTTTGACAGCTGCTTCTTGTTTGCTCGATCTCGAGCTGCGCCTCCTACGTAGGCGTGCTCGATTTAACTTCACGATGTGGCGCTCATAGTCACGTGTCAGCGAGCTTGGGAGCTGAGTGGTTGAGCCATCTGAATGAAGTGGTCAATCGTTTCCTTAGGCACTTTCTCCCTTGGCGGCGGTGGCGGTTTCGGTGCAAAATGGGCTTCCACCTCGGACTTGATATGGCTGCGATTTCCTCCTCGGACCTGTCATAAGACCTCTGCGGAAGAGGTGTGAGGCTTGGACCATATTTATATCGCTTGCCTCTGTGTACTTCTGTACTACCTCGACTCGTCTTGCCTCGCACCATAGCTGCAGGGTGTCTCTTCTGCGATTCTTTGAGGCGGAGGCAGCTGGGTGAGGGCTGAGTTGGCGAGAGGAGTGGCCGCTGAAGATGTGCGGACTTGGAGGAGGAGTGGCTGAGGTTGTGCGGACTTGGAGGAGGTGGGCGTCTGGCTGTGTGCGGACTTGGAGGAGGAGGTGGCTGACACTTTGCGGACTTGGAGGAGGTGGCACGACACTTTGCGGACTTGGTGGACTTGCGAGGCGGGAGGCTGCTGACTTCGGTGGCGGACTTGACGAGGTCGAGATGGCGCGGTGTCGGTGGCCTTGAAGATGATGCAATCCTTTTTCCATAGGATGATCGATGGTTGGCGTCTCCGGCGCTCGTCCTCACCTCCAGGAATGTCAAGCTCTAGCCCGAATATGGCTGCACCACCTGCGTCAACCATGACACGAGCATAGCCCTCTGGAATCGGGATGCAATGGTAGGTTGCTTTGGGAGTAGCTGGAAAAGCTTCTCCGTCCTACCTTCATGGATATGTTCTTCATTTTGGCGTGTAGCTTCGCAGCTAGTGTTCTCCATGATGTCATCCACGGGGTATCTACCCAGCATTGCATCGTCCGGCGGAACCCGCTACTTCTATGCATGGATGGGGTGGTGCTATCAATGTTGGATCATCCGCTAGCTGCTGCCTTTGCGCTGAGACCCCTTTGCTGGGTAAGTGAGTCGATTTGCTCCTGTTGCGCTGGAATTTGTTGCCAATTCCGCTCGACTTGCTTCTAGGCCTTGAAGGCGTTCATAGTCCGCTTCTCTGCTCCTCCTCCATCTTCCTCTTCTTCTCCTCCATAATCTTCTTTCTCTTGCGGGTTACGAAGTCGTTGTTCGGTCTGAAAACCCCTCATACCACGGAATAAGCGCCCTTGCCTCGTGTTCTTCCAGGTGTTCAAGAGTTTCCCAGAACGCAGCGTAAGCTCGTCGTTCTCTCTGTTGGGCTGGAACACCCCGATTGTGCCTCTTCTATTGCAACAAGTATCGCATCGTCGGCTCCGTTCAGACATGCCCTTCGAAACTTTGCACATCTTGGGTCCAACTCCCCCATGCGCATAGAACCAAGTCCTGCACAGGGGCCAGCTCTTAGTATCCGGTGACACTTGCATCCTCCATCTCTTCTCGGACTTATCCCACTTAGGCATTGCCCACGCGCAGCCACAGCCCCGACTTATGGAACTTATCCTTTTTGTCGGCATTCTTCTTGTTTATTCTCGACCGTTCCTTAGCTAATTCTGAATCCTTGAATTTCACGAAATCGTCCCAATGAGCACGTTGGTTCTCTAGTGTTCCCTCGAATCTGGAGTCTTCCTTCCTCCTTGGCGTACTTGTCCCATTCACGATTCTTGTGGTTCTTGAATGCAACCGCCATCTTCCTAAACAGCGTCCTTGACTTTCTGCACATCTTACGTGAAATGATCTGGTAGGGTGAAATGTTCCATGAGAGTATCCCAAAGCAGATCTTTTTGATTCTTGTCGACAAAAGTAACATCTGGGCGTGGAGCAGCGTCCTCTTTGCCTTTGTCCTTTGTCTTTTCTGGCTCTCTCCTTTCTTGAAGGGAGATCGGAGTTGGTCCTTCACAAGAACTCCATGGCAGCGAATGAACTTGTCATAATCTTCTTAGGCGCTAATGGTTACGCCATTAGGTCAAATTGCCTCGATATTGTACTTTCGCCCTCCTTCAACTTTTTGTTCGGACCTCGTTTAGTCCTTTTGCCTGAAGATTTGCTCGATCCGGATGGCTGAAAGAACAAAGATCGATTCGTTAATATATCTTCAAGTCATTTAAAACATGTGATGATCACGAAACCTGCTTATATAAATATATATACCTCGCGGTCTTTGTTGTTTCAGGATCAACATGTTCTTCGTCATCGTCATAATCGTAGTTCATGACTTCATCAATTCGATCGTCGCGATCGAATATCATATCACCCTCTCGGTGTTGTTTAGAAAATTGAACCGTCATAATCTTCTTCATTCGATTATCATCGGCGCGTATCATATCGAACATGGTGCATTCTCCCTCTCTCATCGGTATTATGCGCCATAGCTTTTATTTAACTAATTCAAAAGAAATATAAAACAATTTAGTATTCAAATTACATCGTCTCGAATAATAGATATAATCTCGAATACTTTGTCTAGAATAATAGATACAATCTCGAATACATCGTCTCGAATAATATATAATATTGAATAGTACATCATTGGCTAGCTAATTAAAGATCGAATACTACGAGAAGAATCTAGGACACTCGTGGTTCCTGCGTCATGGTGGACACCCAAAGAAGGAACCCTCACGGGATCATAGCTGATGTGAGATCCACAGAAGATACTGCCGGTATTGGAGAACCTCGCCGCTCTCTAGCAACCATGTAGCGATGGGCGTGCTCGTCCTCCTCCACGACAGCGACGTCGTCCTCCGTCGGGGCAGTCCCTCCTACCGGAACTGGCCTGAGCATACCAAGCGAGATCGAGGGTCGACAGCGAGACCGGGGCGGGTTCCTCATCAAGCGGCGCGCCCCTCGAGCAGTACCTCCGGTGCCAGCCGGTCCGGACATGGGCGGTGGGCGTCGTCGCAGACGGAATTGACGGCGAGGATCGGGCGGGCATCGTCGATAACAAATACTAGCTATATGCCATAAAAATAATATTTTTTAATGATTGGATTTTGATAACTAAAATTTCTAACATTTCTACTATTTCAAAATCTATATACTATTTCATACTAATTAAGCATCTAACACTAAAAACATAAAAACAATTTCTATACATCCATTAAAAACAGAAAAACAACATTATATAAAAAATTCCATACTAATTAAACACTAATTATATCCATCTAACATGCATTCATACATATATACTAGTGAAAAACAATAATCTAAAAATCTAAACTAATTAAACATACAAAATCTAAACTAATTAAATATATCACGTGTATGTGTGTGTGTGTTCATCATGCTTGTGTGTGTGTATGGGCTCAGGGAGGCGGCGCCCATGGTGGCCCTTGAGGCGAGAGAGGGTTAGAGGGGAGCTCACAGTGAGCGGCGGCAGTGAGGCGGCGGCGAGGGCTGCCTGACGGGCAGGCGTGGCCAGAGGCGACAGAGATGGATTGTGACAGGGAAGGGCCAGGCGGCTGCGGCCGGAGCGGCAGTGACAGGGGCAGAGACGGCAGCAGGCGGACCAGGGGCAGGGGGCAGCAGCGGCAATGACGGTGGTCGGCGTCGTCGATCGTCGGCGAGGCGGTTCAATGGGAAGCAGAGGAAGAAAGCAGAGGAGAATAAAGAAATTTTGAAGTGTTGTATATATAGAAGGCACCTTTAGTACGGTTGGAGCCACCAACGGTACTAAAATCTATTTTAACCAGCCAAGCAGGCGAGCGACCCCTTTAATGCGGGTGGTGGCACAAACCGTACTAAAACTACTAATACTGGTTTGTGCCACCCGGTACTAAAGAAGTCTTATTGCAACAGTGCGGTCTTGACAAGTTTAGTCCCACCTCACTAGCGAGGCGACCGCTGGTTTATAAACCCCGTCGATCGCTCTCTCGAGCTCCTCTCAAAAAGCAGCCCTCTTGGGCCTCGTGTTCTTTGCTGCCTGTTGGCCCACTTGGCCTTTGGGACTGCATCACAGCCCAACAACAAGTTGGGTTTCTAGTCGATATCAGGCCGCTCTGGCCTAGTAAGTGAGGTTTTTGCTTTATTTATTTTGTGTTGTTTTTTTTGTGTATTTAGAGTTTCTTTGTGAATATTTTTGCTTTAGGTACAAAAATTACAAACTTTACTGTTAGTGCCCGTAGTTTTCAAATTTGAATAGTTTAAATTTTGAATTATTTGAAATTAGTGTGAATCACTAGTTTGTGAATAATTTAACTTTAAAAATCAGTAAAGGCATGAAAGAATTTGTTTGCACATAAAATTTCTTGGCGTTTCAAATGCCAAAACACATAACTACCCTAACTATTCTGAGATTCCCCTCTGGGTGTGAAACCGAGAAGAAAGTGATGATAGTGAAGCCGATCACATCCAAGATCTTTGGGTGTGAAACTTTTTCTTCGCGTGTGTCCCTTTGCTTGCGTAACCATGGAAAATCTTCATCATTTAACGGGATGCTCGGGTCAATATTCACTGTGAATGGAGAAATTTCATCAAACTTTTCATAATCTTGACTTATGCATCTTGTCATCCACTCCCACGATGTTTCTCTTCCCAGAAAGAACTATGTGCGCTTTGGCTCATCGTACGATGCATTAAGCTTCCTTATCTTTTCTTTTTCTTGGCTTGGTAGACATGTCCTTCACATAGAAAACCTGTGCCACATCATTGGCTAGGGCGAATGGTTCGAATCTGCATCATAAGATTGTTGAGATCCTTTGTTGTCATTCCGTCTGCGGGTCTTCCGTTACCCGCCTCGTGTCATATTGACCCATTTGCACGAAACAAAGGGACCTTTAAACCACGTCGATAGTCAAGTTCCCATATGTCACCATGTATATGTTTCCTTTCCGTCTTGGTTTACTGCATCAAAGCGGACACCACTGTTTTGGTTGGTGCTCTTCTTATCTTGGCGATCGTGTAAAATGTATTACCATTTATCTCGTACCCTTTGAAAGTCATTATATTGAAGATGGTAGCTGGGACAGCAAGTACAGGTCATCTTCAATAGAAGTGTCATGCATGGTGCGTATGCGCAACCAGTTGGCGAAACTCTGGTTTGTTCACGTGTAATCCGATCATCAGACCGCTCGGGTGTTTGGGCGTAGCAAATTCTTGTGTTCATCCATATCTGAGCCACCAAGGCGGAATTCTGTAGAAGCGTGTAGTGTGCCGGTGAGAGAATGTCCGTCCATACATATTATTTGTTCCCCTCTAGCGTGCCTTTTCCATCAGATCTGCCCTTATGCGTGATTCGGGAACACCAATCGGCTTAAGGTCAGGAATAAAGTCAATACAAAACTCAATGACCTCCTCATTTTGATGGCCCTTGGAGATGCTTCCTTCGGCCTATGCGGTTATGAACATATTTCTTTAAGACTCCCATGAACCTCTCAAGGGAACATATTGTGTAAAATACAGGACCCAAAGCGTTAATCTCTTAGCATAGGTGAACTAGGGCGTGCGTCATGATGTTGAAGAAGGATGGTGGGAACACCAACTCGGCCGACAAGACATTGCACCAAATCATTTTGTAACCTTGGTATGATTTTGGGCGATTACCTTACGAGAGATTGCATTGAAAATGCACATAGCTTCACAATGGCTAATCGAGCGTTTTCGGTAAAGCCCCTCAATGCAACCGGAAGCGGTTGCGTCATAATCACGTGGCAGTCATGAGACTTTAGGTTACGGAACTTTTCTCTGCCATGTTTATTATTCCCTTTATATTCGATGAGAAGCGAGCGGTACCTTATCTTGAGCAGGCATTCAAGAAGATTTCCTTCTCTTCTTTGGTAGGCGTAGCTTGCGCATGACCACGATATATGCCGTCTTCTCCGTGCATCGTTGCTGGTCCTCCGTGCCTCGGTGTATCTTTTGTCTTCCCATACCGCCCAAGCCAAGCAGGGCCCGCAAGATTCTTAGTCACGTGCATCCGTCGATTGCGGAGGCGGACCTCTAGGTCTTTCAATATGGCAGGTCCCAAAATATAGATTTCTTCTTCCACATGGAGTGCGGCGTCCGTCGGCGTCCTTTGGAACAGGTTGTCCGCCGGGACCTTTCCAAATATCACCTTCAAATCCTTGACCATATCATGTACATCAACACCGATGCGGTGGCGAGGCTTCGTCCGGTGATCCGCCTCACCTTTGAAATGCTTGCCTTTCTTTCTTCGGGATGCTGCTCGGAAGAAATCGGCGATGTCGGTACACATTCTTCATACAACTATTCAAATATATCTTGTCGGTATCATCCAAGCAGTGCGTGCATCAGCGGTATCCCTTGTTTATCATCACGAAAGGTTCTTGAGAGCAGGCCAATCATTGATGGTCACGAACAGCAGCGCCTTTAGGTCAAATTCTTCCCCATGTGCTCATCCCGCCGTACACCTGTTCCATTCCACGGTTGTAAGAGTTCTTCAACTAATGGCCTTAGTTACACATCAATGTCGTCCGGGTTGCTTAGGGCCTTGGATGAGCACAGCATCATAATGAACTTCCGCTTCATGCACAACCAGGAGGAAGGTTATACAAACATAGAGTCACGGGCAGGTGCTATGGTTGCTGCTCTGCTCCCCAAAAGGATTAATGCCATCTGCGCTTAGACCAAACCATCGCTCCTTGCGTCATCTGCAAACTCCTTCCATACTTTCTTTCAATTTTTCTCCACTGCGACCCGTCATTTGGTACTCTCAACTTTCCGTCTTTCTTACGGTCTTCTACGTGCCATCGCATCGCCTTGGCATGCTCTTTGTTTTGGAACAAAGCGTTTCAACACGTGGTATTATAGGAGAATACCACATCACCTTGGCAGGAATCTTCTTCTGAGGCGCTCGCCCTCGACATCACCATGCTCATCGCGGCTGATCTTATAGCGCAATGCACCACATACTGGGCAGCGTTCAAATCCTCGTACTCACCGCGTAGAGGATGCAATCATTAGGGCATGCATGTATCTTGCACCTCTAACCCTAGAGGCGGACAGCCTTCTTTCTTCGTCGTACTCTCGGGCAATTCGTTGTCCTTTGGAAGCATATCCTTTATCATTACCGACAACTTTCCAAATCCTTATCGGATACACCATTCTACGCCTTCCATTGCAGCAATTCCGATTGTGGTGCCCAGCTTTTCTTGTCACCTCACAATTCGGGTACAACAATTTTTGTGATCCTCTAACATCTTGCAACTTCTTCTTCTCCAAATCACTTGCGCGGTTTCTCTTTGCATCGGCAATGGCCCGACCTAGATCATCAGCGGGCTCATCGATGCCTCTTCTTCAACTTCTTCCGCATTGCCCATTGGCTTCTTCCGCATTACCGGCTCAGCTTCTTCCCCATTGTTGTATCATCGTATTCGGGGAACCCATGGCGGGATAGTAAATGCGTCGTCCTCTTCTTCTTCATTGTCTTCCATCATAACCCTCTTTCTCCGTGCTTGGTCCAAACATTATAGTGGGGCATGAAGCGGACTCAAACAGGTGGGCGTGAATGGTTCTTGGCGTAGAGTAATTGCGACCATTCTTACAACCACATGGACAAGGCATAAAACCATCCGCCGCTTGTTTGCCTCGGCCATAGCGAGAAAAGTATGCACACCCTCAGCGAAGCTGGGGAGAGCATCGGTCATCGTACATCCATTGCTGGCTCATCTTCATTACACAACACGAATAGACCAAATTAATACAAGTTCATACATAAAGTTCATACAACACTTAAATGCAACAAACAAATAACTCTCTAGCTAAAGCATTTAAATGCAACAACAAATGCGATCAAGATGCAACTAAGGTAACAATTGATCCAACAGCATAATGATACCAAGCCTCACTATCGATGGCATATTTTCTAATCTTTCTAATCTTCAAGCGCATTTTCTCCATCTTGATCTTGTGATCATCGGCGACATCGGCAACATGCAACTCAATTCCATCTTCTCCCCTCAATTCTTTTCAATTTTTCTTTCAAGTACTCGTTTTCTCTTTCAACTAAATTTAACCTCTCGACAATAGGGTCGGTTGGAATTTCCGGTTCACATACCTCCTAGATAAAAATATCTATGTCAACTTGATGGGCATAATTTGTCATAAACACGAAATGCAACAAATAGTTTTAAAGAGAATATACCACATCGAATCATAACAAGGGCGAGGGCCGGCGGGACGGATATCAAAACCATGGCACTATATATAACAAACAACGTCTGGGTAAGATAATTATTATCGAGTAACTATATATCAAATCACACAAACATCAATTTTTATATAAAATTTCATGAACAAGAGGCTCACCACAAGGTGGTGCGGTGACAGAGACGATGTGAGGCGATCGGCAGTGGTTCTGACGAGATTTAGAAGGCACTAAGTAAACCACACCTACATATACAAACTAAGTGTTATTTTGACCTCAAATTGCATATAAATCAAATACTAACATATATATATTTCCTCCCAAATTACTAAACTCACAAATTAATAACTATGAACCAATGCAAGAGCTAATCTAGCAATGAGAGATGAAAGGACAAAGTTGCTAACCTTTGTGATCACTTGAATGGATAGGGGCCTTCAAATCTTGACAAATTTTGGGCAAAATGTGTGATGAGCTCGAGGAGAAGAGGAAGAAACAGAGAGGAGAGGAGAGGAAAGGGGAAGAAGCGAGAAGCTGGAAGAAGGGTTTATATGCGGGAGGACCTATAGTACGGGTTAGTAGGCACGAACCGGTACTAAAATCTTGGAGGGCCCAGGCCCGACAACATCCTGCCACCACCCTCATTAGTACCGGTTCGTAGCGCGAACGGTGCTAAATTTACCACGAACGGTGCTAAAGGCTAGCCGTTGGAACCGGCACTAATGTATACATTTGTGCGGCTCTATCTAAACCGGCACTAATGTGCTTCACGTTTGACCCTTTATCTACTAGTGAGCCCACGAGACTCGGTATGTTGTCAAAATTGACAGTGTGCGAGGATCATAATCTCAGATTATAACATATTGCCGCTCCTAAATAGGTGGCGGGCGTCCGATGTGGCCGGGACTGAATATCTTGAACTAAAGCGGCAACAGCGCGGATCACGGACATTACCTTGGTCAATAAGCGGTTTGTGCGAGTCACAAGGTATCACGACTTCTCTGTGAGACACCTGGTAAGGAGCTTTATGCCATGCCTTACTTGTATGCTTAATGCAGGTGGTGCCGCTCTTTGTAGAGGAGCTGCGGCGGAACTTCGCCCGAGCTAAAAAACAAGCCAGAGAAATAATGTCTGGCCGCTTTAAGAAGGCGTAGAAGAGCCTAAAAGCGAGCAGGCTGCTCCTGCGAAGCAAAGAGGAAATGGCCGATATCGCCATAAAGTTGAAGAATACTACTGTCACATCCTAGCTAGTCCATGCATTAGTGTGTTGCATCATGTTTAACTTTCATGAAATTTAAAATGGGGAAGCAGAACCCCAGAACCCTTTGAATCCAACTAGGGCTTACTAAAAATATTTTCAATGAACCTGAAATGCCCTTCTAAAATGTTCATCACCTTTGCTTTGGTTTAGAGCCTCACTTAAAAGTGGTGCACAATTTTCTAGGTCATCCTAAGGTTTTGAATTAAATCATAAAGTATTTGAGTTTGGGCATTTAAATTATATAAAATATTTCAAATGCTCAAATAATCCCAAACTAAAATGTTCCATGCTGGAAATATTCCAACTAAGGACCAGGTGCAGTTTGGTGAATTTTGGAGTTGTCTAGGTATTTTAAGAAAGTCCACAAAGTTACAGAAAATAGAAAAAATAAATAGAAATGAAAAACTTTACTGGCGCCTGGCGGCCCTGCCCGGCCCAGCCGAACAGCCGCATGGCAGCTGCAGCAACAGGCAGGCGAGCAAATGCTCGATGGTGGGCACAGCATGCGTGCCACGCAGCTGGCGCCGCCTCGCCGCTTCCCTCGCCGAGTGTCAATGCGGCGCTCTCCCCGAGCCCATGCGACACCTTTCCTCCTCCCAGCTCCTCCTCGCTCTCCCCGCCATGGCGGCGCCACCGCAGCCGCTGCGTCGCCGTGGTCGCGCTCTCCGTCGTCCTTGCGCCATGCCGTCGTGTCTAGGAGCTCGCGCCATCCTCTTCTTGAGCTAGCTTGAGCCCGGCCTTCGCGTGGCCGAGCCTGCACCGACCTCGCCCGACTCCGCGCGTCGCTGGAGATCCCCTTGACGTCACCGCCGCACTGGCTCGTCCCGACCGCACCGTTTTGCTTCCTCGAGATGACGTGAGCCAGCTACCTCCCCTCCTTTCCTTTCTCGCTCCGAGCCTCGTAGCGGCTGCTGCGAAGCTCACCCTTGCAGACGCCCAGCGGGCTTCGTCGCGGCGTGCTTCCGGCCATCCACGGTCACCCTCGGTGTCTAACATGCTCACCGCGTCGCGTGAAGTCTAACCCACTACTTCACGCACCTCGCCGTACCCGTAGCCACGAGTTCGTCATCACCCGAACTCCGTGACCGCCAAAGGCGTCGCCCGGCGCCGTTCCGGCCACCGAGGCCAACCAACGCCCGACAAGAGCTGCAGCTTGCTCCCGAGCACACATAGGCGCCTCCGCGGCTCATTTGGTTGCCGGAGCCCAAAACCACTCTCGCCGCGCGTCTGGCTCGCCCGTGACTAAGCGCTGGCGTGGTTGACCTAACTTTGACCAGGCGAGCCTGGTTGACTCTCTGAGTCCATGGCGGTGGGCCCCCCTCTAATTAACTTAGTTAGTTTAAACTAATTCTGATTAGTTAAATTAAGTCTTGACATCGGGACCCACTGGTCGGTTTGACCTAGGCGTCCCGTTGACCTCTGGCGTCACCACGGCGCATTCTTGTGCTGATAAATGAATTCTGGAATTATTACATTATAGAAATTCGAGAAAATAGTTCAAACTTCAAAAATTCATAGAAATTAATCTGTAACTCCAAATGCAAAGATTTATATATGAAAAATGATCAGAAAAATCCATTCTATCCATTGGTAAATGTTTCATGCATGATAGAACAAGTTAACCTTGCTGTTTAAGCAGATTAAGATAATGCACCTTTATGGCTATGTTAAATGAGCTAACATTTGAATCTTTGATTCAAATGAGTTCATCCCTTTTTGTTCCAGCTTGCATTAGGCCAACACACATTCATATTGCCATGTCATAGCATGCATCATATTGTTGCATATTGTCATGTGTTGTTTATTTTCGGTGTGTCTTTCGTGATAGGTTCTGCCTCCGAGGATAATCCCGAATATCCGTCTGAAGGGCAGTATCCTACCACCACTACATCAGGCAAGCAACCCATTGATCATTCCGATACAAACCCATGTTCTCGCTTCTGCTCTTGTTTACTGCATTAAGACAACGCGATTCAAACTGTTGTGTGCTGCGGTAGTTGAACCCACTTCCTTTGCATGACCTGTCATTGCCACAGTAACTAGATGAAACCCACTAGTATGTGTAGGAGTTGATTGAGCCATGTTTGTGATTCCTACCATGCTATGCTTGCTATGCTTAGAGTTGTGTCAGGTCTGGCTCATCGGGATGATGAACTGGAGTGAAAGGTTGTGTCGGGTTCGAGAGTGAAAGTGTTGAACACGTTTTGGTAAAGGTATCGATGAGAGGCCATGTAGGAGTACATGGTGGGTTGTTTCATTGAAGCCGTCCCTAGAGCTGAGATACGTGTGTGTGATTTAAGACTTAGCTACTACCACGCATTGGGATCCTTAATTGACCCTCTCGACTTATTAACCACTCTTGTCCTCAGTCCGGGAGTTGCAAGTAGTTTCTGGTGTTTGTAGCATCTTGGGGGAGCCGCATGGCGTGACCTTAGGGGTGGGTTGTGTTGTGGTAGGCCACGTGGCCAGTGTACCGATTGCCCGTTTGGTGTCTCGGGAACCCTGCACACATCGTTCGGGGCCGTTAGTGGAAACCTCGGCGGACTCCTGCGGATGGAACCGAATAGGCGATAAACCTGGACTAGGGACTCGTGTGTTTAGTCGGTGTGGCCGACACCCTCGTTGGGCTTCGCTTGAAGGTTGCAGTACATGTCGTGTAAGCGGCGATAAGTGGTGAGCGTGTGTGAAGAAGTACACCCTGCGGGGTATAAAACTATTGAATAGCGCGTCCACGGTAAGGACTACTTGGTCACCTATACGGTTCATAGACAAGTAAATGGATACTACTAAAAGCCTCAAGATAAGTGTGAGTGCAGCGGATGGCCCTCGTGGGTTGGCGAGAGAGGATCCACGGTGGAGTATTGTGATGGTGATTAGTGGACTCGTGTGCGACAAATGCTTTTCAAGTGGTGTCACGTGGGATAGCTTAGCCAAGAGTCAAAGCTGGCTTGCTGCAATAACTCCACTACCTTCTTGAGAATGTGCATGTATAATAGGATTACATTGTAAGACTTGCTGAGTACCTCCGTACTCATGTTTGTAATTAATGTTTTCAAGCGACAACACGCCCCCTCCGATGGGTTTTATGTAGACCTTGACATCGGCAGTGAACTAGCCACCCGGTGGTGATCCAAGGCTTGTGAAGGGCCCTTTGTAGATAGAAGGGCTTCAACAAGCTTTCTTTCTTTTAGAGTCGTACTCGGACTAGTTTGCTTCGCATGTGCTTGTATGTTTGTATGACTTGAGTGTTGGGTCATGTGACCCCTACCTGTATGGATATGTTATGTATGGCTCCTCGGGCCTCTTAAATAAAATACTTTGAGTTGTAGAGTTTTGTTGTGATGCCATGTTGTATGTACTCATATCGGGCATATTGCGTGTATGATTGAAATGCTTGGTATGAGTGGGATCCGACAAACTAGTTGTTTATCCTTGGCAGCCTCTCATATGGGAAATGTAGTCTCGTGCTACGGCGATAGTAGTCCGCTGAGCCGGTTCACGGAGTCACTGCTAGCCCAGCACTCTGCTTGGACACTTGGTGGCGGCATGTGTTTCGCCGTTCCTATATACGTCCCTTGAAATGTCACGGTGATATTGAGTCTGCCTAGCCTGCTACAGCCGGGATACGGAGTCCTGTTAGATGCTACAGCCAATTCATCGTTGATGACCGACATGCTCGATGTGATTCATGTATGCCTGTCCCCATGGGTTAAGCGCCGCTTTGGGTTCACGACTAGCCATATCGGCCGGGTTCTTTGTCATATGGATGCTAGCGACACTATCATATCGTGAGCCAAAAGGCGCCAAGCGGTCCCGGGCCATGGTAAGCGACACCGTTAGAATACCGTCGTGAGGCGCAAAGTGATATGAGGTGTTACCGGCTAGGTCGATGTGACTTGGAATCGGGGTCTGACAGCGTTGGCATCGAGCGGACTGCTGTAGGTTCGCTAAGCCAAAGCTGGTCGATGTCGAGTCTAGAAATGCTTTAGTTATATGTAGGGAATTGATTGTGGGAGGGCGTAAGGCTCTTTTTACTCCTTTACCTTATGCCCTCGATCTGAGTCATCCTCTTCTCATTCTCGTGGGTATAGGACTAGGCTCTCTTCTCTCTATCAGGTTCACGTGTTACTAATCCGTAGTAACTTATAGGATTGTTGGTTACTGACCTCGATTCAGTTTCTACTACTTTTAGTATGCTATCAGTTGAACGAACCTTGATATGATGTTGTTGAGTGGTTTTGCAATCTGATTTTGAATGTCTCAAATCTGTTCTTGAGCATTCTGAGATGTTATGCTGCCCTATTTTCCTAGAAATTCTAATGTCTTTGCATTGTGGCTGTGCTTTCAAATGGCCACCCATCCTCGAGAACCAAGTGGTTAAATCGACCCGTGCATTGATGTGTGTGGTCACTGCGGCCATGTTAGTTGGTGATGGTGAGACCGGTTACCGATGGTATCCGAATATCTTGTCGAGGCAGTTTAGAGACTTTAATCAAAGCCAATATCGTGCGGTCGGGATATATCCATCTTATCCAGACTCTTGAACCGCTCCACTGTTCTTATGGACTTGGGATCACTATTGGGATGTCCGTGCAGGATGCAACCTACTCCATGATGACTATTATTGAGCGAACTGCGTTGCTGTGCAACACCGATTTCCGCTACATGCGGCATCCCTCCACAGGGCGCATGGTTACCTTGAGGTATGTACAGTGACGCATCCCATGAGGACTCTCTCCTCCGCACCACTATTGAGATCTTTGGAAGACAAGGACCGTGAAAATCGGGCCTTGCGTATGGAACTCTTTAATGCCCGCTCGATCCTTTGGCCACTCGACTCGGTTTGCACTGCCGTGCAAGCGGATACATGGACATGAGGACTTGTACCTGTGCGGGCTGGTCTGCAGATTTTATGGAGTGGCGTGAGGTAGGAGGCATCACCCTCCTCGTGGACCTCGTGCGCCACCGTTTGTTGGACCACGGCCACATCCAAGAGTCCCTATGGTCCATAAGCTCCACAGGACCGTCTGTTCCCGGATGATCATGTTCCGCTTCGAGCTTGGGTGGTGACTTTTATGAGGACTACTACGGGCTATGCGAGTTAGTAGTAGTATCCCTAGTATTGTAATAGTTGTATTTCCACCGTCTGTGTGACTGTGGAATATGACTTAGTGTGTATCATTCGGAAGTGTAGAAAAATAATGTATAGGAGTTTGGAATGCTTCCGATGAGATGTAATGCCTTTCACTGTAGTTGTACTCCGTCGGGCTTGTACTAAACTATGAATGGTGTGTATGACCGTTGGTATATATATGGCAGTTTCTATATTACCATGTCATACGGATGAACATCCCTGCATTCCGTGTTATCCATTACATTCCGCACTTCCTTGCTA
The DNA here is from genome assembly GCA_021605205.1 of Aegilops longissima. Taxonomy (NCBI): domain Eukaryota; kingdom Viridiplantae; phylum Streptophyta; class Magnoliopsida; order Poales; family Poaceae; genus Aegilops; species Aegilops longissima. The sequence continues at coordinate 142,527,290 of CM038678.1, read as the reverse complement.
AATTCTGCCATCCTGGTTTAAACCGTTGTTTTGTTTCCTAGGATGGTCAACACCCGCAACAATCCTGCTGCTCCGGAGCAGGGAGAAGCCAGCGCAGCTAGGAATGTAAATCTGCCTCAACCGCCTTCTTTGGCCGAAGTTATGTTGGAGGCGAATGCAACAAGCGTGAGACCAATCGCTTCTTTGGAGCGGATTGAGCGAATACACGCACGCCAGCCAAGGAATGATCTGGTGTCACTCAATGACTTTGTCAAGCTGTATCCACGAAGTTCAAACATTCCGTTGAGCCTCTCGATGCGGATGGCGGCCAGCAGCATCACCCACAAGCTACGTTACGCCAGCGTGGCTGAAGCTGATAAGGTTACCTTTGCCGCCTATCACCTCGAAGGCCTGCTAGCCTTTGGTGGGAGAATTATGAGGCTATGTGCCCGGTTGGCCAAATCACTACTTGGGCTGAATTCAGTGCCGCTTTCGTGAGCATCACATCCGGAAGGTCTCATGGATCGTAAGAGGAAGAGTGCTGCAATTTCACCCGGGTAGGCTGTTGTGGATGCATACAGCCGTGAGTTTGGAAATCTAGCACGTTATGCTCTGAAGAGGTTTCTACCGGCGCCAAGAAGCGAGCAAGGTTCCGCAAGGGACTTAGCCCGAGCTTCGCGTGATCTTCGTCTGCTGAGTGCACCTCCTTCGAAGTTAGTCAACAAGGCTATCGATCTTTGGCTGGACGGTCGACTTTGAAGCTTCATAAGCACTCCATGACTTTGGTTCTTCATCCGGCTCTGGATCTCGAAGCGTGGTCTGGATTCAAACACTGCTCGCCACCGGAGTTCACTCCAAGGCCATCCTTTGAGGCGCCTCGCCCCAACCAGCGGTATGCACCGCCCAAGACTTATGGTGGCCCGCTGCTAATGCTGCTCCACGCCCAATATGATAACCTGTTTCAAGTGTGAGAGGCGGGCCACTACATCCGTGAGTGTCCCAGAACAACCCGGTCGGATCGGAAGAATCTGTTGGCCGTGGTAAGCCAGCGGGAAAGGTGCTCTCGCCAAACCAGCTGCCCTTGCTTTCGTGGCCACGTCAACTATGTTTCAGTGAGAAACCCATGAGGATCCCAACGTCGTTCTCGATGCGCTCCTTGTTAATTGTCATCCGGCAACTTTCTTTTTGATCTTGGAGCATCTCATTCATTTATTTAAAGAGCTATGCTCGATTGCACAACACCACATTCTGCGACATGCACACCTCCATGGAAATTCAAACTCCTGGTTCTAGATGGCAAACCTCTAGAATAAGTCATGGGAATGAAATCCTTGTCGACATGATTAGTCTTTCTTGCATCTCTAATAGCTCTCAAGTCCTCGGACATAAACATCATCTTGGGTATGGACTGGATGTCAGCCCATTATGCTAAGATTGATTGCTCTACTAGAACTGTTCAACTCACCCATCCTTGGGCAAGGCAGTTAATGTTTTAACCCGAGTGTCTAGCGTCGGCTCTACTCCTTAAATGCCAACCCCTTCCGGACCTCGAAGATATTTCGGTAGTCCGTGACTTTCCGGATGTCTTTCGGAAGAACTGCGGTGTTCCACGACAGGGATGTCGAGTTCGTGATAGATCTTGTTCGGAACCGTCCCAATCTCTAGAAGACCTTATAAGATGGCACCCCTAGAACTAGCCGAGCTTGAAACAACTCGATGAGTCCTTGCAAAAGGGTTTCATCCGTCCTAGTTCATCTCCATGGGCTTGCCCGTCCTCTTCGTCAAGAAGAAGGATGGAGCGGATCGGATGGTTGTAGATTACCGACACTGTCAACTTGGTCACTATCAAGAACAAGTATCCGCTCCCGGGATCAACGACACTGTATGATCAGCTCGCTGGATCCTCGATCTTTTCAAGATGGATTTGAGGTTGGGCTACCATCAAATCAAAATCAAAACGGGACATTCCTAAAGCGGCCTTTGTTACTCGTTATGGCCAATACGAGTACACCGTCATGTCCCGGGTTAACCAATGCTCCAGCCACCTTCTCTCGGTTAATGAACTCAATCTTCATGGAGTATTTGGATAAATTGCCGTGGTATACCTCGATGATATACTCATCTACTCCAAGAATGAGGAAGAACATGCCGAACATCTAAGGCTAGTATTGATGAAACTTCGAGAGCACCGCCTTTATGCCAAATTCTCTAAGTGTGAATTCTGGTTACCAGAAGTGACCTATCTAGGCCATGTAATCTCTGGTAAGGGCATTGCTGTCAATCCCGAGCGAGTTCAAGCCGTCCTTGACTGGACTCCACCTGAATCGGTCAAGCAAGTTCGGAGTTTCCTCGGTTTAGCGAGCTATTGCCGCCGCTTCGTCGAGAATTTCTCCAAGGTTGCTAAGCCTCTAACCGAACTCCTCAAGAAAGATAAAAAGTTCGAATGGACACCACAGTGCGAGTTCAGCTTTCAGGAACTAAAAAGACGCCTGACATCTGCTCCCGTACTTGTTTCACCAGATTTTTCTAAGGAATTTGTTATCTATTGCGACGCCTCGCGACAAGGACTAGGTTGTATACTCATGCAAGATCGTCATGTGATTGCCTACGCTTCTAACAGCGATTCGTCCACATGAGGATAACTATCCCACACGATCTAGAGCTTGCAGCGATGGTCCATGCACTCAAAACCTGGCGACATTACCTTCTTGGTAATCGTTGCAAAATTACACTGATCACCAAAGTCTGAAATATATCTTCACCCAACGGTTTGAATCTCAGGCAAAGGCGTTGGGTCGAGTTGATTACAGATTACGACTTAGGAATATCTTACACCCGAGCAAAGCCAATGTCATGGTGGCGCACTAAATCATAAATCTTATTGTAACAATCTGATGTTACAACAAAGTCAACCTTTCTCCACGAGGAATTTCGTAGCTTAACCTTCACATTGTTCCTCGAGGATTCCTTTCCACCCTAGTGGCGAAACCTACCCTTACGGATCAGATCATCAAGGCACAGAAGGTAGATCCGGAATTTCCGCATCAAGAGAAACATCAAGAAAGGAGTCACAGTTGTTTCTCCATTGATGAACAAGGTGTTGTGTTCTTTGGAGACCGTCTAGTGGTTCCCAAGGTGCGCAACCTGAGGCGATTGATCCTTAAGGAAGCTCATGAATCTCCTCTCACCATTCATCCGGTAGTACTAAAATGTATCAAGACCTCGCGAGAGGTTTTGGTGGACTAGGATGAAGAGAGAAATCGCTCAATACATTGCTAAGTTGCGGCGTACGTCGTCGAGTTAAGCGAGCATCAACGGCCTGCTGGTACCCTTCAACCTTTGGCTATTCGAATGGAAATGGGATAAAATCGGTATGGATTTCATTACGGGTTTCCCGGGACCAAGAGAGGAATAATGCTATCTTCGTTGTCGTCGATCGTCTTTCCAAAGTAGCCCACTTCCTACCCGTTTGTGAGAGTATAACCGCTAGCCAGCTAGCTGATTTGTACATCTCTCGAATAGTGTCTCTTCATGGTGTTCCATTGGAGATTAACTCAGGACCATGGAAGTCTCTTCACCTCTTGATTTTGGGAAAGTTTCCAAAATGCTATAGAACTCGTCTCTCCTTTAGCACCGCCTTCCATCCTCAATCAAGTGGTCAAGTAGAACGAGTCAATCAAATCTGGAGGATATGCTTGAGCTTGTCATCTCCTTCGGCATGAATTGGGAGAAATGCCTTCCATTCGCCGAGTTAAGCTTATAACAATAGTTATCAAGCTAGCTTGGGCAAAGCTCCTTCGAAGTTCTCTATGGACGGAAATGTGAGCGCCTCTTAACTGGTCGGAAACGGGGAGATACAACTCTTTGGCCCGGATATGATCCGAGAAGCGAAGAAAAGCAGGTTCGCGTTATTCATGAGAAATTGAAAACAGCCCAATCTCGTCAAAAGAGCCAATATGACCGCAAGCATAAGCCTATGGCTTATGAAGTTGGCGAAAGGCTTACCGGGTTACTCCTTTGAAGGAACCCATCGATTCGGTATCAAAGGCAAGTTGGCTCCTCGTTACATTGGACCCTTTCGCATTCTTGCCAAGCGAGGAGAAGTTGCCTACCAATTGGAACTACCTCGCATCTTTCGAGTCCATGATGTCTTCCACGTTTCCCAACTCAGGCGTTGCTTCTCGGATCCTATCCGTGGGTGGACCACAAGCAGCTTGATCTCCAAGATAACCTCACCTATCGAGAATATCCCGTTCGTATTCTTGATCAAGCCGAGCGTACCACTCGGCGTCGAATATCAAGTTTCTCAAGGTTCAATGGTCAAACCATTCCGAGCAAGAAGCAACTTGGGAAAGGAGGATCGTCTTGACTTGAGTATCCCACCTTTTTGACGGATCCTAAATCTCGGGACGAGATTCTTTTGAGTGGGGGTGAGTTGTCACATCCTAGCTAGTCCATGCATTAGTGTGTTGCATCATGTTTAACTTTCATCGAGAAATTTGAAATGGGAAGCAGAACCCCAGAACCCCTTTGAATCCAACTAGGGCTTACTAAAATATTTTCAATGAACCTGAAATGCCCTTCTAAAATGCTCATCACCTTTGCTTTGGTTGAGCCTCTTGCCAAAAGTGGTGCACAATTTTTAGGTCATCCTAAGGTTTTTGAATTAAATCATAAGTATTTGAGTTTGGGCATTTAAATTATATAAAATATTTCAAATGCTCAAATAATCCTAAACTAAAATGTTCCATCTTTGGAAATATTCCAACTAAGGACTAGGTGCAGTTTGGTGAATTTTGGAGTTGTCTAGGTATTTTAGAAAGTCCACAAAGTTATAGAAAATAGAAAAAAAAACAAAATGAAAAACTTTTACAGCGCCACCCAGCAGCCCTGCAGCCCAGCCCATGTGCCGTGGCCATGAAGCTTAGCTTGGCGAGGCAAGCAGTGTTTCGACGGCGAGCACAAACATGCGTGCCACGCAGCTGGCCGCCTCGCCGCTTCCCTCGCCGAGCTGTCGGCGGAACGCTCTCTCCCCGAGCCCGCAGACACCTTTCCTCCTCCCGAGCTCCTCCCCTCGCTCTCCCACGGCATGGCCAGCGCCACCACAGCCGCACCGTCGCCGTGAGTCGCGCTCTCCGTCGTCCTGCGCCATTCCGTCGTGTCTAGGAGCTCCGCCGCCCTCCTCTTCGTCGAGCTAGCCGAGCCCCGGCCTTCGCGTGGCCGAGGCCTGCTGACCGACCTCGCCCGACTCCGTCGTCGCGGAGATCCCGTCCGGCGTCACCGCCGCACCTGCTCGTCCCGACCGCACCATTTGCTTCCTCGAGATCGCCGTGAGCCCAGCTACCTCCCTCCTTTCCTTTCTCGCTCCGAGCCTCGTAGCGACGCATGAAGCTCACTTGCAGACGCCGCCGCATGAGCTTCGTCGCCGGCGTGCTTCCGGCCATCCACGGTCACCCTCGGTGTCCAACATGCTCACCGCGTTGCGTAGAGTCTAACCCACTACTTCACGCACCTCGCCGTACCCGTAGCCACGAGTTCGTCATCACCGAACTCCGCAACCGCCAAGGTCGTCGCCGCGCCGTTCTAGCCACCACCGAGCCCAAATAACACCACCAAGAGCTGCGGCTTGCTCCCGACCACACGTAGGCGTCCTCCGGCTCATTTGGTTGCGGAACACCCAAAACCTCTCGCCGCCCGTGCGGCTGCCGGTGCTAAGCGCCAGCGTAGTTGACCACGACTTTGACGAGGCGAGCCTGGTTGACTCTCTAAGTCCATGACGGTGGGCCCCACGCTAATTAACTTAGTTAGTTTAAACTAATTCTAATTAGTTAAATTAAGTCTGACATGCGGGACCCACTGGTCAGGTTGACCTGGACGTCCCGTTGACCTCGACGTCACTACGACACATTCTTGTGACGATAAATGAATTCTGGAATTATTCTGTTATAGGAAATTCCAGAAAATAGTTCAAACTTCAAAAATTCATAGAAATTAATCTGTAACTCCAAATGCAAAGATTTATATATGAAAAACGATCAGAAAAATCCATTCTATCCATTGGTAAAGGTTTCATGCATGACAGAACAAGTTAACCTTGCTTTTTAAGCAGATTAAGACAATGCACCTTTATGGCTATGTTAAATGAGCTAACATTTGAATCTTTGATTCAAATGAGTTCATCCCTTTTTGTTCCAGCTTGCATTAGGCAAACACACATTCATATTGCCATGTCATAGCATGCATCATATTGTTGCATATTGTCATGTGTTGTTTATTTTTGATTGTGTCTTTCGTGATAGGTTACGCCTCGAGGATAACCCGAATATCCGTCTAAAGGCGATATCCTACCACCACTACATCGAGGCAAGCAACCCATTGATCATTCGATACAAACCCATGTTCTCGCTACGCTCTTGTTTACTGCATTAAGACAACGCGATTCAAACTGTTGTGTCTGCGGTAGTTGAACCCACTTCCTTTGCATGACTGTCATTGCCACGATAACTAGATGAAACCCACTAGTATGTGTAGGAGTTGATTGAGCCATGTTTGTGATTCCTACCATGCTATGCTTGCTATGCTTAGAGTTGTGTCAGTGCGGCTCATCGGGATGATGAACTGGAGTGAAAGGTTGTGTCGGGTTCGAGTGAAAGTGTTGAACACGTTTTGGTAAAGGTATCGATGAGAGGCCATGTAGGAGTACATGGTGGGTTGTTTCATTGAAGCCGTCCCTAGAACTGAGATCTGTGTGTGTGATTTAAGACTTAGCTACTACCACGCATTGGGATCCTTAATTGACCCTCTCGACTTATTAACCACTCTTGTCCTCGGTCCGGGAGTTGCAAGTAGTTTACGGTGTTTGTAGCATCTTTGGGGCCGCATATGCGCTGACCTTAGGGGTGGGTTGTGTTGCGGTAGGCACGTGGCCCGTGTACCGATTCTCCCGTTTGGTGTCTCGGGAACCCTGCACACATCGTTCGGGGCCGTTAGTGGAAACCTCGGCGGACTCCTGCGGATGGAACCCGAATAGGCAATAAACTGGACTTGGGACTCGTGTGTTTAGTCGGTCGTGGCCGACACCCTCGTTGGGCTTCCGCTTGAAGGTTGCAGTACATGTCGTGTAAACAGCGGTAAGTGGTGAGGCGTGTGAAGAAGTACACCCTGCAGGGTATAAAACTATTGAATAGCAGCGTCCATGATAAAGGACTACTTGGTCACCTATACAGTTCATAGACAAGTAAATGGATACTACTAAAAGCCTCAAGATAAGTGTGAGTGCGGATGGCCCTCTCGTGGGTTGACGAGAGAGGATCCACGGTGGAGTATTGTGATGGTGATTAGTGGACTCGTGTGCGACAAATGCTTTTCAAGTGGTGTCACGTGGGATAGCAGCCAAGAGTCAAAGCTGGCTTGCTGCAATAACTCCACTACCTTCTTGAGAATGTGCATGTATAATAGGATTACTGTTGTAAGACTTCTTGAGTACCTCCGTACTCATGTTTGTAATTAATGTTTTGAGACGACAAACCGCCCCCTCCGATGGGTTTTATGTAGACCTTGACATCGGCAGTGAACTAGCCACCCGGTGGTGATCCAAGGCTTGTGAAGGGCCCTTTGTAGATAGAAGGGCTTCAACAAGCTTTCTTTCTTTTTAGAGTCTGTACTCAGACTAGTTTGCTTCCGCATGTGCTTGTATGTTTGTATGACTTGAGTGTTGGGTCATGTGACCCCTACCTGTATGGATATGTTATGTATGGCTCCTCGGAGCCTCTTAAATAAAGTACTTTGAGTTGTAGAGTTTTGTTGTGATGCCATGTTGTATGTACTCATATTGGGCATATTGCGTGTATGATTGAAATGCTTGGTATGAGTGGGATCCGACAAACTAGTTGTTTATCCTTGGCAGCCTCTCATATGGGGAAATGTAGTCTCGTGCTTCTGAGCGATAGTAGTCCGCTACAGCCGGTTCACGGAGTCTGCTAGCCCACACTACTGCTTGGACACTTGACTGGCGGCATGTGTTCCGCCGTTCCTATGTCATCCCTTGGAAAATGTCACCTTGGTGATATTCGAGTCTGCCTAGCCTGCTACAGCCGGGATGCGGAGTCCTGTTAGCCAGTGCAACAGCCCGAATTCATCGTTGATGACCGACATGCTCGATGTGATTCATGTATGCCTGTCCCCATGGGTTAGCGCCGCTTTGGGTTCACGACTAGCCATGTTGGCCCGGTCCGGTTCTTTGTCATATGGATGCTAGCGACACTATCATATACGTGAGCCAAAAGGCGCAAACGGTCCCGGGCCATGGTAAGGCGACACCCGTGGGAATACCGTGCGTGAGGCCGCAAAGTGATATGAGGTGTTACCGGCTAGGTCGATGTGACTTGGAATCGGGGTCCTGACAACTACCGACCGCTGCGAGGTTCTTGAAAAAGAACGTCAAGTGGAGCAAGAGGGCCTGAAAAAGGCCACCGCCGAATCCAAGGATGCCCGTTCCGCTTTGAGAGTTGCCAAGGAGGAGCTGAGTCAGGCCGGGGCTATTGCGGCTGGAAAACCGTTTCTGCTGCGGAGGAAATATACGGATCCGAAGTATGCTTAGTTGGACAAGTTGTGGAGTTCGGATGATGCTTATCTGGACTTAGCGGCGAGCACTGCGGACGCGATTGAGCACTTTCGAGGCCAGAAGGGGCACAGAAGGGAAGAGCTATATTGGTCGCAATTCCATAGTCCGGAGCGTCCTCTTCCGTTGACCGATCGGTTGGCCGAATGGGCCGAGCTGAATCGATTATCCGGACTTGCCATGAAGCATGTCATGACTCATTTGTGGCCAGGCGGACCCCAGCCGAAGAGTTATTTTGGTTTAGTGCAGCAGTTCCTTGGTGCGGTACCGCGTATCGACGCAATGAAGCGGTCGGCGTGTATTGAGGGAGCGGATGGCTCGCCCGTGTCAAGACATCTTGGGCGGAGATGAAGGCCACCGACGTTGCATCCCAAGATTCGGATAGAAGCCGAGTACCTGCCGAGCACTATTTTGAGGAAGTCCTGCATGGCGCTCGTTTAATAGAGACGCAGTGCTCGAAGGATATTATGTTTAAATGACATGTATGATTTGTGAAAGCAATGCTTCAATATAATATAAGAGCTTTTTATACTTGTGCGTTCAAGTAGTAAACTACTCCCTGTGCGGCCGTTGATGTATATGTATATATAACCTGAAAGATGGCAGTCCTTGGTTTCATTACGCACATAGTGCGGGGTGTTTGCAAAGAAGGCGTTTTTTCACACTTACTCCAACGTCTTGGTCCTATTAAGGAGGTGGTAGCGTAGCAAACTAGGCAACCGGACTATAATGCTTTATCACTTTCACTTAGCCATAGGAGTTCGAGGGTGGGGCTACTATATAGCCCCTGGGGCACCGTGACTCTCCCGAATTCGGGTGCGTATGTGCACGAAAGCGGTCCTTCGTTAATCTGGAGGAATTCTAAACATTCCGGTGAGTCATCGAGTGGTTGACTAGTCTCTCGCTATATCATGACCGTGTTTTCGGCTTTCTCTCTTGAGGTGCTCGCCCGGCCAACCGGGCACAAACACGATAGTTCTCACGGTGCAGCGTTAGCCGATAGAAGCGGGCGTAAGGCAGCAAAACACAGGAGCCGGGCAAACCCAACATTTGACCAAAGACATGATTCGGAGCTGATGCATATAAGGCCTAACTCGAGACGCCGAACACTCCCTAAGTTATTCGGTCTTTATAAAAACGGGCAGAATAATGCCCTAAGCCCCTTGTGTCCAGGTACGTGCAAAAATTCTGGTGCGGCCGATGCCAAAACACCAGCCTCCTCCTGAGTTATAACTAGAAACCAGGGGATGCGTATCAACAAGAGACAGTAAAAAAGGTTTACGCAGGGTCTTAATCTGAAAAGAATCCTTGCAACGGGTCCCTACTGCACGTTTGCGCCTGTGTCTCTGTTGTACCGTATCCTGGACGGGTTAGCACGTTGTTCATTTGAAAAGAGAGGAACTTAGTTGAAAAGAAAAAAAAGATCGTGCGAAAAATGTACTTTATATTAAATAAACAGAGTACGATTCGAAAAGTGAATAAATTTGAGCTTTATTGTCTCTTGTTGTACATGCGTGCAGCCCTTGTATGGGGCATGCTGCTAGTAAGCGCCCGGACACGTCTAGCCATGTCCGGGTTGAATTACCTATTCAGGTGCTTTGGTTAGCGGAGCCGGATTGGTGTGGGGCTGTCAAGGCAGCCTCGCATTCTTCCGTGCTCGAGTAACACTTTATACTCTTAATGAGATGATGCCGCGTGGACCGCGCATTTTAAGTGTAAGAGATGCATAATCCGGTATTGCGTTAAAGCGGGCGAAAGCTTCGCGTCCCAATAGTGCTTGATGGCTACTTTTAAATGGGGCGATGTGGAAGGTTAAATTTTCACGGCGGAAGTTGTCGGATGAGCCGAACACAACTTCTAGCAGTAGGGAGCCTCTGCAATGGGCATACAAGCATGGCATTACCCCTTTGAAGGAGGTGTTGCTATGGCGAATTTTGGTTGGGTCTATCCCCATCCTGCGGATTGTGTCCTGATATATCAGGTTTATGTCACTGCCGCCATCCATGAGGACTTGTGTAAATTGGAATCCGTCAATTATAGGATCCAATATCAAGGCAGTCCATCCTGCGTTCCGGATACTTTCGGAGTAGTCCTGATGGTCGAAGGTGATTGGTTTTAACAACCAGTGTTGGTACTCCGCTAGGGTAGTGTGTGCGGTGCGCGTCTTAATGGGCGCCGCTCTGTTTTTCCCTTTTATCACGTGAAGTGAGTTTACTATTTTAACCTCTTGTGGGAAATTCTTTTGTTTTCCGGTGCTCTGCTTGTGGGGTTCGTCATCATCCTCACTTGGTGTGTCGAGCCCTTGTGTTCGGCGTTGAGTCTGCGGACGGTTTGAAGACAACAATCTCTGTGGGTATGGTTTGCGGGCTTCCGAAGTCTTGTGGATTTGACATATCTTGTCCAAGATTTTGTTTAAGTTGGATAGCTCATTGCTATTGTCCTTAAGGGGCAGTTTTTATTGTTCCGCCGTGAGCTTTTGAATCCGGCGTTGCGCGGCGCTCTTTGGACCGTTCCTCTTAATCCGGCGCTGGTTCTTGTTGCGCCGTGGTTTTCCATTTCCATCCCCGACTTGGATGTACTTGGGTCGCTGGTGCTGCATCTTCCTAGCCAGCTATCCTCTCCAGCAAAGCGGGTCATGAAACTTATTAATGTGGCCATGGTTCTCGGCTTCTCTGGCGAGGTGTCAGCGAGCCATTCATCTCGGACGTTGTGTTTGAAAGCTGCTAAGGCTTGGCGTCCGGACGATCGACTATTTGGTTCTTTTGGTGAGGAACCTGTTCCAGAATTTTGGGCTGACTCTCCGGTTTGTTGAGTTATATGACTTAAATAAATGCGCATCCGGAGGGCGGACATTAGTCCCTTGAAAATTTGCCGAAAAGCATCCTCGAGCTCTTCCCAACTTCCAATGGTATTTTCAGGGAGGCTTTTGAGCCAATGCGGGCTGGCCCTTTGAGCTTGAGGGTAAGTATTTTATGGCGTGGAGATCATCTCCTCTAGCCATGTGTATGTGGAGGATATAGTCCTCAATCCGGACTCGAGTGCATTGTTCCGTCGTATGCCTCTATGTTTACGGGCTTGAATCCGCTGGAAATTCATGATCCGGCACCTCTAACGAGCTTTGAGGTAAGTTTAGAATATGTAAAAATATTACCGCATAGGCAGTAGCCCACGATGCTTAGTTCGGTGTTGGAAAGAAAAGCCGGACTAAGGATCTAAAAGATATCTGCAGGAGTCTAACATAAGTATGTCAATATGGGAATGCAGCTCTTTTCTTGACCTCTGCCTTATTGCGGAGGTCAATGCATTGAAGCGAGCCTCGGCGGTCGAGAACGAGCTCGACCTTGCCAAGAAGCAGTTCGAGGACAAGGAATGTAAGTAATACCTTATTAAAGAAATACCTTATAGAAAGGTTTGGTTGCAAAAATAACAGGAATAGCATGGGTACTGCGGGGCCCACGATCGAGGTGGCGACCTTGAAGGAAGCGGTGTCATGGCGAAAACAAAGTGGCTGCAGAACGCACGAAAGCGAGAGAAGGGGGGCGAATGGCGGAGGTGCGGCAAGAGCTCCGTGCTCGTGGAGAAACACGAGGTTTGGGCGTGACTCGAACCGAGAGTCCGAGCTTGCTTGGCTCTTGAGAGTGCCAAAGCTGCTAAGGCGAGGCCCAAAAAGCCCTCCAGGAGATTGAGGCAATAAAGAAGATCACGGCGGGTAAGGCATTCTTTATCCAAAGCAAGCATGTGAAAATGAATTACCTATTACTTACCCGGATTCGGAGCTCTCCAGGGCGTTCATGAGATCTGCCTTGTAGTGTATCGGATCTTGCGCGTTCTACCACGCCAAGGAGGGAGCTCGACGGAGAATGTGTCCTGGTCTCGGTATCTTTGAGGCGGACATCTAGTGCCCCTAAGCGACCAGCTGAAGCAGCTGGTCGAGCTCCACAAGGTCGCCGAACAGGCCATGAAGGGCCTTATAGTTGGTGTGGCCATTGGAAGCCATGCACAGGAGCTACTTGGCTTAGTCTGGCTAGTGGGCCTTTGTCAATGAATTGAAGTCATCAAGCGCTCCGTCTGCATTGAAGGTGTCCGTCGGGCCCTTGCCCATGCTAAAGTGCCTGGGGCAAGCTGGATGCGGAGAAGCTTGTGACAGACGGGCCACCAAGGGCAAGGAGCATCATACGCCCAAAATGTACTATGAGGGCCTCTGAAGGGTGCCCGCTTGAATAGCGATGAGTGCTCCAAAGATGTAATTTTGAATAGACTCGCATTTGTTTCTGTGACGCTGAAAACTTGTTCATATCGCTAAGCAACGCTTGTTAATTTAAAATATTACCTTCATGCGGCCGTTTATCAAATTTGAGAGATGGCAAGTCGTTGGCTTCAGCCCCATGCCACAGTCTGGGGTGTTGGGATAAACTTGAGCACTCTTGTTCCCATTCTTGGGTCCATCTAGGAGGCGCTCAACGCAAGCGAACAAGGCAACCGGACTTATAATGCTTGAACACTCTCAATTAGCCATAGAATTCTATAATCTTAAATTTGGCGAAGCCCCTAGTATTCGGAAGACCGAGTTGAGGCGCTATCACGCCTTGGCGGACAATTCGGTTCCTCGCTCTAAGCGGCATAAGTCTTTAGGGACCGAAAAAACCTCTCGAACAGCGACCGGCTCTCGCCCTATCATGACGGTCAGTTTTAGCTTTCTCCTTTGAGGTGCTCGACCCAGCTCAAGCTGGGCACAATCGCGATGGTTCTCCCGTGCTACCTTAGCCGATATAACGGGCGTAAGGTACCAAAACACGGGAGCCAGGCAAACCCAACTATTGACCCAAGACATGATTGAGCCGATGCATATAATGCTATAAGTTGGGTGCCGCACTTGTGAAAGTGTTGGACTTGTCACACCATAATTTTGGGGTACTTAAGCCCCTGGTGTATTGGCCGTACCAAAGTGTCTGGTGCAACATGTCATGAAATGAACATATATATAGATAAAGAAAGGAGTGCAATAATAAGCAAAAGCTATGTATTGTTTATTCAAAAAGGTACTGCAATGAAAGCGAGAGCGATACAAATAGTCACGATAAGCAAGGGATGGGATTATTTAACATGTCCCCTCGAGGGTAAGCTGCGGGATGGTATGTAAAACAGGTATAATGCTCGTAATAGAGACCACACGAACACTCGGCGTAGCTTTACGCTTCCACGGCTGTTGCATCGTGAGTTCGGCGATTCTAGTGCGGACAGGACTTCCGGAAAATGGAGTCCTGAAAAAGAAAAAAAAAAAAGAAAAAGAATGACACAATCGGGGCCCACAGTGCGGTTAAGCCGCATTCGGGCATGCCGTGGTCGTGCCCTCCCTTATGCCCATGGTATCTCTAGGCGTAGTTATGTACGCGTAATCTTGGCCGCAATTTCGCGAGGGCTGGGGTTGGGGCGGATTACTCTGCGATGCTTGAATCGTGCCAGCGGTCTTGTTGTAGGTTACTCGGGCGCTTGACGGTGTCCGGACGCTTAGTGGCCGGACTCAAGAATTACTGTGAGAGGCTGCTTTGCACCTCCGCCGCGAGGGCCGCCGTGTGCTCCTCCGTTCGGAGAGAGCGTTTGGTGTTTCCATTGACCGTGATTACACCTCGAGGGCCTGGCATCTTGAGCTTGAGGTATGCGTAGTGCGGCACCGCATTGAACTTTGCAAATGTGGTTCGTCCGAGCAGTGCGTGATAGCCTCTGCGGAACAGGACTATGTCGAAGATCAACTCTTCGCTTCGGAAGTTATCCGGGGATCCGAAGACCACTTCGAGTGTAACTGAGCCCGTACAATTGGCCTCTACACCCGGTATGACGCCTTTAAAGGTCGTCTTTGTAGGTTTAATCCTTGAGGGGTCTATGCCCATTTTGCGCACTGTATCCTGATAAAACAGGTCCAGGCTGCTACCGCCGTCCATCACGACTCTGGTGAGGTGAAATCCGTCAGTAATTGGGTCAAGAACCAATGCGGCAAAACCGCCGTGACGGATGCTAGTGGGGTGGTCCCTTCGATCGAAGGTGATCGGGCAGGAAGACCATGGGTTGAACATCGGGGCGACTGGCTCCATCGCATATACATCCCTTAGTGCACGCTTTCGCTCCCTTTTGGGTATATGCGTTGCGTATATCATGTTCACCGTCCGCACTTGTGTGGGAAAGCCCTTCTGTCCTCTATTGTTCGGCGGCCGGGGCTCTTCCTCGTCATCGCTATGCAGCCCTTTGTCATTGTTCGGCACTTAACTTTCCAGCTTGCTTGAACACCCAACAATCCCTGTTGGTGTGATTGGCTGGTTTTTCGGGGGTGCTATGTATCTGGCACAAGCGATCGAGTATTCGGTCCAAGTTGGACGGGCCCTGGGTATTTCTTTTGAATGGCTTCTTCCGCTGACCGGGTTTAGAGCCTCTGAATCCGGCATTGACTGTCGTATCTTCAGCGTTATCGCCGTTAATGCGGCGCTTGTTCTTGTTGCGGCGCGACCTGCCATTGCTATCCTTGGTATCCGAACTATCAGGGTGTTTGGCCAAGTTGTTGCTTCGTGCTAGCCAGCTGTCCTCTCCCACACAAAAGCGGGTCATGAGTGTTGTAAGGGCTGCCATGGATTTCGGCTTTTCCTGTCCTAGGTGCTGGGCAAGCCATTCGTCACGGATGTTATGTTTGAAGGCTGCAAGGGCCTCTGCATCTAGACAGTCAACGATTTGGTTTTTTTTTGTTAGGAACCGTGTCCAGAATTGTCTAGCCGATTCTTCTGGCTGCTGAATTATATGGCTGAGGTCATCGGCATCTGGTGGTCGCACATATGTGCCCTGGAAGTTATCAAGGAATGTGGCTTCCAGGTCCTCCCAACAACCAATTGATTCTCACTTTGGCAAGCTGTTGAGCCAATGTCGAGCTGGTCCTTTAAGCTTGAGTGGGAGGTATTTGATGGCATGTAGATCATCACGCAGCCATGTGGATATGGAGGAGATAGTCCTTGATCCGGATCGCGGGATCTGTGGTACCATCATATGATTCGATGTTTACGGGTTTGAAGCCCTCGGGATTTGATGATCCATTACTTCATCTGTGAAGCATAGTGGGTGTCTGGCGCCTCTATATTGTACGGCGTAGCTCATATGAGCTTTGTCTCATGTGTTCGGCCCGGCGGGTTTGATGTATCCGTGACGGTAATCATCCAGTCGTTGAGGCGCCCGCGATCCGTACATCGATCTTGTATGTTTTGCCTTATCCTCCAATATATCTCGCAAGTCCGGCGCATTTTCCGTGCCTTGGTACTTCTTGAGTGGCGTCGGGGTGTGGCTTGAGCGGGGCTGAGAGGCTTTCTGTCATGACCCGGGGTGGCCGGTCTGCCATGTCGTGCGCTGGTGACTTGGGTGCTTCCTCCTCTGATCGAAGCAACGGCCTGCGTTTGGAGTAGCTTTTGGAGGGGCGTTCGAGTTCATACTCTTCGGCTGCAAGGACTTCAGTCCATCTGTCAGCTAGCAGGTATTGGTCAGCTCTAAGCTATTGCTGCTTTTTCTTGAGGCTGCTTGCCGTGGCTATAAGCCTGTGTTTGAAATGCTCCTGTTCGGCGGGATCCTCAGGCACGACAAATTCGTCGTCGTCGAGGCTTGCCTCATCTTCGGAGGGAGGCGCATAATTATCGTCCTCGACCTCTCTTTCTGATGCACTGTCGTGCGGACTTGCTTCTCCCTCCTCCTGCGCTGAGTCCTGCTGGAGGGGGTTGTCTTCGGCACTGTCCGGGGTGTTATTATCTCCCGTGTCGGAATCACCGTTTTTGCTGTGGCGGGATTTAGAGCGGCGCCGCTGACGCCGGTGCTTCGGTTGCTTCTTGGAGGGGTCATCCTCCGTTGTCCCATCACCGTTCCCATCTTTTGGGATGTCCACCATGTATATGTCGTATGACGAGGTGGCCTTCCAGTGCCCTGTAGGCGCTGGGTCTTGGTCGTCTCCGGCATCGTCGTCCATACCGTCGATGTCTTCGGAGTCGAAGTCGAGCATGTTGGTTAAATCATCGACAGTGGCTACAAAGTGGGTGGTGGGTGGGCGTTGAATTTCTTCGTCATCCGTATCCCAACCTTCCTGTCCGTAGTTCGGCCAGGGCTCTCCGGATAAAGAGAGAGACTTTAGTGAATTCAGGATGTCGCCAAAGGGCGAGTGCTGAAAGATGTCTGCGGCAGTGAACTCCATGACCGACGCCCAATCGGATTCGATTGGCAGGGCGCGGAGGGTTCGGAGTCCGGAGAGGAGTCCGGCACCTTGGAGTCAAGGTCTTCGCAAAGGACAGGGATGGAGTTCGGCTCAATCGCCGTAGAGATTTCAGCCCCCGAGGTGGTGTTCAACCAACCATCCTCGATCAGCAAGATCGGCTCCGAATCAATGTTCAGAGCAGACACTAGTGCGGCCTCCAGGAGACTGTTCGGCGGCAGAGTTAGATCATGCCCATCGAGACAGTGCGGCGCGCTTGGCTGTGGCTCGAATCCGTTGAAGATCAAGTCTCCGCGGATGTCGGCCGTATAATTCAAGCTTCCAAATCTGACCTGATGGCCAGGGGCGTAGCTTTCGATCTGCTCCAGATGGCCAAGTGAATTGGCCCGCAGTGCAAAGCCGCCGGATACGAAGATCTGTCTGGGGAGAAAAGTCTCACCCTGGACCGTGTCGTTGTTGATGATCGAAGGAGCCATCGGGCCTATAGGTGACGACACAGAGGAACTCTCAATGAAAGCACCAATGTCGGTGTCAAAACCGGCGGATCTTGGGTAGGGGGTCCCGAACTGTGCGTCTAGGCGGATGGTAACGGAGACAAGGGACATGATGTTTTACCGAGGTTGGGCCCTCTCGATGGAGGTAATACCCTACTCCTGCTTGATTAATATTGATGATATGGGTAGTACAAGAGTAGATCTACCACGAGATCAAGGAGGCTAAACCCTAGAAGCTAGCCTATGGTATGATTGTTGTTAGATCCTACGGACTAAAACCCTCCGGTTTATATAGACACGGATAGGGTTAGGGTTACACAGTCGGTTACAATGGTAGGAGATCTACATATCCGTATCGCCAAGCTTGCCTTCCACGCCAAGGAAAGTCCCATCCGGACACGGGACAAAGTCTTCAATCTTGTATCTTCATAGTCTTGGAGTCCGGCCGCGATGATAGTTCGGCTATCCGGACACCCCCTAGTCCAGGACTCCCTCAACTGCCTTGTCCTTCTGCTTCTTACTGCGCTTCTTTCTCTTCTTCTGACTGGTTGACTCATCATCATCCTCTGAATCGATGTTGGTGCAATCTTCCTCTCCGGGAAACTTCCTTCCCTCCTCCATCCGAGAACACTTATCCACCAAGTTGTAAACCTCCTTCACAGTCTTGGGCAACTGCACGTTCATCTTGGAACGAATCTGGCGGTTGCGCACATTGGACTGGAAGGCAGCTATTACAGCTGCTGGATGGATATTCAGAATGTTTCTATGAACTTTGTTGAATCTCTGTAAATACTTACCGAGGGTTTCTCCTTCCTTCTGTTGGAGAAGCTGTGAGTCGCTGGGCCTGTCGGGCTCTTCATGGATGCCGGTGAAGGCGCCAATGAACTCATGGCAAAGGTCAATCCACGACGAAATGGAGTTCTCCGGTAGATGCATCAGCCAAGGTATCACATTAGACTTGAGAGCCAAAGGGAAGTAGTTGGCAAACACCTTCTCATCTCTTCCCCCGGCATCCTGAACAACGATGGTGTAGATGCTCAGGAACTCTGCCGGGTTCAGCCTCCCATTGTACTTCTCGGGTATCTCTGGCTTGAACATGTGAACGGACGGCCAACGGACTTTTGCCGTAGCTCACGAGTAAAGGCAGGGCAGTGAACCTCGAAAGGTAGCCGCACCCGCCAATACCAAGCGCGGGTTCGTCGATGTCAAGGCCATCACACCCATCGGTCCGACGGGGGTCGTCGCGGCGTTGCTCAACAATGACGCCCGTGTCTCCCCTCCACCTATCCTCTAGGGCTCACCGTCGGCCTGGACGACCTCGGGGGTTAGAGGAGGCCATCGAGACGTCGTCAGGGTCTTGAATCTGCTGCGCTTGCGCTGGCTGCCGTGGCGAGGACTGCACCATGGGGGTGGCACCTCCCATACGGCTAGCAGCACAAGCCTTTGTCGTCACCTGGGGAGGCTGTGGCGGGCCGGCTCGCTGCGAGCCCCCAGCTTTGGTGAAACCGAGCAGAATTTGGATGGTGGCACACCATTCGTCCATCTGCTCGGCCGCTGGCGGAAACCTCAGCAGCATCTGAGCCCGCGCCATGGCCTCCGTGGCTGTTCTTGGCATAGGTGATGATGAAGTAGATCGCACCGTCGCTCGGCTCCTGACAGTGCCAGTGACGGCAGCACCACGCCCCTGCTGCTGCAGGGCGGCCACCTGAATGGCAGCGGCTCCGTCGGGCGCAGCAACTTGGTCGACCTGGCTAGGGGGAAGCGCGTGTGCCGCGGTCGCTCCTGTATCGGGGGCGGTAGGAGGGTGGCGATTTGCCCCAGTCTGAGCGCTGTTGCTGCGACTGTGCCTTTCGGCGTGAGGAGGGGGCGCGAACGGAGTAACCCCCTCACCCGTACCTTGTGGAGCGTGGCCGTCGGGTCACTGCTGATGCTGTTCTCCTCCAATGTCTCCCGCTCCTGCGTCAGCCATGGGGAAAGTGGTGACGGTGTCTCCTGCTCCGACCACGCCCCCAGTGGTGTGCATGTCCTCGTGTGTCTCTGCGTCCCACCCGGCATTAGAGGTCGCGGCCGGCGGAGCCTTCGAGGTGGATGGGTGAGCCTAAGCACCGGATATCTTCTTGGGCGCCATGGTCGATGGCGCCATCGAAGGTGAAGACGGTGATGAAGGGGGGCGTTCCCCTGCACACGCCTTCAGGCTCGCACAAGCGACTCCCCTACCTGGCGCTCGAAAGATGTCATGGGAAACCACGGCCACCTATGGTACCGGAGGGCCCCTTGCTGGTTTGGAAGGGGGTGTCGCGTTGCACAAAGAGCAGACCAGCGTGGGGCAGCACGGCAAAGATCATGCAGGCAATTTTACCCAGGTTCGGGCCGCCATGAGGCGTAAAACCCTACTCCTGCTTTCATGGGTTGATGGTGGAAGAATGGGGGTGGAGCATAGTGCACTTGCCCAGCAGGGGCGGCAGTGGCTATGCGTGTACGGGCATGTGAGTTGTCCAACTTTCTAACCCTTTCTATGGTTGCCATGGGCCTCCTTTTATAGATTAAGGGGTTACCACAATGACAAGGTAGTCATTATGCACTGATAAGATAGCAAACAGTGCTATCATACCTAACTCTGCAGGCTGACAGGGTGCATTAAATGCACCGCTTAACGAAACGTCATTGGTTGCCCAGCAAGAATTGCTGGGCTATCTCGCCAGCTCCACCCCTACTTGCTTGACACGTCGCTGGACGGATGTCATCCGTAGGCATTTCCTGTAGAAATAGGCTGCCATGTGGCGAACGACAGCCACTTAGTCACTTTGTGGCTTGACATCGCACTGATTGATGACGTGGGTCGTGGCGGAGTGCTTGGGTAAGGTGGTGTTGCCTTTGCGAGTCCCGGCAGGCCCTGCCGGGACGTCTTGGACGTCTTTTCCCATGGGTGACCCCGTCCTTGCTGAGCTCGCCAGCCAGGCAAAGGGGAGGCTTTTCTCTTGGTGGAATCTGGCTTCTCTGGCTTGACTCTGGTCTTCTTGATCGGCATGCTGGTCCTTCAAAGCTCTTGGTATCTTGTATTCTGACTTAGGTTGGTGTCCTGTCCTTGTTCCCGTGCTTGGGCACAGTCTGGGAAAAAGACCCAGGGTTTGTTGCACCAACAGGTGGTTGATAACCCACAAGTATAGGGGATCGCAACAGTTTTCGATAAGTAAGAGTGTCGAACCCAACGAGGAGCTAAAGGTAGAACAAATATTCCCTCAAGTTCTATTGACCACCGATACAACTCTACGCACGCTTGACGTTTACTTTACCTAGAACAAGTATGAAACTAGAAGTACTTTGTAGGTGCGATAGGATAGGCTTGCAAGAAAGTAAAGAGCACGAAAATAAAACTAGGGGCTGTTTAAGTAAAGACACAACTAAAGTAAATATAGTGAGTGTGGAAGAGTGATGGTAGGACAAAGAAATTGTCCTTAAGCAATTGACTACTTTACTAGACCGATAGCAAGTTTTATGTGGGAGAGGCCACTGCTAGCATGTCATCCCTTAGTTGGAATTCTATGCACTAATGATTGGAACTATTAGCAAGCATCCGCAACTACTAATGTTCATTAAGGTAAAACCAAACCATAGCATTAAGATATATTGGTCCCCTTCAATCCCGTATGCATCAATTTCTATGCTAGGTTGAAGCTTACATCCTCTTGCCCTCAATACATAGTCCTATCAACATACAACTAACCCATGTGGTGTGATCCATGGAGAGCTCATATGATGGGTACCAAAGGACAGCAACATAACCACAAGCAAATTAAATCAATCATAGCAATTCATCAACCACCAATAGGACAACGAAAATCTACTCAGACATCATAAGATGGCAACACATCTGTCGGTGTCAAAACCGGCGGATCTCGGATAGGGGGTCCCGAACTGTGCGTCCAGGAGGATGGTAACAGGAGACAAGGGACACGATGTTTTTACCCAGGTTCGGGCCCTCTCGATGGAGGTAATACCCTACTCACCTTGATTAATATTGATGATATGGGTAGTACAAGAGTAGATCTACCACGAGATCGAGAGGCTAAACCTAGAAGCTAGCCTATGGTATGATTGTTGTTAGTCCTCGGACTAAAACCCTCCGGTTTATATAGACACGGGTAGGGTTAGGGTTTACAGTCGGTTACAATGGTAGGAGATCTACATATCCGTATCGCCAAGCTTGCCTTCCACGCCAAGGAAAGTCCCATCCGGACACGGGGCGAAGTCTTCAATCTTGTATCTTCATAGTCCGAGTTCCGCCAGCGGTGATAGTTCGGCTATCCGGACACCCCTAATCAGGACTCCTCGGTAGCCCCAGAACCAGGCTTCAATGACGCGAGTCCGTAGCGCTATCTTGTCTTTGGCATTGCAAAGGCGGGTTCCTCTTCGAATACTTCATAGAAGATTTTGAACACAAGGATAGTGTCGGCTCTGCAAAACAAGTTCCACATACTACCGTAGAGAGAATAACCTTTGCATAGATCTGCTGATGTATTCAGCGCGTGACATCACACCACGGCCAGGCCTTTATCTGAATCGTTTTTCTTGTTCCACCTTAGCATGTTTAGCGGCGGTTTCCTTGCACGTCTTATCAAAGCGGAGATCATGCCCTTATTCTGGATTCCCATCAATACGGACATGGGTAACCCATCGCGCCATTGATTCTGGCGCTTGGGAGATAAGCGAGTTTTAGCGGGCTGGCGGGGGCGCATAGCCGTCCGTCCATATAAGGGATAAGGATCCACCTTTTCACCTCGCCTTCTTCCTCCTTTGCTCATCCATTTCCTTTTCGAGCTCCAGCGCCCAAGTGTGCACATCCCACCTCAACCTTCTCCAACTATGTCCGGAGCGGGAGGCAGGTGGATGGCCTCCTCCGTCACGGAGGGGCACATCAAAAAGCTACGGAAGGCCGGATACTTGTCCAGCAACATCGGACACCGGCTACCCGACGAGGGGAAACTCATTCCCACCCCCGGGCCCCATGAGACGGTGGTGTTCCTCACCCACTTCCTCCGTGGACTAGGTTTCCCACTTCACCCATTTGTCCGGGGGCTCATGTTCTACTACGGCCTGGATTTCCACGACCTGGCCCCGAACTTCATCCTCAACATCTCGGCGTTTATTGTCGTGTGCGAGGCCTTCCTCTGCATCCAACCCCACTTCGGCTTATGGCTGAAGACCTTCAATGTCAAGCCGAAGGTAGTGGGCGGCCGCCAAGAGGAGTGCGGAGGTGCCATGGTTGGCAAGATGGCCAAAGTCCTATGGCTCGAGGGCTCCTTTGTGGAGACCATAAAGGGGTGGCAATCGGGGTGGTTCTACATCACCGAGCCGCGCGACTCTCAATGGGCCGCGGCCCCCGAATTCCGATCGGGCTTCCCCGCGCGGCTCACATCGTGGAAAGAGACGGGCCTGTCGTGGGGCGATTCGGACGAGCTATCCGGACTCCAAACGTGCGTCTGAAACCTGGCGGACAAGAATCTCAGGCTTGTCAACGTTATCCAGGTGATGCTCATCCGCGGATTCTCCCATGCCAACAACGGGCCTTCAAATTGTGGGAGTTCGATCCGGCTGGCACCCAACTCTGAAAAGGCTCTTGACACTACGTGCGAAGATGCGGAAGGTCTTGTTCAAAGGCGCCGAGGCTCCACATCCGCTACGAAGATCGCGGATTCAACTGCAGCGTCAAGCCAGCGAGGTAAGTTATTTACCCTTTGTGGGACTCTTTTTCATAGTTTGACTCTATCGGGATCAAAAATCCCTAACCTTTGTGAGGACTGGCTGAAGACATCCGGACAGATTAAGCTGTCAAGCCCTTTGCCGAAGACCAGCAGATGCCCGATTAGCGGGGCTGCTGGCTCCGGCACCTCACGTGGTGCGGAGAAGAAAAACCAAGAAGAAGGCCACGGGAACTCGAAAGAGCTCCGGCGCCGAGTCTGTCGGACTCACCGCCCGACAACTCGAGGCGGAATCCTCCTCGAGGAGGAGGAGGAGGAAAAAAGCCTCTCCCGGTGAAGAGAGAAGAAAGGAAGGCCGCCCGGTGGGGAGGCTGGAGGGTCCAAGAAAGGAAGGACCCTTCCTCCGGACTTCTCCACCAACGCCGACAGCGACGAGGAGGAGTGGCCACCAAGGGCCAAGCCCCTGGCGAGATCGTAAGTGTCCGGACTCCGGAATACTTCATGACTTTTTATTTGTCGTATAGTGTCTTCTAACGCCGAATATGACCATGCAGCCCACCCGAGGACGAGCTCGCCGCTTTGTCGAGCGGCTCCCTGGGTTCGTCGGATGTGAATAGCACTTCACTTCCGACCGCCTCCTCTCCTCGTGTCGCCGGCGACACCGCGGTGGAGTCCCGAAGGAGCCCAGCCAGGAGGAGGTGGTCTGGAGCGCCGCAAGGCGACCTCCGGACTCGAGGCGCAAAGGCGAAATCGAGAGGGCTCTAAGTCCGGCCCTGTGCGGACTCTGTCTCGGAACCTTCAGTGGTTCGAAGTCCGCAAGCGGCTCCTTCGTGAGGAGGGCAAGACTCGACGCGGTGACCTCCATCCATCCGGAGGCACGGATAGCTTGCTGGGCGCTTAACGGCGCCTCCATCGACGAGGAGCACCGCCTTTGTTATGGCGTGGTGATCCGAGAAGTTCGATCGCCAAGGCGGGCTGGTGAAGCTGTACCAGCCTTCTAACGGGCTTTGAGGTAAGTTTAGAATATGTAAAAATATTACTGCATAGACAGTAGCCCACGATGCTTAGTTCGGTGTTGGAAAGAAAAGCCGGGCTAAGGATCTAAAAAGATATCTGAGGAGTCTAACATAAGTGCGTCAATATGCGATTGCAGGCTGCATGCTGCTGACCTCTGCCGCACTAAGCTGCGGAGGTCAATGCATTGAAGAAGAGCCTCGGCGGTCCGAGAACGAGCTCGGCCTTGCCAAGCAGCTCGAGGACAAGGAAGGTAAGCAATACCTTATGAAAGAAATACCTTATAGAAAGGATTCGGTTGCAAAAATGACAGGAATAATGTGGGTATTGTAGGGGCCCGAGCGAAGTGGCGACCACGAAGGAAGCGGTGTCATGGCCGAAAGTAAAGTGGCTGCATGGGCGCACCAGCGAGCGAAGCGGGAGGAGTGGGTGGCGGAGCTGCGGCAAGAGCTCCAGGCTCGTGGAAAAACACGAGAGTTTGGGCGTGACTCAAAGACTTCGAGTCGAGCTCGCCTCGGCTCTTGAGAGTGCCAAAGCCGCTAAGGCGAAGCCCAAAAGCCCTCAAGAAATTGAATCATTAAAGAAGATAGCGGCGGGTAAGGCATTCTTTATGCAAAGCAAGCATGTGAAAGTGAATTACCTATTACTTACCGGATTCGGAGCTCTCCGGGAACATTCACATATCTGCCCCATAGTGTGTCTAATGCTGCGCGTTCTACCGCGCCAAGGAGGAGCTTGGCGAAGAAGGTGTTACGGTCTTAGTATCTTTGAGGCCGAGCGTCCGGTGCCTGAGCGACCAGCTGAAGCAGCTGGTCGAGCTCCTAAGGTCGCCGAACAGGCCATGAAGGGCCTCATAGTTGGTTGTGGCCATTGGAAGCCATGCACAGGAGCTACCGGGCTAGTGCAGCGGCTGGTGGGCCTTTGTCCATGGATTAGCGTCATCAAGCGCTCCGTGCGCATTGAAGGTGCCCGTCGGGCCTTGCCCGTGCTAAAGTGCTTTGGGGCAAGCTGGATGCGGAGAAGCTTGTGACGGATGGGCCACCGAAGGGCAAGGAGCATCGCAAGCCCGAAATGTACTATGAGGGCGTCCTGAAGGGTGTCCGCCGTATAGCGGATGAGTGCTCCAAATATGTAATTTTTGAATAGACTCGCATTTGTTATCCTGTACGCTGAAAACTTGTTCATATGTGCTAAGCAATGCTTGTTAATTTAAAATATTACCTTTTGTGTGGCCATTTATCAAATTTGAGAGATGGCAAGTCGTTGGCTTCAGCCCCCATGCCACGAGTGCTGGGGTGTTCGAGATAAACTTGAGCGCTCTTGTTCCCATTCTTGGGTCCGTCGAGGAGGCGCTCAGCATAGCGAACAACATAACCGGACTTATAGTGCTTGAGCACTCTCCTTAGCCATAGAATTCTATATTTTAAATTTGGCAAAGCCCTAGTATTAGGAAGACCGAGTTGAGGCGCTACCACGCATATGGCGGACAATGCCGACTCCTCGCTCTAAGCGGCATAAGTCTTTAGGGACCGAAAAACCTCTTGAACAGCGACCGGCTCTCGCCCTATCATGACGGTCAGTTTAGCTTTCTCCTTGAGGTGCTCAACCCAACTCAACGGGGCACAATCGCAGTGGTTCTCCCAGCGCTACCTTAGCGATATAGCGGGCGTAAGGTACCAAAACATGGGAGCGGGCAAACCCAACTATTGACCCAAGACATGATTGAAGCCGATGCATATAATGCTATAAATTGGGTGCCGCACTTGTGAAAGTGTTAGGACTTATCACACCATACTTTTGGGGTACTTAAGCCCCTAGTGTATTGGCCGTACCAAAGTGTACGGGTGCAACATGTCATGAAATGAACATATATATAGATAAAGAAAGGAGTGCAATAATAGGAAAAAGCTATGTATTGTTTATTCAAAAAGGTACTGCAAATAAAAGCAGAACGATACAAATTGTGCGATAAGCAAGGTATGGGACTTTTGACCTGTCCCCCTTCGAGGTAAGTTTGCGGTGTGGTATGTAAAACAGGTATCTTGCTCGTAATAGAGACCACACGGACACTCGGCGCAGTTTTACGCTTCCCTGGCTGTTGCATCGTGTATTGGCGTGAATGCGGACAGGGCTTCGAAGAACGAGTCTGAAAGTAAAAGGAAGAAAAGAAAAAAAAAAGGAATGACACAAGCAGGAGCCCCTAGTGCGGTCTAGCCACATGCAGGCGTGCCGTGGTCGTGGCCCGTCCCCTATGCCCATGGTGCTTGGGCGCAATTACATGCAGCGTAATCTTGGCCAGCGAGTTCGCGAGGGCTGGGGTTGGGGCTGCATTACTCGCTTGTTCGGAGCGTGCGAGCGGTCTTGTTGTAGGTTACTCGCGCGCGCAGCGGTGTCGATTGTTTATTGGCTGGGTGGAGAATTGCCTTAAGAGGCTGTTACGCACCGCCGCAAGAGGCGCCGTATGCTCCTCCGTTCGGAGGGCGTTGATGTTTCCATTGACCGTGATTACGTCTCGAGGGCTGGCATCTTGAGTTTGAGGTGCGCGTAGTGCGGCACCGCATTGAATTTTGCGAATGCGGTTCGTCCGAAGCGATGCGTGATAGCCGCTGCGGAGCGGGACTATGTCGAAGATTAACTCTTAACCGGAAGTTATCCGGGATCGAAAACCACTTGAGTGTGGCGAGCCTGTACAATTGGCCTCTACGCTGGTATTACGCCTTTAAAGGTCGTCTTTTGTGGGTTTAATCCTTGAGGGTCTATGCCCATTTGCACATTGTATCGATAAAGCAGGTCAGGCTGCTACGCGTCCATCGGGACTCTAGTGAGGTGAAATCCGTCGATGATTGGGTCAAGAACCAATGCGGCGAATCCGCCGTGGCGGATGCTAGTGGGTGGTCCCTTGATCAAAGGTGATCGGGCGGGAAGACCATGGGTTGAACTTGGGCGGTGGCTCCATCGTGTATCGTCCCTTAGTGCGCTTCCGCTCCCTTTTGGGTATGTGGGTTGCGTATATCATGTTCACCGTCCGCACTTGTGTGGAAAAGCCCTTCTGTCCTCTATTGTTCGTGGCGGGGCTCTTCCTCGTCATCGCTATGCAGCCCCTTGTCGTTGTTTTGATTGCTTAGCTTGCTGCTTGCTTGAACACCCAACAATCCCTGTTGGTGTGGTTGGCTGGTTTTCGGGGTGCCATGTATCGGCATAGCGATCAGTATTCGGTCCAATTTGGGCCAGACCTGGGTATTTCTTTTGAATGGCTTCTTCCGCTGACGGGTTTAGAGCCTCTGAAATCGGCATTCTTGTCGTATCTTGACATTATCACCGTTAATCGGCATTTATGCTTATTGCGATCGACCTGCCATTGCTGTCCTTGGTATCCGAACTACGAGTGTTTGGCCAAGTTGTTGCTTCAAGCTAGCCAGCTGTCCTCTCCCGCATAAGCGGGTCATGAGTGTGGTGAGGGCTGCCATGGATTTGGCTTTTCTGTCCTAGGTCTTTGGGCCAGCCACTCGTCGCGGATGTTGTGTTTGAAGGCTGCTAAGCGCCTCTACATCCGGACGGTCGGCGATCTGATTTTTCTTTGTTAGGAACCGCGTCCGAATTATCGGCGATTCTTACGGCTGCTGAATTATATGGCTAAGGTCATCGGGCGTCGGTGATCGCACATATGTGCCTGGAAGTTATCAAGGAATGCGGCTTCGGGTCCTCCCAACAACCGATTGACTCTGCTGGCAAGTTGTTGATCAATGTCGAGCTGGTCCTTTAAGCTTGAGTGGGAGGTATTTGATGGCATGTAGATCATCACCGCGGGCCATGTGGATATGGAGGAGATAGTCCTCGATCCGGACCGCAGGATCTGTGGTACCATCGTATGATTCGATGTTTATGGGTTTGAAGCCCTCGTGGTTTGATGATCCATTACTTCATCTGTGAAGCATAGTGGGTGTCTTGGCGCCTCTGTATTGGGCTATATCACGGCGTAGCTCATATGAGCTTTGTCTCATGTGTTTGGCCCGGCGGGTTTCTGTATCCGGCGTGGCGGTAATCATCTCGAGTCGTTAGGCGCCCGCGATCTGTAGATCGATCTTGTATGCTTTGCCTTATCCTCAATATATCTCTTAAGTCCGCGCGTTTTCCGTGCCTTGGTACTTTTTGGCGTCGGGCGTGGCTTGGCGAAGGGCGAGAGTCTTCTGTCGCGACCACGGGTGGCCGGTCTGCCATGTCATGCGCTGGTGGCGTGGGTGCTTCCTCCTCGATCGAGGCAGCGGCCTACGTTTGGGGTAGCTTTTGGAGGCGTTGAGTTCATACTCTTGGCTGCAAGGACTTGGTCCATCTATCAGCTAGCAGGTCTTAGTCAGCTCTAAGTTGTTCTTGCTTTTTCTTGAGGCTGCTTGCCGTGGCCATGAGCCTGCGTTTAAAATGCTCTTGTTCGTGGGGTCCTCTCGGCACGACAATTAAATCGTCGTCGAGGCTTGCCTCGTCTTCGGAGGGCGCATAATTATCGTCCTCTACCTCTCTTTACTGCCGCCTTTGTCGTGCGAACTTGCTTCTCCCTCCTCCTCGCTGAGTCCTGCTTTGGAGGGTCGTCTTCGGCACTTGTCCGGTATTATTGTCTCCGTGCGGAATCGCCGTTTCTTGTGGCGGGATTTAGGCGGCGCCACCGGCGTCGGTGCTTGGGTTGTTTCTTGGAGGGGTCATCCTCCGTCGTTCCATCGCCATTCCCATCTTTTGGGATGTCCACCATGTATATGTCATATGATGAGGTGGCCTTCCAGTGCCCCGTGGGCGCTGGCGTCGTCCATACCGTCGATGTCTTCAGAGTCGAAGTCGAGCATGTCGGTTAAATCATCGACAGTGGCTACAAAGTGGGTGGTGGGTGGGCGTTGAATTTCTTCGTCGTCCGAGTCCCAACCTTCCTGACCGTAGTTCGGCCAGGGATCCCTTGACAAAGAGAGAGACTTTAATGAGTTCAGGATATCACCAAAGGGTGAGTTACGAAAGATGTCTGCGGTGAACTCCATAACGGTGCCCGGTCGGATTCGATTGGCGGTATGAGGAGGTTGAGTCCGGAAAGGAGTCCGGCACCTGGGAGTCATGAGCTTTGCAAAGGACAGGGATGGTGTTCGGCTCAATCGCCTTAAAGATTTCAGCCCCCGAGGCGTTGTCCAACCAACCGTCCTCGATCGCGAAACCGGCTCCGGATTAAGGGTCGGAGCGGGCACTGGTGCGGCCTCTAGGGAACTGTTCGGCGGCAGAGCTAGATCATACCCATCGAGACAGTGCGGCACGCTCAGCTGTGGCTCGAATCCGTCGAAGACCAAGTCTCCGCGGACATCGGCCGTATAGTTCAAGCTTCAAATCTGACCTGATGGCGGGCGTAGCTTCGATCTGCTCGGATGGCCTAGCGAATTGGCCCGCGATGCAAAGCCGCCGAATACGAAGATCTGTCCGGGGAGAAAAGTCTCACCCTGGACTGTGTCGTTGCTGATGATTGAAGGAGCCATCGGGCCTATAGGTGACGATACAGGAACTCTCAATGAAAGCACCAATGTCGGTGTCAAAACCGGTGGATCTCGGATAGGGGGTCCCGAACTGTGCGTCCAGGCGGATGGTAACAGGAGACAAGGGACACGATGTTTTTACCCAGGTTCGGGCCCTCTCGATGGAGGTAATACCCTACTCTTGCTTGATTAATATTGATGATATGGGTAGTACAAGAGTAGATATACCACGAGATCAGAGAGGCTAAACCCTAGAAGCTAGCCTATGGTATGATTGTTGTTTGTCCTACGGACTAAAACCCTCCGGTTTATATAGACACGGATAGGGTTAGGGTTACAGAGTCGGTTACAATGGTAGGAGATCTACATATCCGTATCACCAAGCTTGCCTTCCACGCCAAGGAAAGTCCCATCCGGACACGGGACGAAGTCTTCAATCTTGTATCTTCATAGTCCAGGAGTTCGGCCAACGGTGATAGTTCGGCTATCCGTAGACCCCCTAATCCAGGACTCCCTCAACATCATTGGAAAATAATATGAAGCATAAAGCACCATGTTCAAGTAGAGGGTACAGCGGGTTGCGGGAGAGTGGACCGCTGTAGATAGAGCGGGGAAGGTGATGGAGATGTTGGTGATGATGGCGGAGGTGTTGGTGAAGATCGCGGTGATGATGATGGCCCCCGGCAGCGTTCCGGCGCCACCGGAAGATAGGGGGAGAGAGCCCCCCTCCTTCTTCTTCTTCCTTGACCTTCTCCCTAGATGGGAGAAGGGTTTCCCCTCTGGTCCTTGGCTCCCATGGCTTGGGAGGGGCGAGAGCCCCTCCGAGATTGGATCTATCTCTCTATTTCCGTGTTCTCTCCTGGCTCTCTTTCACCGTTTCGTGTATATATGGAGATCCGTAACTCCGATTGGCCTGAAACCTTCGCCGTGATTTTTTCCGAATATTATCTTTCTTGCGGCAAAAGAAGAGCATAAACCGCCTTACGGTGGGCTCACGAGGATAGGGGGCGCGCCCAGGGGGATCAGGCGCGCCTCCCTACCTCGTGACCACCTCGGTCACCGTCTCGCGTGGATTTTTCTTCCGGAATTTTCCATATTTTCCAAAAATAAGCTCCGTCCATTTTTATCCCGTTTGGACTCCGTTTGATATGGATATTCTGCGAAACATAAAACATGCAACAGACAGGAACTGGCACTGGGCACTGAATCAATATTTTAGTCCCAAAACTAATATAAAAAGTTGCCAAAAAGTATATGAAAGTGAATAATATTGGCATGGAACAACAAAAATTATAGATACGACGGAGACGTATCAGCATTCCCAAGCTTAATTCTTGCTCGTCCTTGAGTAGGTAAATGATAAAAAAGAATAATTTTTGATGTGGAATGCTACCTAGCATAATCTTGATCTTATGTCTAATCATGGCATGAATATTAAGACACGAGTGATTCAAAGCAATAGTCTATCCTTTGACATAAAAACAATAATACTTCAAGCATACAAACCAAGCAAGTATGTCTTATTGAAATAACATAGCCAAAGAAAGCTCATCCCTACAAAATCATATAGTCTGGCTATGCTCCATCTTCACCACACAAAATATTTACATCATGCACAACCCCGATGACAAGCCAAGCAATTGTTTCATACTTTTGACGTTTCTCAAACCTTTTCAACTTTCACGCAATACGTGAGCGTGAGCCATGGACATAGCACTATAGGTGGAATAGAATATGATGATGGGGGTTATGTGGAGAAGACAAAAAAGGAGAAAGTCACACATCGACGCGGCTAATCAACGGGCTATGGAGATGCCCATCAATAGATATCAATGTGAGTGAGTAGGGATTGCCATGCAACAGATGCACTAGAGCTATAAGTGTATGAAAGCTCAAACTGGAAACTAAGTGGGTGTGCATCCAACTTGCTTGCTCATGAAGACCTCGGGCATTTGAGGAAGCCCATCATTGGAATATACAAGCCAAGTTCTATAATGAAAATTCCCACTAGTATATGAAAGTGATAACTCAAGAGACTCTCTATATGAATAACATGGTGCTACTTTGAAGCACAAGTGTGGTAAAAGGATAGTAACATTGCCCCTTCTCTCTTTTTCTCTCATTTTTTCTATTCTTTTTTTTAAATTTTGTTTGGTGGGCTTCTTTGGCCTCTTTTTTTTATTTGGGCTTCTTTGGCCTCTTTTATTTTTCATAAAGTCCGGAGTCTCATCCCGACTTATGGGGGAATCATAGTCTCCATCATCCTTTCCTCACTGGGGAAATTCTATAATAATGATGATCATCACACTTTTATTTACTTACAACTCAATATTACAACTCGATACTAGAACAAAGATATGACTCTATATGAATGCCTACGGCGGTGTACCGGGATGTGCAATGATCTAGCATAGCAATGACTTCAAAAAACGGACAAGCCATGAAAACATCATGCTAGCTATCTTACGATCATGCAAAGCAATATGACAATGAATGCTCAGGTCATGTATATGATGGTGATGGAAGTTGCATGGCAATATATCTCGGAATGGCTATGGAAATGCCATGATAGGTAGGTATGGTGGCTGTTTTGAGGAAGATATAGTGAGGCTTATGTGTGACAGAGCGTATCATATCATGGGGTTTGGATGCACCGGCGAAGTTTGCACCAACTCTCGAGGTGAGAAAGGGCAATGCACGGTACCGAAGAGGCTAGCAATGATGGAAGGGTGAGAGTGCATATAATCAATGGACTCAACATTAGTCATAAAGAACTCACATACTTATTGCAAAAATCTATTAGTCATCGAAACAAAGTACTACGCGCATACTCCTAGGGGGATAGATTGGTAGGAAAAGACCATCGCTCGTCCCCGACCGCCACTCATAAGGAAGACAATCAATAAACACCTCATGCTCCGACTTTGTTACATAACGGTTCACCATACATGCATGCTACGGGACTTGCAAACCTCAACACAAGTATTTCTCAATTTCATAATTACTCAACTAGCACGACTCTAATATCACCACCTTTATATCGCAAAACTATTGCAAGGAATCAAACATATCATACTCAGCGATCTACAAGTTTATGTAGGATTTTATGACTAACCATGTGAATGACCAGTTCATGTCATCTCTCTAAATAGATATAAGTGAAGCAAGAGAGTTTAATTCTTTCTACAAAATATGTGCCCAAACTCTAACAAATATAAGTGAAGCAAAAGAGCATTCTATAAATGGCGGTTGTCTATGTAAAGAGAAACAGGCAATCCAAACTTCAAATGATATAAGTGAAGCACATGAAGCATTCTATAAAGCCATACTCAAAAGATATAAGTGAAGTGCATAGAGCATTCTATAAATCAACCAAGGACCATCTCATACCAGCATGGTGCAAAAAAAAACCTAATTGCAAAAGACGCTCCAAGACTTGCACATATCGCATGAACAAAACGAATACGGAAACATACCGATATTTGTTGAAGAAAGAGGGGATGCCTCCCCAGCATCCCCAAGCTTAGACGCTTGAGTCTCCTTGAATATTTACTTGGGATGCCTCGGGCATCCCCAAGCTTGAGCTCTTGCCTCTCTTCCTTCTTCTCACATCGAGACCTTCTCGATCATCGAACACTTCATCCACACAAAACTTCAAAATAAAACTCGGTAAGATCCGTTAGTATAATAAAGAAAATCACTACTATAAGTACTGTTGAAAACCAATTCATATTTTGTTTTTGCATGGTGTCTACTGTAATATAACTTTTTCATGGCTTAACCCACTGATATAAATTGATAGTTTCATCAAAACAAGCAAACTATGCATCAAAAACAGAATCTGTCTAAAACAGAACAGTCTGTAGAAATCTGATCATTCACCATACTTATGATACTTGAACAATTCTGCCAAAATTAGGAAAAATAAAAAATTTGTATAGCAAGACATTGCAAAAAGAATCAGAACCATTTGACGTTCCAGTAAAAAATTAAAATTCACGCACTACAGCCAAAGTTTCTGTCCTGCACCGCACAAACCAACAAGCATTGTAAACATCCTAAAGGCAAACCTTGGCACATTATTTTTATAATACAATGGAATTGTACAAGGGGATAATTATTTTTATTGAAAAGTTTCTGTAATTAAGATTCACAAAGTTCCCATGGGCATGAAAAAGTTCAAGGACGTCCCCCACTTTCACAATGCTCGTCTCTCTCACTTTCACTTTTCCTTTTGAAAAAGTTTTGGGTTCCCCTCTTTATTTTTGTTGTTTTTAAACTATATGGAAGCACTCAACAGAAATAAATGACTCTCTAAAACTTCCGGGTTGTCTCCCTGGCAGCGCTTTCTTTAAAGCCATTAAGCTAGGCATATAGTGCTCAAGTAGTGAATCCACCCGGATCCCAAGGTATATCAAAGCCAATTTTAATTAGCAATGATTTGTAATTTAGTAGTGAGCACAAAGTAACATATATCATGTAATGACGAAGTCTAACTCTCTTCCTATGCATTGGCATGTCATAAAAGAACAATTCATGCGCACATAGTAAAGGCCAATGCATAGTATAAACAGTTTCTTGCAATTTTTTCGTTTTGGAAACATAGAGAGGTGGAGATATAGTTCCTCTCTCATAATAATTGCAAGTAGGAGCAGCAAGCACATGCATATTATATCTATCAAAATCATCATGTGCAACGTTAAAAGGAAACCCATCAATATAATCCTTAATAAGTGCAAACTTCTCCGATATAGTATAATCGGGAGAATTCAAAAAGATAATAGGACTATCATGCGTGGGTGCAATAGCAACAATTTCATGTTTAACATAAGGAACTATAGCAAGTTCATCTCTATAAGCATAATTCATATTGCCATCTTGGCCACAAGCATAGCAAGCATCATCAAAAAGAGATATTTCAAGAGAATCAATGGGATCATAATAGTCATCATAGCGATCATCATAGTAATCATCATAGCAATCATCATAGCAATCATCCTTCGGTAAGCACCAAGGGAAATTAAACAATGTATGAGTTTAAGAGTTACTCTTATTAGAAGGTGGGCACGGGTAGCTAATCCGCTCTTCCTCCTTTTGTTCTTCGCTCTCCTCATCATCTTTTTCATCCAATGAGGTCACAGTTTCATCAATTTCTTCTTCCATAGCTTCCTGCAAAATATTAGTCTCTTCTTGGACAGCGGAGTAGTCCTCAATATATGGTTTAACATAAGGATTAGAAGCATAATTATCATAGCAATATTTAAGTATGGCAAAATTTTCAGATTCGTAAAGAGTAGCACCATACTTTTCAATCAAAGAAGCAATTTCATAAGCACCCTTAAAAGCAACAAATTCTTCAATTTGTTGAACATCATAGTAGTTATAAACACCCTTAGCATACGAGGATAAGATTCCATTATCACTAAAATCACATTGATAGGGAAGGTGTTTCTTAGGGTTTTCAGAACAACAAGTAAAATCATAAATTTCACATAAATTCCAAGCATAGCATTGTAAACGTTGAATTTGACCCCATAATAGTTTCCCTTTTTCAGATATACGGTGTCGCACATAACAAGCATGCTCATCTAAAGATTTGCACTCAACTAAGCTAGTTGGGGTTTCAAGACGAGCACAAAGGGATCGAAGATGATCCAAGTAAAAGCTTGATAGTGTGATAGATTTTGAGTGGTTCTTCAACCATTGGAGCAGTAGGTACAACTAATTTTTTGGTATTTTGTGTTTCCTACCCATAACTAAAGATAGAAAACAACTAAGAACAGCAAATAAAAATTACTTAGTGATAAAGCAAACAAGCACACGAGAATATTCACCCCACGCTATTGCTCCCCGACAGCGGCGCGGAAAAAGGTCTTGATAACCCACAAGTATAGGGGATCGCAACAGTTTTCGATAAGTAAGAGTGTCGAACCCAACGAGGAGCTAAAGGTAGAACAAATATTCCTCAAGTTCTATCGACCACCGATACAACTCTCATGCAACAGCGTTTACTTTACGTAGAACAAGTATGAAACTAGAAGTACTTTGTAGGTGCGATAGGATAGGCTTGCAAGAAAGTAAAGAGCACGACAATAAAACTAGGGGCTGTTTAAGTAAAGACACAACTAAATTAAATATAGCGAGTGTGGAAGAGTGATGGTAGGTGTGGCGAAATTGTCCCTTAAGCAATTGACCACTTTACTAGACCGATAGCAAATTTTATGTGGGAGAGGCCACTGCTAGCATGTCATCCCTTACTT
The DNA here is from genome assembly GCA_021605205.1 of Aegilops longissima. NCBI lineage: Eukaryota > Viridiplantae > Streptophyta > Magnoliopsida > Poales > Poaceae > Aegilops > Aegilops longissima. The sequence continues at coordinate 142,491,499 of CM038678.1, read as the reverse complement.
GGAATTCTATGCACTTATGATTGGAACTATTAGCAAGCATCCGCAACTACTAACGTTCATTAAGGTAAAACCCAACCATAGCATTAAGATATATTGGCCCCCCTTCAATCCCGTATGCATCAATTTCTATGCTAGGTTGAAGCTTACATCCTCTTGCCCTCAATACATAGTCCTATCAACATACAACTAACCCTATGGTGTGATCCACGTGCACGCTCATATGATGGGCACCAAAGGACAGCAACATAACCACAAGCAAATTAAATCAATCATAGCAATTCATCAACCACCAATAGGACAACGAAAATCTACTCATACATCATAAGATGGCAACACATCATTGGAAAATAATATGAAGCATAAAGCACCATGTTCAAGTAGAGGGTACAGCGGGTTGCGGTAGAGTGGACCGCTGTAGATAGAGGGGGGAAGGTGATGGAGATGTTGGTGAAGATGGCGGAGGTGTTGGTGAATATCGTGGTGATGATGATGGCCCCCGGCAGCATTCCGGCGCCACCGGAAGCGAGGGGGAGAGAGCCCCCCTCCTTCTTCTTCTTCCTTGACCTTCTCCCTAGATGGGAGAAGGGTTTCCCCTCTAGTCCTTGGCTCCCATGGCTTGGGAGGGGCGAGAGCCCCTCCGAGATTGGATCTATCTCTCTGTTTCTGCGTTCTCTCCTGGCTCTGTTTCACAGTTTCGTGTATATATGGAGATCCGTAACTCCGATTGGCCTGAAACCTTCGTCGTGATTTTTTTCCTAATATTAGCTTTCTTGCGGCAAAAGAAGAGCATCAACCGCCTTACGGTGGGCTCACGAGGGTAGGGGCGCGCCCAGGGGGGTCAGGCGCGCCCCCTACCTCGTGACCACCTCGGGCACCGTCTCGCGTGGATTTTTCTTCCGGAATTTTCCATATTTTCCAAAAATAAGCTCCGTCCGTTTTTATCCCGTTTGGACTCCGTTTGATATGGATAATATGTGAAACATAAAACATGCAAATGAGCAGAACTGGCTTTGGGCCATTGAATCAATATGTTAGTCCCAAAATAATATAAAAAGTTGCCAAAAGTATATGAAAGTGAATAATATTGGCATGGAACAATCAAAAATTATAGATACGACGGAGACGTATCAGTGGTTATATTTTAAAGAAATAGCTGCACTCTCATGATTCACTTATATCTTTTTTGAGAGTTGATAATAGTAATGGCCATTAGTACGGGTTATAAATTTGGCCCTAATATGATAGGTATTCAAGAGGGATATGATAAAAACTTCCATCTGGATCACTAAATATGATAAGTTTGATTCCTTGCAATAGTTTTGCGATACAAAGGTGGTAATATGTGGGTTGTGCTAGTGAGTAATTGTGGTTTAGTAAGAATATTGATGTTAAGGTTGAAGGAAATATGCCCTAGAGGCAATAATAAAGTTATTATTTATTTCCTTATATCATGATAAATGTTTATTATTCATGCTAGAATTGTATTAACCAGAAACATAATACATGTGTGAATACATAGACAAACAGAGTGTCACTAGTATGCCTCTACTTGACTAGCTCCTTAATCGAAGATGGTTATGTTTCCTAACCATAGACATGAGTTGTCATTTGATTAACGGGATCACATCATTAGGAGAATGATGTGATTGACATGACCCATTCCGTTAGCCTAGCACTTGATCGTTTAGTATGTTGCTATTGCTTTCTTCATGACTTATACATGTTCCTGTAACTATGAGATTATGCAACTCCGTTTACGGAGGAACACTTTGGTGCTACCAAGCGTCACAAGCGTAATCGGGTGATTATAAAGGAGTACTACAGGTGTCTCCAAAGGTGCGTGTTGGGTTGGCGTATTTCGAGATTAGGTTTTGTCCTCCGATTGTCGGAGAGGTATCTCTGGGCCCTCTCGGTAATGCACATCACTATAAGCCTTGCAAGCAATGTAGCTAATGAGTTAGTTACGGAATGATGCATTACGTAAGCGAGTAAAGAGACTTGCCGATGTGAGATTGAACTAGGTATTGGATACCGACGATCGAATCTCGGGCAAGTAACATACCGATGACAAAAGGAACAACGTATGTCGTTATGCGGTTTGGTGATAAAGATCTTCGTAGAATATGTAGGAGCCAATATGAGCATCCAGGTTCCGCTATTGGTTATTGACCAAGAATAGTTCTCGGTCATGTCTACATAGTTCTCGAACCCGTAGGGTCCTTGCACGCTTAAAGTTTCGATGTGGTTATACTATGAGTTTACATGTTTTGATGTACCGAAGGAGTTCTAAGTCCCGGATGAGATCGGGGACATGACGAGGAGTCTCGAAATGGTCAAGACGTAAAGATTCATATATTGGATGATATGTTTAGGCCAAGGGGTCAAGCCCATGAGGCTTTAGGTCGGTGCAAAAGGAGTTTTGCGGAGGCCGGGGCCAAACGCGGAGACCTGGCGTCGCCCCTGGCCAGACGCCGAGGCCCATGGCGTCTGGGCCAGATGCCAAGGATTGTGACGTTTGGTCACAGAGTCCGAGTGGGACTCTTGCCTTTCGGGCAAAACCGACTTTGAGGAGGCTTTTGCTCCAAGTTTTGACCCGGGGCTCAACATATAAATAGAGGGCAGGGCTAGCACCAAAGACACAACAATTGATCCCTTGGATCTCTTAGCGTGTGTGGTGCCCCTTCCACCATATTCCACCTCGGTCATATCGTCGCAGAGTTTAGGCGAAGCCTGTGCGAGTGAGAGCATCATCATCGTCCACGCCGTCGTCTTGTGGAACTCATCCCGACACTTTGCTGGATCGAGTCCGGGATCGTCATCGAGCTGAGCGTGTGCTGAACTCGGAGGTGCTGTATGTTCGGTGCTTGGATCGGTCGGATCGTGAAGGCGTCGACTACATCAACAGCGTTGTCATAACGCTTCGCTTTCGGTCTCACGAGTGCGTGGACACACTCTCCCCTCGTTGCTATGCATCACCATGATCTTGCGTGTGCGTAGGAAATATTTTGAAATTACTCGTTCCCCAACGGTGGCATCCGAGCCAGGTTTTATGCGTTGATGTTATATGCACGAGTAGAACACAAGTGAGTTGTGGGCGATACAAGTCATCTGCTTACCAGCATGTCATACTTTGGTTGGCGGTATTGTGAGATGAAGCGCCCGGACCGACATTACAGCGACGCTTACGCGAGACTGGTTTCACCGCTGCGAGCACTCGTTGCTTAAAGGTGACTGTCGGGTGTATGTCTCTCTCACTTTAGTTGAACCGAGTGTGGCTACGCCCGGTCCTTGCGAAGGTTAAAACAGCACCAACTTGACAAACTATCGTTGTGGTTTTGATGCGAGGTAAGAACGGTTCTTGCTCAGCCCGTAGCAGCCACGTAAAACTTGCAACAACAAAGTAGAGGACGTCTAACTTGTTTTTGCAGGGCATGTTGTGATGTGATATGGTCAAGGCGTGATGCTATATTTTATTGTATGAGATGATCATGTTTTGTAACCGAGTTATCGGCAATGGCAGGAGCCATATGGTTGTCGCTTTATTGTATGAAATGCAAAAGCCATGTAATTGCTTTACTTTATCACTAAGCGGTAGCGATAGTCGTAGAAGCAATAGTTGGCGAGGCGACAACGATGCTACGATGGAGATCATGGTGTCGCACCGGTGGCGATGGTGATCACGACGGTGCTTGGAGATGGAGATCACAAGCACAAGATGATGATGGCCATATCATATCACTTATATTGATTGCATGTGATGTTTATCCTTTATGCATCTTATCTTTCTTTGATTGGCGGTAGCATTTTAAGATGATCTCTCACTAAAATTATCAAGGCGTGTTCTCCCGAGTATGCACCGTTGCCAAAGTTCGTCGTGCCCGGACACCACGTGATGATCGGGTGTGATAAGCTCTCGTCCATCTACAACGGGTGCAAGCCAGTTTTGCACACGCGAATACTCGAGTTAAACTTGACGAGCCTAGCATATGCAGATGTGGCCTCGAACACGGAGACCGAAGGTCGGCGTGAATCATATAGTAGATATGATCAACATAGTGATGTTCACCATTGAAAACTACTCCATCTCACGTGATGATCGGTCATGGTTTAGTTGATTTGGATCACGTAATCACTTAGATGACTAGAGAGATGTCTATCTAAGTGGGAGTTCTTAAGTAATATGATTAATTGAACTTAAATTTATCATGAACTTAGTCCTGCTAGTATTTTGCAAATTATGTTGTAGATCAATAGCTCGCGTTGTTGCTTCCCTATGCTTTTATATGTTTGTTTTGATATGTTCCTAGAGAAAAATTATGTTGAAAAATGTTAGTAGCAATGATGCGGATTGGATCCGTGATCTGAGGTTTATCCTCATTGCTGCATAGAAGAATTATGTCCTTAATGCACCGCTAGGTGACGGACCTATTGCAGGAGCAAATCGAGGCGTTATGAGCGTTTGGCTAGCTCAATATGATGACTACTTGATAGTTTAGTGCACCATACTTAACGGCTTAGAATCGGGACTTCAAAGACATTTTGAGCGTCATGGACCATATGAGATGTTCCAGGAATTGAAGTTAATATTTCAAGAAAATACCGAGTTGAGAGATATGAAGTCTCCAACAAGTTCTATAGCTAAAAGATGGAGGAGAATCGCTCAACTAGTGAGCATGTGCTCAGATTATGCAGGTACTTGATCGCTTGAATCAAGTGGGAGTTAATCTTCCGAGATAAGATAGTGATTGATGAATTCTCTAGTCACCATCACTAAGTTACTAGAACTTCGTGATGAACTATAGTATGCAAGGGATGACGAAAGTAATTCCCAAGCTCTTCGTGATGCTGAAATCAACGAAGGTAGAAATCAAGAAAAGAGCATCAAGTGTTGATGATTGACAAGACCACTAGTTTCAAGAAAGGGCAAAGGAAAGAAAGGGAACTTCAAGTAGAATGACAAGCAAGTTGTCGCTCCTTGAAGAAGCCCACGGCTGGACCAAAGCCTGAAGCGAGTGCTTACATCGCAAAGGAAATGGTCCTTTGAAGCGGAAATGCCACGAATATTTGGTGGATAAGAAGGATGGCAAAGTGAACAAGAGTATATTTGATATACAGGTTATTGATGTGTGCCTTACTAGTGTTTATAGTAGCCCTGAGTATTTGATACTTGTTCGGTTGCTAAGATTAGTAACTCGAAACAGGAGTTACAAAATAAACAGAGACTAGTTGAAGGGGAAGTGACGATGAGTGTTGGAAGTAGTTCCAAGATTGATATGATCATCATCGCACACTCCCTATACTTTCGGGATTAGTGTTAAACCTAAATAAATGTTATTTGGCGTTTGCGTTGAGCATGAATATGATTTGGTCATGTTTATTGCAATACGGTTATTCATTTAAAGTCAGAGAATAATTGTTATTCTGTTTACATGAATAAAACCTTCAAATGGTCATACACCCAATGAAAATAGTTTGTTGGATCTCGATCGTAGTGATACACATACTCATAATATTGATGCCAAAAGATGCAAAGTTAATAATGATAGTGCAAATTATTTGTGGCACTGCCGTTTGGGTCATATCGGTGTAAAGCACATGAAGAAACTCCATAAAGATGGATCTTCGGAATCACTTGGTTATGAATCATTTGATGCTTGCGGACCGTGCCTTTTTGGCAAGATGACTAAAACTCCGTTCTTCGGAACAATGGAACGAGCAACAAACTTGTTGGAAATAATACATTCTGATGTATGCAGACCAATAAGTATTAAGGCTCATGGTGGGTATCGTTATTTTTTGACCTTCACAGATGATTTGAGCAGATATGGGTATATCTACTTGATGAAACATAAGACTGAAACATTTGAAAAGTTCAAAGAATTTTAGAGTGAAGTTGAAAATCATCGTAACAAGAAAAATAAAGTTTCTACGATCTAATCATGGAGACGAATATTTGAGTTACGAGTTTGGTCTTCATTTAAAACAATGTGAAATAGTTTCTCAACTCACGCCACCTGGAACACCACAATGTAATGGTGTGTCCGAACGTCGTAACCGCACTTTATTGGATATGGTGCGATCTATGATGTCTCTTATTAATTTACCATTATCGTTTTGGGGTTATGCATTAGAGACAGCTGCATTCACGTTAAAAAGGGCACCATCTAAATCCGTTGAGACGACACTATATGAACTGTGGTTTAGCAAGAAACCCAAGTTGTCGTTTCTTAAAGTTTGGGGCTACGATGCTTATGTGAAAAGGTTTCATCTGATAAGCTCAAACCCAAATCGGAGAATGCGTCTTCATAGAATACCCAAAGGAAACTGTTGGGTACACCTTCTATCACAGATCTGAAGGCAAAACATTCGTTGTTAAGAATGGATCCTTTCTAGAGAAGTAGTTTCTCTCGAAAGAAGTGAGTGGGAGGAAAGTAGAACTTGATGAGGTAATTGTACCTTCTCCCTTATTGGAAAGTAGTTCATCACGAAATCAGTTCGATGATTCCTACACCAATTAGTGAGGAAGTTAATGATGATGATCATGAAACTTGAGACCAAGTTGCTACCAAACCTCGTAGGTCTTCAGAGTAAGATCCGCACAGAGTGGTACGGTAATCATGTTCGGAAGTCATGTTACTAGACCATGATGAACCTACGAACTATGAGGAAGCGATGATGAGCCCAGACTCATGAAATGGCTTGAGGCCTTGAAATCTGAGATAGGATCCATGTATGAGAACAAAGTATGGACTTTGATTAACTTGCTCGATGATCAGCAAGCCATGTTAAATAAATGGATCTTCAAGAGGAAGACGGACACTGATAGTAGTGTTACTATCTACAAAGCTCGACTTGTCGCAAAAAGGGTTTTCGACAAGTTCAAGGTGTTGACTACAATGAGATTTTCTCAACTGTAGCGATACTTAAGTCTGTCCGAATCATGTTAGCAATTGCCACATTTTATGAAATCTGGCAAATGAATGTCAAAACTGCATTCCTTAATGGTTTTCTTAAAGAAGAGTTGTATATGATGCAACGAGAAGGTTTTCAATCCTAAAGGTGCTAACAAAATGTGCAAGCTCCAGCGATCCATCTATGGACTGGTGCAAGCATCTCGGAGTTGGAATATACGCTTTGATAAGTTGATCAAAGCATATAGTTTTATACAGACTTGCGGTGAAGCCTGTATTTACAATAAAGTGAGTGGGAGCACTACCGCCTTTCTGATAAATATATGTGAGTAACATATTGTTGATCAGAAATAATGTAGAATTTTTTCTGGAAAGCATAAAGGAGTATTTGAAAGGAGTTCTTTAAAAGAAAGACCTCAGTAAAGCTACTTACATATTGAGCATCAAGATCTATTGAGATAGATCAAGACACTTGATAAGTTTTTCAATAAGTACATACCTTGTCAAGTTTTTGAAGTAGTTCAAAATGGAACAGTCAAAGAAAAGTTCTTGCCTGTGTTGCAAAGGTGTGAAATTGAGTAAGACTCAAATCCCGACCACGGCAGAAAATAGAAAAGAGAATGAAAGTCATTCCCTATGCCTCAGTCATAGGTTCTATAAAGTATGCTATGCTATGTACCAGACCTATTGTATACCTTGCTATGTATTTGGCAAGGGAGTACAATAGTGGTCTAGGAGTAGATCACTGGACATTGGTCAAGAATATCCTTAATGAGGACTAAGGTAATATTTCTCGATTATGGAGGTGATAAAAGAGCCCGTCGTAAAGAGTTACATTGATGCAAGCTTTTTACACTGATCCAGATGACTCTAAGTCTCAATCTGGATACATATTGAAAGTGGGAGCAATTAGCTAGAGTAGCTCCGTGCAGAGCATTGTAGACATAGAATATTTGCAAAATACATATGGCTCTGAATGTGACAGACCCGTTGACTAAGCTTCTCTCACGAGCAAAACATGATCATACCTTAGTACTCTTTGGGTGTACATAGCGATGTGAACTAGATTATTGACTCTAGTAAACCCTTTGGGTGTTGGTCACATGACGATGTGAACTATGGGTGTTAATCACATACAGATGTGAATATTGGTGTTGAACCACATGATGATGTGAACTAGATTATTGACTCTAGTGCAAGTGGGAGACTGAAGGAAATATGCCCTAGAGGCAATAATAAAGTTATTATTTATTTCCTTATATCATGATAAATGTTTATTATTCATGCTAGAATTGCATTAACCGGAAACATAATACATGTGTGAATACATAGACAAACAGAGTGTCACTAGTATGCCTCTACTTGACTAGCTCGTTAATCGAAGATGGTTATGTTTCCTAACCATAGACATGAGTTGTCATTTGATTAACGGGATCACATCATTAGGAGAATGATGTGATTGACATGACCCATTCCGTTAGCCTAGCACTTGATCGTTTAGTATGTTGCTATTGCTTTCTTCATGACTTATACATGTTCCTGTAACTATGAGATTATGCAACTCCCGTTTACCGGAGGAACACTTTGGGTGCTACCAAGCGTCACAGCGTAATCTGGGTGATTATAAAGGAGTACTACAGGTGTCTCCAAAGGTACATGTTGGGTTGGCGTATTTCGAGATTAGGTTTTGTCACTCCGATTGTCGGAGAGGTATCTCTGGGCCCTCTCGGTAATGCACATCACTATAAGCCTTGCAAGCAATGTAGCTAATGAGTTAGTTACGGAATGATGCATTACGTAACGAGTAAAGAGACTTGCCAGTAACGAGATTGAACTAGGTATTGGATACCGACGATCGAATCTCGGGCAAGTAACATACCGATGACAAAAGGAACAACGTATGTCGTTATGCGGTTTGACCGATAAAGATCTTCGTAGAATATGTAGGAGCCAATATGAGCATCCAGGTTCCGCTATTGGTTATTGACCAAGAATAGTTCTCGGTCATGTCTACATAATTCTCGAACCCGTAGGGTCCGCACGCTTAAAGTTTCGATGACAGTTATATTATGAGTTTACATGTTTTGATGTACGAAGGAGTTGAGTCCGGATGAGATCGGGGACATGACGAGGAGTCTCGAAATGGTCGAGACGTAAAGATTCATATATTGGATGATATGTTTAGGCCAAGGGGTCAAGCCCATGAGGCTTTAGGTCGGTGCAAAAGGAGTTTTGCGGAGGCCAGGGGCCAAACGCCGGAGACCCGGGCGTCTGGCCCAGGGCCAGACGCCGAGGCCCATGGCGTCTGGGCCAGACGCCAAGGATTGTGGCGTTTGGTCCTGGAGTCGGAGTGGGACTCTTGCCTTTCGGGCAAAACCGACTTTGAGGAGGCTTTTGCTCCAAGTTTTGACCCCGGGGCTCAACATATAAATAGAGGGGCAGGGCTAGCACCAAAGACACAACAATTGATCCCTTGGATCTCTTAGTCGTGTGCGGTGCCCCCTTCCACCATATTCCACCTCGGTCATATCGTCGCAGAGTTTAGGCGAAGCCCTGCGCCGGTAGAGCATCATCATCGTCACCACGTCGTCGTGCTGACAGAACTCATCCCGACACTTTCTTTGGATCGAGTCCGGGATCGTCATCGAGCTGAGCGTGTGCTGAACTCGGAGGTGCCGTGACGTTCGGTGCTTAGATCGGTCGGATCGTGAAGGCGTCGACTACATCAACAGCGTTGTCATAACGCTCCGCTTTCGGTCTCACAGTGCGTGGACACACTCTCCCTCTCGTTGCTATGCATCACCATGATCTTGCGTGTGCGTAGGAAATATTTTTGAAATTACTACGTTCCCCAACAAAGGTTTGTGATTCCCGAAGCATGAACTATAGAGTCTCGTTATGCTAAGAAGTTGGAGCATGATTTATTATTGATTGTCTTCCTTATGGGTGGCGGTCGGGGACGAGCAATAGTATTTTCCTACAAATCTATCCCCTAGGGGCATGCATAGTAGTACTTTGCTTCAAGGGATAATAAACTTTTGCAATAAGTATGTGAGTTCATTATGACTAATGTGAGTCCATGGATTATATGCACTCTCACCTTTTTGCAATTTGCTAGCCTCTTCGGTATCGTGAATTTCCCTTTCTCACCTTGATATGTGGTGCAAACTTCGCTAGTGCATCCAAACCCCATGATATGATACACTCTATCACACATAAGCCTCCTTATATCTTCCTCAAAACAACCACCATACCTACCTATTATGGCATTTCCATAGCCATTCTGAGATATATTTCCATGCAACTTCCACCGTTCTGTTTTATTATGATACACATCATCATTGTCATATTGCTTTGCATGATCATATAGCTAACATCGTATTTGTGGCTCAGCCACCGTTTATAATTTTTATATACATGTTACGTTAGATCATTGCACATCCCGGTACACCGTCGAAGGCATTCATATAGAGTCATATTTTGTCTAGTATCGAGTTGTAATTTTCTTTCGAGTTGTAAGTAAATAGAAGTGTGATGATCATCGTATTCATTATTAGAGCATTGTCCCAAGTGAGGAAATAAGAAAATAGGTTGAAAAGAGCCCATAAAAAAGCGGCCAAAAGAGCCCAACAAAAAATGAGAGAAAAATATAGAGGGGGCAATGTTACTATCCTTTCCACACTTGTGCTTCAAAGTAGCACAATGTTTTTTATATAGAGAGTCTCCTATGCTTTCGTTTTCATTTAACTAGTGGGAATTTTTCATTATATAACTTGGCTTGTATATTTCAACGATGGGATTTTCCTCAAATGCCCTAGGTCTTCATGAGCAAGCAAGTTGGATGCACACCCACTTAGTTTTGTTTCTGAGATTTCATACACTTATAGCCCCTAGTGCATCTGTTGCATGGCAATCCTGCATTGACATCTATTGATGGGCATCTCCTTAGCCCATTGATTAGCCTCGTCGATGTGAGGCCTTCTCCATTTTTGTCTTCTCTATATTATCCCCATCACCACACTCTATTCCACCCATAGTGCTATATCCATGGCTTGCGCTCATATATTGCTTGAGAGTTGAAAAGGCGGAAGCGCGTTAAAAAGTATGAACCAATTGCTCACTTGTCATCCGGGTTGTGCATGATAAATACTTTGTGTTAAGAAGATGGAGCATGACAAGAGTATATGATTTTGTAGGGATAACTTTCTTTAGCGTTGATATTTGAAAGACATGATTGTTTGTTAGCATGCCTTATTATTATTGCTTTTATGTCAAACTATAGACTATTGATTTGAATCATTCGAATCTCAACATGACAAAAAGAAAAAGATTACATGATGAATATGATAGATAACATTCCACATCAAAAAAATGTTTTTATGATTTACCTACTCGAGGACGAGCAGGAATTAAGCTTGGGGATGCTTGCTAAGTGTCCAACATATCTATAATTTTGATTGTTTCATGCTATTATAGTATCAATCTTGGATATTTTATATGCAACTTTATGCAATTATATATCATTATTTGGGACTAACCTATTAACTTAGCGACCAATGCCAGATGCTATTTTTTGCTTGTTTTTGGCTTTTCAGGAAATCAATATCAAACAGAGTCCAAATGGAGAAAGAACTTTGGATTAATTTTTTATGGACCAGAAGAGACCCTAGAAGGTCCGGGAGAAGACCTGACGAGCCACGAGGGAGCGACAAGCTCAGGAGGCACGCCCCCTAGGCTTGTGGGCCCCTCTTGGCACCTCTTGACCTAATTCCACCTCTATAAATACTCAAATATTCCCCTGACATTAGAGAGCCACCCGAAATATTTTTTCCGCCGCTGCAAGTTTCTGTTCTTGTGTGATCCCAGAGGGGCTCTACATCAACCTTGTTGCCCTTCCCATGATGTGTGAGTAGTTTACCACAGGCCCACGGGTCCATAGCTAGTAGCTAGACTGCTTCTTCTCTCTCTTTGATCTTCAATACAATGTTCTTGGAGATCTATTCGATGTAATCACTTTTTGCGGTGTGTTTGTTGGGATCCAATGAATTGTGAGTTTATGATCAGATTATCTATGAATATTATTTGAGTCTTCTCTGAATTCTTTTATGCATGATTATTATATTTTGTATTTCTCTCCAATCTATTGATTTGGTTTGGCCAACTAAATTGATTTTTCTTGCAATGGTAGAGGTGCTTTGTGATGAGTTCGATCTTGCGGTGCTCAATCCTAGTGATAGAAAGGGACATGACACGTATTTGTATCATTGGAATTAAGGATAAAAATATGGGGTTTATACATGCGTGAGTTTACTTTGTCTACATCATGTCATCTTGCTTAAGTCGTTACTCCGTTCTTTATGAACTTAATACTCTAGATGCATGGTGGATAGCAGTCGATGTATGGAGTAATAGTAGTAGATGCAGGCAGGAGTCGGTTTACTTGTCTCGGACATTATGCTTATATACATGATCATTGCCTTAGATATCGTCATGATTGTTCGCTTTTATATCAATTGCCCAATAGTAATTTGTTTACCCATGTATGCTATTTTCAAGAGAGAAGCCTCTAGTGAAAACTATGGCCCCCAGGTCTGTTTTCATCATATATCACAAACCAAAAATACCTTGCTACATTTTTTTTGACTTTATTTTATTTTGTGGTTTATTTATCTACCTATCAATACAATATTTGATCCTTGCAATTAACCGTCGAGGGATTGACGACCCCTTGTTCGCGTTGGGTGCAAGTATTTGTTATTTTGTGTGCAGGTGCTGCTAATGAGGTGTTGTGTGGTTCTCCTACTAGATTGATAACCCTTGTTCTTCACTGAGGGAAATACTTATCTCTACTGTACTGCATCATCCTCTCCTCTTTGGGGAAATCCCAACGCAACTCACAAGTAGCAGGGGTCGGTGCCTCCGAAGAACTTTGGCATGTTGAACTTGAGCTTGCCATGGTGTTGCTCCTCATTATGATGGTTGTGATGGCGATGACGCTCTTGTCTTGGAGGGGGTCTTCAACCTCTTTCTCCGCTTGATTAGCTTGATGTTGAGGGTGAGGGATTCGTTCACGGTTCCTTCTTTATTGGCGCTCCTCAAGATGCGCGGCTTAATCTTGTCGCCTTCGCGCACGCGTCAATTGGGTTCTTGGACGGCGCGAGTGGCTTCGTGAATTGCTCGTTGTGCTTCGAGTGCTTGCTCCTCACGGTGTTGTTGTTCTTGCCATAGTGCATGATTGTCTTGCTCTTCTTGGCATTGGCATTGCCGATGTTGCTCTTTGTCCATGGCATCTTGTTCTTGGCGATGATGTTGATTTCTCTCTCGAAGACGATCTTGCAAAAACATTGCCATGGACTGGATTTTGTGAATCTTGATGATCTTCATGGTCGTCTCAAAGATGAGAACAAGATCATGGTAGGCTTGCATCGGAAGAGGTGCCCGAAGAGTGTCGACTTGAGTGGCATCGTCTTGACGAAGAAGATGTGGAAGAAGCACGGTTGACCATCATGGTACGGAACTCTTCCATTTGAGAGGATAGCTTGGTGTCAAAGTTTTCTCTTGGTCTTGCTTCGGATTGGCGTAAATCGGTGGTGAGTTGTTCGATGCGGTCTCCCAAAGCTTCACTTTCTTGATGCAAAGCTCGTCGAACGCCGAAGAGTTGAACCTTGCTTATGTAGTCGTTAGGTGTGTCTTGCTCATCGAAGAGTGGGTTGGAAGAGGTGCTTGGCCTATCCATCATGCTCAAGAAAATGTGAGTGCAAGAATTATAATAACTAGACCAAATTTACCTTTTGCAATGTTGAAGATGGATCAATATCACCCAATAGGGTATTATGGAAGTAGAAAAAAATGGTGCCGGATCTTGTCAATCTCAGACCTACACAAGCAATGCTTTTCGAGTAGCTTGGTGAGGATAAGCCGGACAAAATTTATGCAATTGTTAGCAAGATATCAATAATGTTGAAATAGATTCACAAATTCACAAGTGAAACAAGTAGACCAATAGCAATGAGTGGCACACGGAAACACACACACACATATAGATAAATGGGATTGTGCAACCAAGGAATGGGCACAAAATGTGGAATCCATGAAAAACACTCATGTTGCACAATGCTAGAGAGATGCTAGCACGATTGCTCCAAGGGAAAGATACAAAACTTGTGGACAACCTATGAGTGACAAAACGTATGAAATTTCTATCCCAAGTATGATATGTATGTGTGGTTCCTGGTGAACTCGCACACGATGATCAAATATGTTATGTAATGTGTTGTGATGCTATGGCTATTGCTTACAAGCTCTTTGTTTTTCTTTTCCTTGTTGCTTAAAAGATTTTCACTCTTTTCCTTGGATGTTACTTTGGCCACTATGCAAAATGCTCGAATCAAGATAGCAATTATGTATATGCAGGGACAATTGATGGCACAAGAGATGATACAATGATATATGCACGTAATGAAAGCTATACGAAATATGTATCACTAAGCATCATAGCCTGGCAATACTCGAAAGGCTAGTCTTGGTAGGAAAGTGACGCAATAGGCTCGAGGTTAACAATGCAATGGCAAGGGCGTATGCTAAGATGTCGACGAAGTTACCGTCCTTGCTTACGATCATGGTGTCAAATGGTGAACGTTCATTGTCGAAGTTGAGTCTGTGGCGATGATGAGGGGCGGTGGTGTTGATGTCGAACTGTTCCTAGTTAGCCGAAACACCCTAGGAAACGGAAACCGCAACTCAAAATCTCAAGAAAAAACTTGTCAAAATTGATTGTAGCAAAAATTGTGGTGTATATGGGTCTATTGGGGTGTTTGCGGAAGGATATTGGTGGGGAAAGGTGGCTAGGTATCTGGAAGAGGGTTGGGTAGTTGGTTGGGTGTTTTCAGTTTCAATAATCGAAGCCGAATAATTTGGGAGGGGTTCCAAATCGGCCGCTATGTCCGGATCGTTCGGGAACTCGTCCGATCGTCCAGGAAGGTCAACCATGGAAAAATTCGCTTGGGATGAACATGAAAATTTGGGGAAAGGGGAAATTTTGGGAAGATTTCACAGTGGGGGTGGGAGATGGTGTTGGGAACCTAGATCCATGTGCAACACTTCGAACCCATGGATCAAAATCAACAAAACATCATCAAAACCGAGAAATAACAAAAAAAATTGGTATGGCTCTTTTGTGGGGACTTTCGAATTTGGGAGAAAACTAAATTAGGATAGAAAGTGGGGGGGGGGGGGATGGGGCTCCAAGATGTGAATCAACCTTGCTCTGATCGAAGGTGATGTAGGGTGGAACCCTAATTGGTGATCTTTTCACACTTGGAGTTGGAGAAAGGAGCAAATCAAGAGAAGAACACAAGAAGAACACTCAATTGATCAAGATCCAATCACACACACTACAAAAAATACACTTCCGTGATGATACGTGTTTGTCACAGTAGGTCACGTTTTCTGTCATGCATGTACATCCATGACGATTTTATGACAGAATCAAGATAGTCATACCTGTGCTGTCATAGAAGTGTTTCGATGATATTACCAAAATTATCATCATGGAAGTGTCCACTTCCATGACGATAAATGGCGCGTCATGGAAGTGCTTTCGTCAAGGGTAACCGACACGTGGCTTCCACCATAACGGGTCACCACTAAGCTATCGGGTTCTGCTTTGGATCCGATAACCCGTTAACAGCCTGGACCAATGGGGATTTTCCACGTGTAAAATTCTCAATGGCCAGAGGAACCATGTGTCGGCTCAGCGTTGGGACAGATGTCATCCACTCATTGGGCGGGAGGCGCCTATAATATGTCGACACATGGCACGGCCCAACATAGGCCCATTCAGGTGAAAAGGCCGGCCAGTTTGACTTGGTCAAAAGGTAGCGGACCGGCCCACAGAAAGCCTGTTAACGGCCTGTTCACATATAGCCCATTTACAGCCTGCTAACTGACGGCTCGTTATGGCCTATCCGAATTGGGCCCAGTAGAGTTATCTGGGCCGTCCAATATGATTCCAGCCCATTGTAACTTCCGGCCCATGTATGGCCCATGACTGGCATGTTCTGCTTGTGGACCAATTCAGCCCGTGGTTACAGTCGGCCCGTTTCTGGCCCGTTAACAAGTTGGGCTATTTTAATAGCGTTATCAAATATGACCCATTAATGACCCGTGATGCCTGTCGATGGAATTAAGCCTGTTATACATTTCGGCCTATTAACGGGCCGTTATGGTTGGGCCATAAACACACGATTTCCACTAGCCCATTTACGGCCCATTTTGCGGAACGTTATTGGTCCACGAATAATACGGCCCGTATAAGTCCCATTGATTATACAGCCCGTCGAGGGCCAATGGATCATATGGCCCGTAGAAGGCCCATGGACACTACCGCAGGTAGGAGGACCATGGTTAGAATGGTCCATATGTTGCCCATGGTTATTGTGGCCTAGTTATAAAAATAGGTTATTATGGCCACAAGAAAAACACGGAAAAAAATTGTAGTGACTACAAGCAAACAACTAAACAAGACAATGAGGAAATAAATAAGCAAGGAACTAACGCTAGGCTATTACGGCTATTACACATATTACATCCACTGGGCATCAAAGTTCGCCACTAGTGCAAATATAGGGAACAAAGTAGCATATCACAAACACTGGTTGTCAAAGTTGGTGACTAGTGCAAACAAACGCAAGAGCAAAACAAGTCCAGAACTCAAACCACTTCAGAAGAGCTCAAGAAACAATATCTTGGGTACCCAGCATGCTGGCAAGATGCTTAGCAAGATTATTAACTTTCTCTTGTTTGGAGCTTAAATCCTCTAACACTTACTATTGCACCAAAAAGTATGCATCTGAATTCTGTAGGGACTTCCTCGGTCCTTCAGATTCGTGTCGCAGCACATCTGATCGATGTCTTTCAACTTGAAGTTGAGACTCATGAAGACGAACTAATTCAGGCAGCGAGTTCAAAGAGCTTGTGCCAGCAGTAGTGGCCAGTAACTCGAACACTACATCAAGACAGGACTTTTGGGTTGTCTCACTGTCGTCAAGATAGTTTTTATCAGCTTTCTTGGAGACCAACAGGGATGTCTCGCTATCTTGAACCTTACCTGCGTTACTTCCTTTACCATTGCATAACGGGGTACTCTTCTCCAATATTTTGTCCGCATTCTAAAAGAGAAACAAGCAGACACATCACAGGTTTACCATGTTGTATATGAAACTCATTTTGGTAAATTAGTTCAGTAGTAAAGTGGATAGGATAATAGCATGAAACAAACATATATCTATGTACCATGGTCACTGTATGGTCTATATCATTCTAGTTTTTGTTGCCAAATCAAGATAGAGACACAGTTCAAATAATATTTGTTTAAGACAAAGCAGCATAGACAGAATATAAGTGTGGGAAACTACAGAGCAATAACAACACTTGTAATGTGCATGACATGAGAACATAACTGTTTATTCAATTGAAACTAAAATCAACATAGAGCAAGTTAAAACAGCAAACCAGTTAAAGAAACAGGTTTAAAACATACATGTTGTGCCATTGGAGTTTCAATTCCATCCTTCAAATTTGAAAATAGTTGGTATGAGTAAATACAGTGATGCAAGAGCAAAGGAGTATGAAGCATAGCTATAGAAACTGACCTGAGAACAATTCTTATTTTTCTTTAAGCTTTGAGTTGGGGTTCGGAGTGGTGGTCCTCGTGCTTTAGGCACTGCAGTTGCCTTACTAATTGCTCATGTTTGGGTGCTCTGTGGTGGAGATAGTGATGTGTCAACTAGAACTGGGTTACTATCTGATGGGGTTGGGGTTAGAAGGGGTGTATCTGGTTCTCTGTCCAACTGGGTAAGGGTACAATCTGCGAGAGTCTGGGTTATGTGTGGTGGGGCTGGTTCTTGGGCAAGTACAACCGTGGTTCTATCTGCATCGATTGGTAGAACTATATTTTCTGAAGACCGTGTTGTTACTCCCTTAGATACCGCCATCACCCTCTCCAATTCAAATGGCTGGTAAACAAGAAAAGTAATTGAATGTACAGACATTGTATGATAGACAGGTGCAATGGATAGTGGGGAATAAAAGAGGGCATGAAATAATTCACATTTATGTTGTCTAACCAAATAGGATAGCATGACACAATTTTCACATATATGATGGCTAACTAAACAGGATAGCATGACACAATTTCACATATATGATGGCTAACTAAACAGGATGGAAAGACATAGTTCAAAACATGATGACTATGTAAACATGATGACATGATATAACTATATAATGTGTTTATTAAATAGGTTGGCATGCCATAATTCACATACATGCCTTCTATGGAAACATGATAGCATGATATAATTCACGGATAGAATAACATAATTCAAAATATGATGACTGTAAACACTAAACAGGATGAGATGATATAACAATATGATGTCTTTATTAAATGGGTTGGCATGCCATAATTCAGATAGATGTTGTCTATGTAAATATGATGGCATGATATAATTCAAATATATGATTTATATACTAAGCAAGTAAGCAGATGGCAATCACATATATGATGTAAAAACTAAGAAATGCAAGACATCATATGCATGATATGACTAATATAACCCTGCCAAGATTGAGCATAAACCTCAGGGGGGAAATAGGACTGGTCATCTATCTCTGAATCCTCCTCTGAGGAGCTATCTGTAACTAGCAAGATGTCTACTTCAGCAGGTAGCATTGTCTGCTCTGAAGACCTTGTTTTCACTCCAGATACTTCCATCACCGCTTCAAATGGTTGATGCATAGGAAGAGTATTTCAATATACAAACGTTGTCGACAAATGGAATATGTAATACAAAAAAAGGATAGCATGATAAAATTCACATATATGATGATTGGCTAAACAGCATGGCATTGCATAATTCACATATATAATGCCTTGCAACAAGATAGCATTGCATAATTCACATAGATAATGTCTTGCAACAAGATGGCATTGCATAATTCACACATATGGTAATTAGACACTAAACAGGTGGCATTCACACAAAGCATGTCTAAACTAAGCAAATGACATAGCAATGCAAGACACCATACGCATGATATGAGCAACATAACCCTGCCAAGTTAGAGCATACACCTCAGGAGGGAAATAGGACTGGTCATATGTCTCTGAATCCTCCTCTGAGGAGCTATCTGTAACCAGCGAGATACGCGCTTCGTCAGACAGCATAGTCTGCTCTGAAGACCTTGTTTTCACTCCAGAATTTTCCATCACCGTGTCAAATGGCTGATGCACACCAAGAGTGGTTGAATGTACTAACATTGTTGACAAATGTAATACATAATGAAAAAAAGGATGGCATGATATAATTCACATATAAGATGACTGGCTAAGCAGGATGGCATTGAAAAATTCACATATATGATGCATGGCTAAACAAGATGGCATTGCATAATTCACATATACGATAAAGAAACTAAACAGATGGCATTCACATAAAGCATGACCAAACTAAGCAGATGACATATTTGATGTATAAAGTAAGCAATCCAACGCACCATATGCATGATATGACCAACATCAGCATGCCAAGTTAGAGTGAAGACCTCAGGGGGTAAAGAGGAGTGGTCTTCTCCTTCTGAATCCCCCTCAGAATAGTTATCTTCCTCTTGATTACAATCTGAAATGGGTGGAGGGGGCTGCCTTTGCACCCACCATGGAGCGACGTCTGCATGAAATTTTATTGCCACGCAAGGCTCGTCTCTTTTTCTCTACATGTTCAGTTCCATTGTGTACAATAACTGACATGCATAGGAATAAAACATAGTGAGATTATGTAAGGAGTGCATGCAGAAATCCAGAGTGATGGTAGCAACCTATGGATAGACCCAAAACCAATGATAGCAGGCAGATAATGGCTTCAGTTAAAAAATACAGATAATGGCTTCTTTACTGTTTGTTTCCCACCCAACATGAAAATCATAGTGGACACCAGAGATTAACCAGATAGTAGACATATACTATTGATTTCGGCCCCGATACGTACCCCACAACCATTTAAAAACTCAAGTTTGAGCATTAGTTTGGAGCTGACTCGGAGTCTAATCGGTGAACAGGACCATAAAGTAGCATGTAATATTAAGCGATGCATGACGTAAGCAGACACGAAAGAGTGCGACTTCTCTTGCGGACCCGTGTAGTCCTCGAGGTCACCAACTCAGTTGATGATGGTATTGTAGTTGTCGTAGATGCCGGTGGCGGGGAAGAAGATCGGAGGCGGCCAAAGACGGTCTGGAGGGTGGATCCCTGCTGTGGTGGACCCTTCTATCGTTGGGGCAGCTGAGTTGAGGTGGACGGCGGCGCAACAGGAGCAGGACAAACCACACAAGGTTTTCTTTGACAACTATCTGTAAGAGAAGTAATTCTGTAAGGGCTCGTTTGAATTGGAGGATTGTAACAACGCAAGGATAGGAAATACACAGCAATAGGGTAGGAATGCTTGTGCAAAATACAGAATTTAAAATCACGGGATTTCTGCCAATCTGGTGTTTGGTTCACTGGAATTGGAAGATCACAGGATGCAAAGAAGCATGGTGAGATTAAGTCAAACCACAAGAAAATGTACGGTTATAATGCTATTATGCTACTATCTCTTAGTCTTGTGCTTCGTGAATAGGGATTTGAAAAGGAGGACAAGTGGCTATTAAAATTCCTACGGTTTTTCTTTCAAGGAGACACTAAAGGAACAAAACCTATTGTTTTCCTTTGCTCCATTCCTTTGTACCAAATGCATGAATAGTAGTACCATAGGAAACTTTCCAATTCATATGTTTTCCTTCACTTTTCCTTTCAAGCACTGGCAATTCTAGTAGGCAGGTTTGAACAGGGG
This sequence comes from Aegilops longissima, assembly GCA_021605205.1. Lineage (NCBI taxonomy): Eukaryota > Viridiplantae > Streptophyta > Magnoliopsida > Poales > Poaceae > Aegilops > Aegilops longissima. The sequence continues at coordinate 142,470,699 of CM038678.1, read as the reverse complement.
AAAGCCTACACTCAAAAAATCTTTTTGTGCTACTTCTACTACTTTGGACCCAGGCCACTGCCCTACTAGCTCAAATCACAGGCCCATCTACAAATGCACAGCTCAAACGCGCATAAATAAATAATGATGGCGTTCAAGAGAGTCCATCGTGGATAGCTAAGTTGCCTGGTACCTCACTCCTTGTCATATAGTAGGAGAAACTAATCATATTTCACGTTACTACATGTGTTCAGTGGACAATATATATACCATGTAGAGTAAAAAAGTGATGCAACAAGTGTACAACCTCTTTGGCGAAGCCATGTCGATCTTAGCATGATTAGGTTGGTCGGTGAGGACGCTCCGGCTGATTTGGCTGTCGGAAGAGGGGTAAGAAGATCTTAGGCGTCTGGAGATGGAGCTGGGGGTACTGCTCTGTTGTGATGGAGGGTTTCGTCGTTGGAGCAGCTCCGGTGAGTTGTGCGACGGCGAGGCTGAAGCAGGACAAGAGAGACAACATTAACTTGAATGGAATTCTAATAGCATCTCCAATAGATGATGTAAAATACATAACCACAAAGTGCTAGATGTAAAATACATCAGCTGCTCATCTCTGAACTTAACTGTCGAAACTGAATTTAACTATCGAAACTGAATTTAACTATCAAAACTGAATTTAACTGTTGAAACTAAATTTTGCTGTCGAAACTAAATTTTGCTGTCAAAACTAAATTTTACTGTCGAAACTGAACGCACTAGTAGTAGAAAAGCAGTAGCAGCAGAAGCAGCACCCGGAGCAGCAGCGCCCGGAGCAGTAGCGCGTACGAGAGCTGGGGCAGCTGGTCATGTAGCAGCATCTCGGGTAGCAGCTGCAGGGGCTCGAGCGAGAGCAGGATCTGCTGCTCGTGCAGCAGCAGCGCGATCAAGAGTAGAGCAGCAGGGCAAGCAAGAGCGAGAGCAGCAGCACGAGCAAGAGCAAGAGCAAGAGCAAACCAGGCAGGGGATCGAGAGCAAGAGCAGAGCAGCAGCGCGGGCGAGAGCCAAAGCAGCAGCAGCTCCTACTGATGTGGACGTCGCCGCCAAGGGAGCGACGCCGTGGAGGAAGTGGCCGGCGACGCCACCGTAGATGGAGCCACGCCATGTCGGCTTGGGACTGAGTGTCGGCAGCACTGTGAGATCGAATCAAGAAGAAAATGCGGTGATTAGTGTAGAACCTCTTTGGTGGCGCCAATTAGGCCTCAGCTTCATCCGAGGAATCGGTGATGATGTTGCCCTTCCAGTGGTGCAGGTGAAGACAATGGTGTGAGAATGGAGGTGGTGCGAAAGACGAGGGGAACGTCGGGGCAGCTCCTTGGAGGTGGAGGTTGGGGTGGCTGAACCGGCGGGACGACGAGATCGACGACGGATCCTCATTCGGTGCGGTGGATGAGGGACGTTGAGGAGTTTCTATGGACGACGTCGTCGAGGAGGAGGCTTCGGCTGGGTGGGCGGACGGAGGAGGGTGTGGGGCTTCGCGGGTTTTCGCGGCCTCGATGTATGAATGGGGGCGGAGGGGGTGGGAGGGGGGAACCATGGCTTAGGGACGCGCTTGTCCGAAATGTGGGGTAAGTTACAAAAGTAGCCCCACCAATTTGAACTAGGTGGTTCTTTTGGTTCAGGGGTATCACGGGAATTTTGCATGTCGGGATTTGGCAGGAGGTGGGAGTTTTTGCGTGTGTTGTAATTTTGGGATAGTAAGGCGTGACTTGAGATGGAGGGAATTTTAGGAGCACAACGAGAAAAGATATATCTTAAACTTTTGGGATAACAAGGCGTGGGTTGAAATTTCCGTACAAACCTAACGTGTATACTATGGGTGTGTTTGGTTTATGCCCAAGGTTTCCCCACCAAAGCATTGGCTAGCAAAAATTGTGGTTGAGGTTTTGGGGTGTGTTTGGATTGTGGCCAAAGTGCACCTTACCAAAATTTTGGTCATGACCCAAAGATATTTGGTTTGTACCCAAGGTTACCCCACCAAAGCATTGGCTAGCCAAAATTTTGGTTGAGATTTTGGTTGCCCATGATTTGGTCAACATTGGTAAGAAAAATGAACTAAAGTTAGCTAGAGTTCATTGGAATGCCAAAAAATTGGCAACCATCCAAACAAAGACCAATCTTTGGGTCATGACCAAAATTTTGGTAAGGTGCACTTTGGCCACAATCCAAACACACCCTATATCAAATCAATTCACACTTCCCTCGATGAAAAAACAAAAAGAAATCAATTCGCACCACACAAGAGAGTCTAGTCCCGTGTACTGTACCAAATCAATTCGCACTACAAATGCCATTCAAAACTTTGAATCTATGTTATGTTCAATTAAAATATTTCGCTATGTGTATAATGCATGCAACCTACTATTCAAATGAACGTTTTAGTGCATTCCAAACATATATACTACCGCTTCAATATGAACTAAATTTGAATTTGTTTCTCTATTTGAATTAGATCTACAATCATGATTGTTGTCAAGTTAAACCATTTGAATTCGTTTCTCTATTTTAATAAGATCTACAATCATCATTATTGTCAAGTTAAACCATCATTTGTATAGTATCTTCACAGCACACCACATGATTACTCTATTTATTTGCTGAGGTAGCACCGGATGGATATTCAACGAGGAGTGAAATGATGGATGCTTCCTCGGTCAAACATAGAGAAAGGTGGGCCTCATGATTTGACGGCTTATTAGTCATTACTACTGCATATACTCGTTGCCCACATAATAACCACGTGGTAGAGTAGTGGGCTATACTTTTAATAACCATGCTCAAAGAGAAGAGGTGCACGCACCCACGCACGTAGTACTAGTAGTAGCACTCTTTGCGTCTTTTGCGTCTTCCCCAACTACACACGTGACATGGTGGATCTCATTTCTGTACGATGATGCAGCCGATGTGATAATTTGATGCGTCTAGTAGTAGTTACTCACTTAATGGAGGGTCGGGAACCACGCATGAACGATGTCGCGTCATTTATAAATAAAGTTTTTTTCTTCAGTGGCACGTACGCAAAATAAATGGGTTCATATGGAGAGAAAAATAAACCGCTCCACTATATACATAGCCAGGACGAGCCTACACGGTTGCTTGCTGGGTTGCTCTCTTCACACTCTCTCGCATAAAACGACTGTTGCCACATCTCTAACATCCAGGCTGTAAGTGCATCTAGTGCCCCTTAGTGATTTTGGTGTATTGAAGACTTATAGGTTAAGGGACTAATGTGTTTTAAAGTGTACACGGGTCTATAAGTGTATGAGGAGTTTGATATTTACAGAGAAAGTCGACCCCTAAAAATGAAGTTCTTCGACTGAAGACTTTGGATTTCTGAAGACTTTCTGAAGACTTTGAAAGTGAAGAAATTGGTGTAACCTTGAAGACTAGGTATTCATGTTGGGGAACGTAGTAATTTCAAAAAAATTCCTACGCACACGCAAGACCATGGTGATGGCATAGCAACGAGAGGGGAGAGTGTCTGTCCACGTACCCTCGTAGACCGAAAGCGGAAGCGTTATATCAACGCTGTTGATGTAGTCGACGTCTTCACGATCCGACCGATCCAAGCACCGTTACTCGGCACCTCCGAGTTCTTAGCACACGTTCAGCTCGATGGCGATCCCGGGCTCCGATCCAGCAAAGCGTCGGGGAGGAGTTCCACGGACTGACGGCGTGGTGGACGATCTTGATGTTCTACGTCGCGCAGGCTTCGCCTAAGCACCGCTACAATATGACCGAGGTGGAATATGGTGGAGGGGGCACCGCACACGGCTAAGGAACGATCACGAAGATCAACTTGTGTGTTCTAGGGTGCCCCCTGCCCCGTATATAAAGGAGCAAGGGGAGGGCGGCCGCCCTAGGAGGCGCGCCAAGGGGGGAGTCCTCCTCCTAGTAGGAGTAGGACTCCCTTTCCTAGTCCTACTAGGAAGAGGGAAGGGGAAGGAAAGAGAGGGAGAGGAGAGGGAAGGGGCGCGCCCCCCTCCTAGTCAGTCGGACTCCCCATGGGGGCGCGCCACCTCCTGGTGCAGCCCTCTCTCTCCCTCTTGGCCCAATAGGGCCCATTACTTCCCAGGGGTTCCGGTAACCCCTCCGGCACTCCGGTTTTCTCCGAAACTTCGGAACCTTTCCGGTGTCCGAATATAACCATCCAATATATCAATCTTTATGTCTCGACCATTTGAGACTCCTCGTCATGTCCGTGATCACATCCGGGACTCGAACTCCTTGGTACATCAAAATACATAAACTCATAATATAACCGTCATCGAAACCTTAAGCGTGCGGACCCTACGGTTCGAGAACTATGTAGACATGACCTAGAACCATTCTCGGTCAATAACCAATAGCGGAACCTGGATGCCCATATTGGTTCCTACATATTCTATGAAGATCTTTTATCGGTCAAACCGCATAACAACATACGTTGTTCCCTTTGTCATCGGTATGTTACTTACCCGAGATTCGATCGTCGGTATCCAATACCTAGTTCAATCTCGTTACGGTAAGTCTCTTTACTCGTTCCGTAATACATCATCTCACAACTAACTCATTAGTTGCAATGCTTGCAAGGCTTATGTGATGTGTATTACCGAGAAGGCCAGAGATACCTCTCCGACAATCGGAGTGACAAATCCTAATCTTGATTCATGCCAACTCAACATATACTTTCGGAGACACTTGTAGAGTACCTTTATAATCACCCGATTACGTTGTGATGTTTGGTAGCACACAAAGTGTTCCTCCGTAAACGGAGTTGCATAATCTCATAGTTGCAGGAACTTTGTATAAGTCATGAAGATAGCATAAGCAACATACTAAAGCGATCAAGTGCTAAGCTAATGAAATGGGTCATGTCAATCACATCATTATCCTAATGATGTGATCCCATTAATCAAATGACAACACATGTCTATGGTTAGGAAACATAACCATCTTGATTAATGAGCTAGTCTAGTAGAGGCATACTAGTGACTATCTGTTTGTCTATGTATTCACACATGTATTATGTTTCCGGTTAATACAATTCTAGCATGAATAATAAACATTTATCATGATATAAGGAAATAAATAATAACTTTATTATTGCCTCTAGGGCATATTTCCTTGAGATCCCACTTGCACTAGAGTCAATAATCTAGATTACACAAGAATGATTCTAACACCCATGGAGTCTTGGTGCTGATCATGTTTTGCTCGTGGAAGAGGCTTAGTCAACGGGTCTCGCAACATTCAGATCCGTATGTATTTTGCAAATCTCTATGTCTCCCACTTGGACTTGGTCCCGAATGGAATTGAAGCGTCTCTTGATATGCTTGGTCCTCTTGTGAAATCTGGATTCCTTTGCCAAGGCAATTGCACCAAGATTGTCACAGAAGATCTTCATTGGTCCCGATGCACTAGGTATGACACCTAGATCGGAAATGAACTCTTTCATCCAGACTCCTTCATTTGCTGCTTCGAAGCAGCTATGTACTCCGCTTCACATGTAGATCCCGCCACGACGCTTTGTTTAGAACTGCACCAACCGACGGCTGCACCGTTTAATAAAAATACGTATCCGGTTTGCGATTTAGAATCGTCCGGATCGGTGTCAAAGCTTGCATCGACGTAACCATTTACGACTAGCTCTTTGTCACCTCCATACGAGAAACATATCCTTAGTCCTTTTCGGTATTTCAGATGTTCTTGACCGCTGTCCGATGATCCACTCTGGATTACTTTGGTACCTTCCTGCCAAGCTTACAGCTAAGCATCGTCAGTCTGGTACACAGCATTGCATACATGATAGAGCCTATGGCTGAAGCATAGGAACATTTTTCATTTTCTCTCTATCTTCTGCTGTGGTCGGGCATTGAGTCGACTCAATCTTACACCTTGTACTACAGGTAAAAAACCTTTCTTTGCCTGATCCATTTTGAACTTCTTCAAAACTTTATAAAGGTATGTGCTTTGTGAAAGTCCTATTAAGCATCTTGATCTATCTCTATAGATCTTGATGCCCAATATGTAAGCAGCTTCACCGAGGTCTTTCATTGAAAAACTTTTATTCAAGTATCCTTTATGCTATCCAGAAATTCTATATCATTTCCAATCAACAATATGTCGTCCACATATAATATCGAAATGCTATAGAGCTCCCACTCACTTTCTTGTAAATCAAAGCTTCTCCAAAAGTCTCAGATAAAACCATATGCTTTGATCACACTATCAAAGCGTTTATTCCAACTCGAGAGGCTTGCACTGCACCATAAATTGATCGTTGGAGCTTGCACACTTTGTTAGTTCCCTTTGGATCAACAAAACCTTCTGGTTGCATCATATACAACTCTTCTTCTAGAAATCCATTCAAGAATGCAGTTTTACATCCATTTGCCAAATTTCATAATCATAAAATGCGGCAATTGCTAACATGATTCGGACAGACTTAAGCATCGCCACGGGTGAGAAAGTCTCATCGTAGTCAACCCCTTGAACTTGTCGAAAACCTTTTGCAACAAGTCGAGCTTTGTAGACAGTTACATTACCATCGCGTCGGTCTTCTTCTTAAAGATCCATTTATTCTCAATAGCTTGCCGATCATCGGCAAGTCTACCAAAGTCCATACTTTGTTCTCATACATGGATCCCATCTCAGATTTCATGGCTTCAAGCCATTTTATGGAATCTGGGCTCACCATCGCTTCTTCATAGTTCGTAGGTTCACCATGATCTAGTAGCATGACTTCCGAATAGGATTACCGTACCACTCAGTGCGGATTTTATTCTGGTTGATCTCTGAGTTCAAGTGACAACTTGATCTGAAGTTTCATGATCTTCATCATTATCTTCCTCACTAAGCGGTGTAGGTGTTACGTAAACTGATTTACGTGACGAACTACTTTCCAATAAGGGAGCTGGTACTATTACCTCATCAAGTTCCACTTTCCTCCCACTCACTTCTTTCGAGAGAAACTCCTTCTCTAGAAAGGATCCATTTTAGCAACAAATGTCTTGCCTTCGGATCTGTGATAGAAGGTATACCCAATTGTCTCCTTTGGGTATCCTATGAAGACACATTTTTCCGATTTGGGTTCAAGCTTATCGGGTTGAAGTTTCTTCACATAAGCATCGCAACCCCAAACTTTCAAACGACAACTTTGGTTTCTTGCTAAACCATAGTTCATAAGGCGTCGTCTCAACGGATTTTGACGGTGTCCTATTTAACGTGAATGCGGCCGCCTCTAAAGCATAACCCCAAAACGATAGCGGTAAATCGAAATAGACATCATAGATCGCACCATATCTAGTAAAGTACGATTCGACGTTCGGACACACCATTACTGCTGTGGTGTTCCGGTGGCGTGAGTTGCGAAACTATTCCGCATTGCTTTAAATGTAGACCAAACTCGTAACTCAAATATTCTCCTCCACGATCAGATCGTAGAAACTTTATTTTCTTGTTACGATGATTTTCAACTTCACTCTGAAATTCTTTGAACTTTTCAAATGTTTCAGATTTATGTTTCATTAAGTAGATATACCCATATCTGCTTAAATCATCTGTGAAGGTGAGAAAATAACGATATCCGCCACGAGCTTCAACATTCATCGGACCACACACATCTGTATGTATGATTTCCAACAAGTCTGTTGCTCTCTCCATACAACCGAGAACGGTGTTTTAGTCATCTTCCCATGAGGCATGGTTCGCAAGTACCAAGTGATTCATAATCAAGTGATTCCAAAAGTCCATCCGTATGGAGTTTCTTCATGCGTTTACACCAATATGACCTAAACGGCGAGTGCCACAAATAAGTTGCACTATCATTATCAATTCTGCATCTTTTGGCTTCGACATTATGAATATGTGTATCACTACTGTCGAGATTCAACAAGAATAGACCATTCTTCAAGGGTGCATGACCATAAAAGATATTACTCATATAAATAGAACAACCATTATTCTCTGATTTAAATGAATAACCGTCTCGCATCAAACAAGATCCAGATATAATGTTCATGCTCAACGCTGGCACCAAATAACAATTATTTAGGTCTAAAACTAATCCCGAAGGTAGATGTAGAGGTAGCGTGCCGACCACGATCACATTGACTTTGGAACCATTTCCCACGCGCATCGTTACCTCGTCCTTTGCTAGTGCTCGTCTATTCCGTAGTCCCTGTTTCGAGTTGCAAATATTAGCAACAGAACCAGTATCAAATACCAGTGCTACTACGAGCTCTAGTAAGGTACACATCAATAACATGTATATCACATATACCTTTGTTCACCTTGCCATCCTTCTTATCCGCCAAATACTTGGGGCAGTTCCGCTTCCGATGTCGGTTTGCTTGCAGTAAAACACTCGATTTCAGGCTTAGGTCCAGACTTGGGTTTCTTCTCTTGATCAGCAACTTTCTTGCTGTTCTTTTGAAGTTTCCTTCTTCTTTCATTTGCCCTTTTCTTGAAACTAGTGGTCTTGTTGACCATCAACACTTGATGCTCTTTCTTGATTTCTACCTCCATGCTTTTAGCATTGCGAAGAGCTCAGGAATTGTCTTAGTCATCCCTTGCATATTATAGTTCATCACGAAGCTCTTGTAGCTTGGTGGCGATGATTGGAGAATTTCATCAATGACACTATCATCCGGAAGATTAACTCCCAGCTGAATTAAGTGATTATTATACCCGACATTTTGAGTATGTGCTCACCGACAGAACTATTCTCCTCCATCTTGCAGCTATAGAACTTATTGGAGACTTCATATCTCTCAATCCGGGCATTTGCTTGAAATATTAACTTCAACTCTGGAACATCTCATATGCTCCATGACGTTCAAAACGTCGTTGAAGACCCGGTTCTAAGCCGTAAAGCATGGCACTTGAACTATAGAGTAGTCATCAGCTTTGCTTTGCCAGACGTTCACAACTTCGTGCAGCTCCTGCAGCAGTTCTGGCACCCAGCGGTGCTTCGGGGCGTAATTCTTACGGGCAGCAATGAGGATAATCCTCAGTTACGGACCCAGTCCGTGTAATTGCTACCATCATCTTTCAACTTTGCTTTCTCAAGGAACGCATTAAAATTCAACGGAACAACAAAGACGAGCCATCTATCTACGATAAACATAGACAAGCAAAATACTATCGGTACTAAGTTCATGATAATTTAAGTTTTAATTAATCATATTAAAACTCCCACTTAGATGACATCTCTCTAGTCATCTAAGTGTTTACGTGATCCAAATTAACTAAACCATGTCCGATCATCACGTGAGATGGAATAGTTTCAATGGTGAACATCACTATGTTGATCATATCTACTATATGATTCACGTTCGACCTTCGGTCTCCGTGTTCCGAGGCCATATCTGCATATGCTAGGCTCGTCAAGTTTAACTCGAGTATTCTGCGTGTGCAAAAACTGGCTTGCACCCGTTGTAGATGGACGTAGAACTTATCACACCGATCATCACGTGGTGTCCGGGTACTCTGAACTTTTAGCAACGGTGCATACTCGAGGAGAACACTTCTTGATAATTTTAGTGAGAGATCATCTTATAATGCTACCGTCAAACAAAGCAAGATAAGATGCATAAAGGATAAACATCACATGCAATCAATATAAGTGATATGATATGGCCATCATCATCTTGTGCTTGTGATCTCCATCTCGAAGCACCGTCATGATCACCATCGTCACCGGTAGCGACACCTTGATCTCCATCGTAGCATCGTTGTCGTCTCGCCAACTATTGCTTCTCGACTATCGCTACCGCTTAGTGATAAAGTAAAGCAATTACATGGCGTTGCATTTCATACAATAAGCGACAACCATATGGCTCTGCCGATTGCCGATAACTCGGTTACAAAACATGATCATCTCATACAATAAAATATAGCATCACGTCTTGACCATATCACATCACAACATGCCTGCAAAAACAAGTTAGGCGTCCTCTACTTTGTTGTTGCAAGTTTTACGTGGCTGCTACGGGCTGAGCAAGAACCGTTCTCACCTACGCATCAAAACCACAGCGATACTTCGTCAAATAGACTCCGTTTAACCTTCTCAAGGACCGGGCGTAGCCACACTCAGTTCAACTAAAGTGAGAGAGCAGACACCCGCCAGCCACCTTTAAGCACGAGTGCTCGTAGCGGTGAAACCAGTCTCGCGTAAGCGTCACGCGTAATGTCGGTCCGGCCGCTTCATCTCACAATACCGCTGAACCAAAGTATGACATGCTGGTAGGCAGTATGACTTGTATCGCCCACAACTCACTTGTGTTCTACTCGTGCATATGACATCAACGCATAAAACCTGGCTCGATACCTTTGTTGGGGAACGTAGTAATTTCAAAAATTTCCACGCACACGCAAGACCACGGTGATGGCATAGCAACGAGAGGGAGAGTGTCGTCCACGCCCTCGTGAGACCGAAGCGAAGCGTTATATCAACACGGTTGATGTAGTCGATGCGTCTTCACGATCCGACCGATCCAAGCACCGTTACTCCGGCACCTCCGAGTTCTTAGCACACGCTCAGCTCGATGGCGATCCCGGGCTCCGATCCAGCAAAGCGTCGGGAGGAGTTCCGTCAAGACGGCGTGGTGACGATCTTGATGTTCTACCGTCGCAGGCTTCGCCTAAGCACCGCTACAATATGACCGAGGTGGAATATGGTGGAGGGGGCACCGCACACGGCTAAGGAGCGATCACGAAGATCAACTTGTGTGTTCTAGGGTGCCCCCCTGCCCCCGTATATAAAGGAGCAAGGGGGAGGGCCGGCCGGCCCTAGGAGGCGCGCCAAGGGGGGGAGTCCTCCTCCTAGTAGGAGTAGGACTCCCTTTCCTAGTCCTACTAGGAAGAGGAAGGGGAAGGAAAGAGAGGAGAGGGAGAGGGAAGGGGCCCCCCTCCTAGTCCAATTCGGACTCCCCATGGGGGGCGCGCCACCTCCTGGTGCAGCCCTCTCTCTCCCCTCTTGGCCCAATAGGGCCCATTACTTCCCCGGGGGGTTCCGGTAACCCCTCCGGCACTCCAGTTTTCTCCGGAAACTTCCGGAACCTTTCCGTGTCCGAATATAACCATCCAATATATAAATCTTTATGTCTCGACCATTTCGAGACTCCTCGTCATGTCCGTGATCACATCCGGGACTCGAACTCCTTGGTACATCAAAATACATAAACTCATAATATAACCGCCATGAAACCTTAAGCGTGCGGACCCTACGGTTCGAGAACTATGTAGACATGACCTAGAACCATTCTCGGTCAATAACCAATAGCGGAACCTGGATGCCCATATTGGTTCCTACATATTCTCTGAAGATCTTTATCGGTCAAACCGCATAACAACATCGTTGTTCCCTTTGTCATCGGTATGTTACTTACCCGAGATTCGATCGTCGGTATCAATACCTAGTTCAATCTCGTTACGGTAAGTCTCTTTACTCGCTCCATAATACATCATCTCACAACTAACTCATTAGTTGCAATGCTTGCAAGGCTTATGTGATGTGTATTACCGAGAAGGCCAGAGATACCTCTCCGACAATCGGAGTGACAAATCCTAATCTTGATTCATGCCAACTCAACATATACTTTCGGAGACACTTGTAGAGTACCTTTATAATCACCCGATTACGTTTGTGATGTTTGGTAGCACACAAAGTGTTCCTCCGTAAACGGAGTTGCATAATCTCATAGTTGTAGGAACTTTGTATAAGTCATGAAGATAGCATAAGCAACATACTAAACGATCAAGTGCTAAGCTAATGAAATGGGTCATGTCAATCACATCATTCTCCTAATGATGTGATCCCATTAATCAAATGACAACACATGTCTATGGTTAGGAAACATAACCATCTTGATTAATGAGCTAGTCTAGTAGAGGCATACTAGTGACTATCTGTTTGTCTATGTATTCACACATGTATTATGTTTCCGGTTAATACAATTCTAGCATGAATAATAAACATTTATCATGATATAAGGAAATAAATAATAACTTTATTATTGCCTCTAGGGCATATTTCCTTCAGTTCATTCGAGGAACATGAAGCGTGAAGACTTTTGTTTTCGTAGTTTCATTTTCTCATTCTTGAGTCATAGGAAACACCGTACTATTAAAGGGGGTCGAGGAAATACAAAGGAAAAGTTTCCAAGTGATGCTCAACTCAAAATCCTACACCTACCAATCCCTTCGAGTGAAGCCATTGGAAATCTCATACAGTTCAGTCATATTCTTCAGTGACAGAGACGAAGTTCTTCTGATCTCTGAGGAATTTGTTCTGACTGAGGAGTTAGGAATTCGCCAGTGCGGATTGCCTGCACAGTGAGGAACATGATAGCTGATAAGCACATTTCATATATATAATGTTGGCATACAAATATATCATTTATTGTGATCTGACCTTTAATTCTTGCTATGAATTGTTGCATATTTGCATGAAAATCATATAAAAGGATTGTTGACTATCACTTGTTTACTTTGTAGGAAAGTGCAACAAGGCACAAAATTCTTCTACTACAGATGATCAAGTGATGGAGTCAAGGAGCTGAGCGTGAAGGAAAGAAGCAACCGAGGGTCCAAACTAAAGATGGGAGGACCTTCTTGCGAAGAAAGAAGAAAAGGAGAAGGGCCAAAACTGCAAAATGGCAGATCAGGGAGGGGAGCAAAATCCCTAGCATGCCTCAATTTTGGATTGGGCCTGGCAACGCCTCTCCTTCCCCATCTCCTTCTCCACCACCGGTCGCCGCCGTGGCCAAGCCGGCGTGGCGGTGCGCCTTCTAGCCATCCACCGCACCCTCTCTACCAGTCGCCGCATCACCACCTCCAACACCACCGCGCCGCCGCCACAGCACCACCACATCCAGCGCCTCCCTCCAACCCGCACAACCCTGCCTTGCCCTGCTTTTTCTTCCCCTCGACCTCCTGTTGCTACTACTCCCTCTCTTCCTCCCCTACCGATGCTGCTCATCTCTACGCTGCTCCTCCTAATCTTCTCTGAACCAGAAAACTACACTTCTCCTTCTCCTAACCTTGCTGTTGTTCATCTCTGAACCCTCACCACGCTGCTGCTCTCTCCATCTCTGTTTCTCTTCTCTGAATCCCGTACTGCTGCTCTCTCCCTCTCTGCTGCTCCTCCCCTCGTCTCCACTTCCTCTGCTTCTCTTCTTCTTCTCCTAACTTTGTCGTTGCTCTTCTTCTTCTTCTCTCAACGCTCCTGCTGCTCCTTCTCCTTGCATCCCCTTGCTGCTGTTGCCTCAACTTGCTGCTCCTTAACTTTTATTTTATAGCGAGCGCAATTTCTAGTAAAAAATCATGTATCCTTCCACTTAGATCAAAAGGAATTTTTCCAATAGAACTATGGAACCCCCGAGTGGTTGCGGTTGTACCTGTACTGCAGGAATAAGAAAACTCGCTATTCACTCAGTTTATTTTCCTTCTCCAATCCCCACGCTGCTCCTATTCCCTTTCCTTGCTGGTGTTCCTTTACTGAAGAAAACAACGTGATGTTGTTCTTTACTTGTTGCTGATCTTGTACTTCTCTGAATCCCGAACTGCTGCTTCTCTCTCACTTTTTCTTGCAAAAATATTGTACGATGCCTTGTAAGAATTGGTGAATTGTCCAGTATTAAAGTGGTTTAGTAATATTCTGTTGATCTGCGAGTACTAGTTTAGTGGCTTGTGTAATTTCGTTTGTGTTGTCACTCGTGTAACATGAACCTTGGTGTAGTACCTTGTGCTCATATGTGTGGCTATATGTGTACTGTAGTTCCTACGTCAACTATGTTCATGTGAAAATATATATGTTTGTGCTATGATATATATTTGTCCCTCTCATATAATCTTGTTTCTTTCCTCTGTTAGATGTTTGATAGTTATATATGTGTCTTTGTCATGTTATTTTCCTTTTGTTTTAGTCTCTAATTTCTCCTGCCTACTAAAAATATCAAAAAGACAACTAGTACTCTCTCCTTACTGTTTGTCATTTTTATTTGTCACTGTCCTTGGTTATTTTAGGTTTATATTTTCTTGCGATCATCATCTGAATTGTCACCTAGCTTTAGCCTAGTATAGTCGTTGTCGCCTAGTCCCTGTGGTGAACAAGACATCCGTAGTTTGGGGCGTAAAAACCCCGCTATACTTTCAATTGATCATTTTGGCGCCGTTGCCGGGGACTAGCGTCGAGTGACCGTGTTAGGTTAGGTTTTGCTTCGGTTGCTATTTAGTGCCATACATTTGTGATATATCTCTTACCCCTAACCATTGTTCTAGTTATCTTTTCTTTCTTTTCTTGTTCATTTTGTAGGTTGGATTGTCTTCTTCGAAATGGCATTCTACTCAGATTATCATGCTTATGTGTGCAATTGCACAAGTAGCTCGGAAAGTGTTGAAGGCCTGATAAGTAATATTTCCCATCGATTAGATGATTTAGCCCGACAGCGAGGTATTGTTTTTGAGGATAGGCCTAGCTCTTATGATCCTTATTCTAGAGGTCGTCCTTATGTTGCTCCTACATGCCATATTTATGGATTTCAGGAACATTCACCCGCTGAATGCCAGCGTGGTTACTCTCCCCTCCGAATTGTTTTGGTATGAGCTTTACTCAACAGCATAGCTCATGCCAAAACAATTAAAGACATGGGTGGCCTGAAAACTAGAATATGTCATATAGGAACAACAACCCTGAGATCTCACCGTTTGCTTTTAGTAATCATATGCAGGGATTTAGGTATGAAGGGGAGAGCAACAACTATGCACCACAACAATGCTATTCACCTCCTACTCATATACCTCAACACCTAGAGATGTTGCCAATGGAGTTAAATGGTCCTCCATTTGGTCAACCAACACCTTCAACACAAGTGCCCACATAAGATGACTTTGATGATATAGACAAGCTCACATTGCTTTGTCTCGAGTTCACCTGGAGTGCCGAAGATGATCCAATTAGGCCGGTGATACTAGAGGAAATGAAGAAGATCAAGAGTGGAAAAGAGCTAGTGGAAAAAGTAAGGAAGATTGAGAAGAACATCAACGTTGGTAGTACTATCTCATCCCTCCTTGAGCTGAGTGCTACTGAGATCTCTAGTCATACATGTGAGGTTCCAACATCGTCACATCCAGCTGCGCAAGATAGCAAGAGCCTTGAGGAAGAGATACCTCAGATTGAAGAAGATGGACTAGAAGACGAGGAACAAGATGATCCTGAGCTCAACTACCCAAGTGATCAAGTCGAAGACCTTGAAGATCCAATGTATATCCTTCCTGAAGAAGTAAAAGAAGCTCCTGTAGTTGAAGATGAAGAACCAGAAATTCATTTGCCCATCGTCATACAAGAGCGTGATGTAGCAGGTTTATCTAATCCTCTTGATGACATGCATCCATATGAATTGTTTGCTACTACCTTGCATTACATGATACCATCACGTAAGATTGATTTGAAAACTCATTTGCTTGGATATGATGATACATACACTATTGGTGGTATCGCTCTCATTTATGATTATGAAACTTATTCTCCTCATGCTAGTCCTTTGCTTAATGAAACATATCATTCCAATGCTAATCTTGAGCTTAATGATAACTATCATCCTCATGTTAGTGTTGACCTTGCTGATTTCTACCATCCTAAACATGTCCTTTATAGCTATGCTTATGTAATTGGATACTCGATTGATGACTTGGAGGGTATTATCCCTACCGCTTGCATTATCTCTTTTGTGGAGTGTTCTTTCAGGTTTTTGCTACTGCACCGTTTACTACATGCTGACCAGGTTCGAGGTGACATTCCTTGGGACCCCGGTGGATTCACGACATGGTGATGAGAAGAAGCAAAGAGCACACATGAGGAAGAGCGAAGCTGGAGCTTGCATGTGGAAGAAAAAGAAGAAGAGTAGCAGCTTAGAGAGTGATCAAGCGAGTGCTACTTCATAGTGCCCGGTGAGCTGTTTCATGACCCATTCTGAACATCATAAATACATGCTGAATTCAATTGCTAGTTGGGTTGCTTGAGCCAGTTATTACTTATTGTCAAGCTGAAATTCACCTTTGGCATCGTGCTTTGATGTGAATTTGTGAACTTTATTTCTGAATGCCTTGTAGACTAGTGATCTACTGTCACGCCCAATATGCGACCCTATCCAAAAGGAACTCGAAGGTCCCACCAAGGATAGACCCGCATATCGAAACGCTTTTGCAAGGTGGATATCATTACATCAACATTACATAATAGATGGGGATACATCCAATACATACAAAGTCACATGAATACAACAGTACAACAACAACATCCGACTACGGATGAAACATAAACAGAAACTCCAACGACATCCACCACCGCTAGCCCAGTGCCGACGACTGGAACCTATCCCCGATCGAAGAAGAAGCGAAGAAGAACTCCAATACAAGCAAACATTGCTCTCACGTCATGATCATTGCAACCTGTACCGCAATCGGTGGTGTAGTAATCTGTGAGCCACGAGGACTCAAAGAATCCCATTACCATGGGTATCAAGACTAGCAAAGCTTAATGGGAAAGGAAGGGTAAAGTGGTGAGGTTGCAGCAGCGACTAAGCATATATGGTGGCTAACATACATAAATGAGGCGAGAAGAGAAACAAAGGAACGGTCGTCAACTAGTAATGATCAAGAAGTGATCCGAACTCCTACTTACGTCGGACATAACCCGAAACCGTGTTCTCCTCTCGATCAACCCGAAAAGAGACACTCACGATTCGCTTTACACGGTTGGTGTATTTTAGAAGAGTTTGCTTCAAGTTTACTACAACCGGATATTAACAAATTCCCATCGCCACATAACCATGGGCACGGCTCTCGAAAGTTTATACCTGCAGGGTGTCCCAACTTAGCCCATGATAAGCTCTCGCGATCAACGAAGGATATTCCTTCTCCCGGGAAGACCCGATCGGTCTCGGAATCCGGCTACAAGACATTTCGACAAGAATAAAACAAGACCAGCAAGACCTCGGCGTGCCGACATCCCCGATAGTAGCCGCACAGATCTCGTCTCGAGCCACGACCGGATGAGCAGACGACGACTGACACCAAGCGATACCCCAAGTTTCCTAGGGCGGCACCGCAAGTGGCTCTAGTTTGGACCAACACTTAGACAAGCATTGGCCCGGGGGCTAAATGAAGATGACCCTTAAAGCGCGACTCCCAAGGGAAAAAGGGGTAGGTGAGGCAAATAGTAAAACCAATGTTGGGCCTTCTTTGAGGAGTCTTATTCAAAGTGAACTGTCAAGGGGTCCCATAAATCACCCGACCGCGTTAGGGACGCAAAATCCGGGAACATAATACCGATATGACGGAAACTAGGGCGGCAAGAGTGGAACAAAACACTAGGCATAAGGCCGAGCCTTCCACCCTTTACCAAGTATATAGATGCATTAATAATATAAGAGATATTGTGATATCCCAACCAAAATCCTGTCCACCATGGAGCAATCTTCAACTTCACCTGCAACTAGCAACGCTATAAGAGGGGCTGAGCAAAGCGGTAACATAGCCAAGCAACGGTTTGCTAGGAATGGTGTCAAAGGTTAGAGGTTCATGGCAATTTGGGAGGCTTGATGAGCAAAAGATAGGTAGCGCAGCATAGCAATAGAACGAAGCAACTAGCATAGCAATGATAGTAGTGAGATCCAGGGTAGCGGTCATCTTGCCTGAAATCCCGCAAGGAAGAAGAGCGAGTCCATGAAGAAGATGAACGGATGAAGCCGAACCAAGCGTAGACGAACGAATCCTCACGATCGCAACGAAACAGGAACTAACAAGAAGAAGCACACAACATAGGTAAACACACCACACATGAACATGACAAGATGCACAACAAACATGATGCATGAAGAATCTAGATGAAGCTACTCATGGCAAGAGATGATGCAAACAAGAGAAACACATCAAAGCAAGTTTAAATGAGGCCGGAAGCAACATATAACAATTCCGGTAAGTCCTCATATGCAAATTTCGAAATTGGTCCAGATCTGAATAACTTTATGTTCAAGTTGTTAAACAGCAATTTAAAATGCACCAATATGATCTACACGAAATTCTAGTCAAGTTACATATAAAGTTCATTAGATTCGGAGCTACGGCCTAGAAGGTATGAGCAAAACAAGTTAAACATGGCATTGATGCAAAATGCATACAAACATCAAGCAAACACCTGCAACATGATAATATGAAGCTACATGCAAAATAAAGCAAGTTTCATATAGAGCACACTCAAAACGGAGCAACGGTTCAACACATACACACAATACAAGTTATAGCAACAATCTGTCCAAAACAGCAACTAGGCATATTGCAAGCATCAAAATAACATGCTACAGAATCTCAACATAATAAAACAAGGCATGGGCATGAAGTACAGGTAAAGCATGACAAAACATGAACACTGAGCTATCTCCAGAAATCACTAGAACATGCTCAAAAACACATGACAAGATTGCAAATAATAACAGTTTCAGACTTATCAGGAAATAACATCAGATTGTAATGTTTAGAGCTATCAAACAACATGTTACAGGAACTTATCATGGCAAATATAGGCATGGAATGAATCTACTAATTTCATAGAACAAAAGTCCCTTACTGACCATAAGCCAAAAGGGATCAGAAAATACAATTTCAAGCATGTGAACATAGCAAAAACATAAACAGATTCAGACTTAGTGAAAAACTGGAGCATGGCATAAACAGATAACAAGTAGGCATGTTAACGAGCTCGATGCACTCACTACGAGGCATTGCATGACAAACTAAGCATACACCCAGAAACTAGACATGGCATAGAAGCTAGACATGGCAAGAACAACAATATATCATGCTTGAATCAACTACCACAACCTTGGCAAAATTGAATAACAAGTAAACAATCTGCCAGGAAACATTTTATAGCAAAAGTAGAGCTTGATTGACTCAAGCTATGGCACTCTGTAATTTCAAACAAGGGCATGGATGGATAGGGAATAACCATATGTTCAAAACATCCTTACTGAAGTATCTCAAAATAAGCATGGATCTCGGTAGCATCAAGTTTACATGGCATAAAAATATCAGTGAGCAGGGCTGAAATCAGCAACATCATGAAGCCTAGTTTGCATGCTTGTGCTAGTCACCACATAGATCACAAAAATACATGGCATACACCCCTGTAAATATGGCATGGCATATTACAGAACACATGTAGGACTCATGCTCATAAGATGCACACATCAATCATGGAAAAAATGACAAATCATCAAGTTATAATAGATTCAGCAGATTAACATCATATAGCACTCTTGCAACGAAGATTCAGGCATCAAGATGACCTCAAATGAATATGATGCAACGAAATGAAATCATGTACTCGTCGAGGCGAATAACTGGACATATTACACGCACGAAACGGAGCAATATGCAGAGAGTTACAGCAGGTCAAAGGATGCAACATTTTATGAGTTTCTGGGGACTTGGCAGATTTTCTCACCCCGGGAAAAATGGACGGAGGGGTTCCAGGACGAGGAGATCCGGGAGCGGGGCGCCGCGTTTGGTTGGGGGCGGGTGGATCTCATCCACCCGGCTCCGGCGACGGCGAGACGGCTCGGCGGGCGCCCGGCGAGGAGGAGGCGGTGGGCGCGGATCGGTCGCTCCGACCCGATCCGGCCGGATCTGGCGGCGGGCGGCGAGCTTCAGCAGGGAGGCGGCGGACGGGCGCGGAGAAACACGAGGGGGCGGCGAAGCTCGAGCTCGAAGCTCGGGCTCGGCGCCATGGCCGGCGGCGGCGAGGCAGCCAGGCGGGCGGCGAAGACGGGCGATGGGCGGCGAAGGCGCGACAGCGGGCTGGCGAGGAGACGGCTGGCGACGGATGCTTGGCGGCGGCGGCGGCGGCAGAGGCGGCGATGGCGGGGACGCGGCGGCACGGTGGCGCGAAGCGGATGGGAGCCGCCACCTGGCGGAGCGGGCGGCGGGCGGCGGGCTGGGCTCAGCTCGGGCCCATGGGCGGGCGGCGCGACGGGCGGTGGGAGGCCACGTGGTATGGCGATTTGTCGGGCGGCAAGGCGGGCGTGTCGGTGCGGCACGGACACGTCCGGCACGCGGAGGAAGAAGGAGCTAGGGTTAGGGGCGTTTTGATCCGCGAATTTCGGGGGAGGGGTGTTTATATAGGTAGAGGGAGCTAGGAGAGTCCAAATGAGGTGTGGTTTTCGGCCACGCGATCGTGATCGAACGACCGAGAGCATGGAGGGGAGTTTGCTGGGTTTTGGGCCACTTGGAAGGGGTGTTGGGCTGCAAAGAGAAGGGGGCTTTACGGTTACCCGGTTAACCGTTGGATTATCAAACGACCTCCAAATGGCACGAAACTTGACAGGCGGTCTACCGGTGCTATACCAAGGCCGCTTGACAAACCTCGATCCATTCTGAGAAAGTTCAACACCCGCACACGAAAAGGTAAAAGGGGGCGCCGGGAGACATAGGAGTGCCGGATTGGAAAACGGACAACGGGGAAAATTCTCGGATGCATGAGACGAACATGTATGCCAATGCGATGCACATGACGACATGATATGCAATGCAGATGATGACATGGCAAAGTGCAACACGCAAGCACATGACATGGCAATGCTGACGAATAACTGGCGGACACCTGGTGCATCAGATCTGGGGCGTTACATCTACACCATGCGTGCTTGGCTGAAATTAGTGAGAACTATTAGTTTTGAGTGCTCAAATCCCTAGTACACTAGAAAACTTCGTCATTTTCTGCATTTACTATGATACACCTAGATCACCATGTTTAGATGCTGAATTTGTGCTAAGTGTGTTCCCATTGAGAGCAATCACCTAACCACTATGGATTAGCATGCTATGTTCCCTGGATCGGTAGCATGTGAACCAGACATGGAGAAGTGAGGACTCCTGTTTTTGTGCTTATGCGTTGTTCATTTAAAAAAGTATTTCTTATAATGAATAATTATCTGATCTTACCTAACAGTAGCATGTCATGTTCCCTGGATCAGTGGCTTGTGAAATCTGGTTGGATCAGATAGGAGTTAATTATATTATAAAAAATTGTAATTGTCGAACCAGGTGTATACCATGTTCTCGGGATCGGTGGTATGTTCCTTTGGGGAGACAAACAAATAAAAACTAATAATTGGTCGAGCCAGGTGTATACCATGTTCACGGGATCGGTGGTATGTTCCTTTGGTGAGACCGATAAAATATTATCATTACTTCCTTCAAATTCAATAAGTGCTTCAACCATAATGTTATGTTCCTGGTATTAAGTTTCTTTTTCTGGGATCATGCTCTTTAGGAACACTTTGGTGCAATTAGCACGTGAACTTGTTGATCCACTTGTATCTTTGTAAAAGTTTAAAATGATTGAGTTTACTAGTGTCCTATTGCTCTGTAGCACTCTTAACCATTGATTTTCACTAGCTAAGTCCAAAGCATGCATTGTTTAGAGATTTACTTCACTTGAACATTCTCTAGTCAGCTCACTTTTCACTATCCTGCTCTTGTCATATTCTTTTGCTTGAGGACAAGCAAAGATTTAAGTGTGGGGGAACTTGATAAGCACATTTCATACATATAATTTTGGCATACAAATATATCATTTATTGTGATCTGACCTTTAATTCTTGCTATGAATTGTTGCATATTTGCATGAAAATCATATAAAAGGATTGTTGACTATCACTTGTTTATTTTGCAGGAAAGTGCGACAAGGCACAAAATTCTTCTACTACAGATGATCAAGTGATGGAGTTAAGGAGCTGAGCGTGAAGGAAAGAAGCAACCGAGGGGCCAAACTAAAGATGGGAGGACCTTCTTGTGAAGAAAGAAGAAAAGGAGAAGGGCCAAAACAGCAAAATGGCAGATCAGGAAGGGGATCAAAATCCCTAGCATGCCTCAATTTTGGATCGGGCCTGGCAACACCTCTCCTTCCCCATCTCCTTCTCCACCACCGGCCGCCGCCGCGGCCAGGCCGGCGTGGCGGTGCGCCTTCTAGCCATCCACCGCGCCCTCTCTACCAGCCACCGCATCACCACCTCCAACACCACCGCGCCGCCGCCACAGCACCACCACATCCAGCGCCTCCCTCCAGCCCGCGCAACCCTGCCTCGCCCTGCTTCTTCTTCCCCTCGACCTCCTGCTGCTACTACTCCCTCTCTTCCTCCCCTACCACTGCTGCTCATCTCTACGCTGCTCCTCCTAATCTTCTCTGAACCAGAAAACTGCACTTCTCCTTCTCCTAACCTTGCTGCTGTTCATCTCTGAACCCTCACCACGCTGCTGCTCTCTCCCTCTCTGTTGCTCTTCTCTGAATCCCGTACTGTTGCTCTCTCCTCTCCGCTGCTCCTCCCCTCGTCTCCACTTCCTCTGCTTCTCTTCTTCTTCTCCTAACCCTGCTGTTGCTCTTCTTCTTCTTCTCTCAATGCTCCTGGTGCTCCTTCTCCTTGCATCCCCTTGCTGCTGTTGCCTCAACCTGCTGCTCCTTCTCCAATCCCCACGCTGCTCCTATTCCCTTTCCTTGCTGGTGTTCCTGTACTGAAGAAAACAACCTGCTTACTTGTTGCCGATCCTGTACTTCTCTGAATCCCGAACTGCTGCTTCTCTCTCTCTCTTTTTCTTGCAAAAATATTGTACGATGCCTTGTAAGAATTGGTGAATTGTCTAGTATTAAAGTGGTTTAGTAATATTCTGTTGATCTGCGAGTACTAGTTTAGTGTCTTGTGTATTTTCGTTTGTGTTGTCACTCGTGTAACCTGAACCTTGGTGTAGTACCTTGTGCTCATATGTGTGGCTATGTGTGTACTGTAGTTCCTACGTCAACTATGTTCATGTAAAAATATATTCGTTTGTGCTGTGATATATATTTGTCCCTGTCATATAATCTTGTTTCTTTCCTCTGTTAGATGTTTGATAGTTATATATGTGTCTTCGTCATGTTATTTTCCTTTTGTTTTAGTCTCTAATTTCTCCTGCCTACTAAAAATATGAAAAAGACAACTAGTACTCTCTCCTTATTGTTTGTCATTTTTATTTGTCACTGTCCTTGGTTATTTTAGGTTTATATTTTCTTGCAATCATCATCTGAATTGTCACCTAGCTTTAGCCTAGTATAGTCGCTTTAGCCTAGTATAGTCGCTGTCGCCTAGTCCCTGTGGTGAACACGACATCCGTAGTTTGGGGCGTAAAAACCCCGCTATACTTTCAATTGATCAATAGCCCTGAGGAATTTGATACTCAAATTTCCGACCGTTGCTGTGCTACGCGCCAGCTGTCCTAAAAATCTACCCACCTAATGGTCATATCATTGAAGGGCATTTATGTCTTATCATGTCGGGCTGCTCCCTAGGCTATAAATAGCCGCCCCCTACAACCACTAACTGGTTGGCTGCTCCGAGAGAAACTGACACTAGTCATTTGATAGCATCCCATCCTCCGAGGACTTTGAGCGAAAATCATCAAGTGAGGAAACCCAAACCCAAACACGTGCAAACCCAAAGCGATTGAGCATCACTGAAGAGATTGATCCTGCATGGATCCGACACTTGTTACCTTTAAAGATTGTGCTTCTTCCAGACGGTTAGGTGTCATGGTCTAGAGCATCCAAGAGGAATTGTGGATCGCCGAGTGACCGAGTTTGTGAAGGTTTGGAAGTCACCTGAAGATTTACGACGAGTGATTGGGCGAGGTCTATGTGACCTTAGCTCAAGGAGAATACGCGAGGAGGTGTGTGTCCGGAGTGTGTGTCCTCGTGTTTAAATACCTAGCCGCTCCAACAGACGCATAACCGAGAGGCAATAGCTTGGAACCAGTCACCAAATCGAGTGTCTTCACCAAGCTTATTGGTTCTATTTCCTCAACTCTTTCATTTCCTCATTACCTTGTTGTGTGCCTGTTCATATCTGTGTTTGAAGACTTTGACTGAAGACTTTCTCAATTTCCTCACTTCAATTTCTTCAGTCTGTTTGTCTTCATCCTGTGTTATCCTGTGTTTATGCTTTCTGTACTATGTGCTTGTCTTCATTTCATCATGATGATCATGCTTGTGTTCTGTTATGTTTACTTATGAGTACTTATTCCGATGCAAGTAATTCTTCGCTAAGGAATTTCTTCACCCGCAAATTCCTCAGTGAAGAATTCACAAAAATCGCCTATTCACCCCCTCTAGTCGATATAACGCACTTTCAATTGGTATCAGAGCAAGGTACCCCCTTGTTCTGTGTGATTTTGGTTTAACCGCTTGGAGTTTGAGTTATGTCGATCGCAGGTATGATCAAGGTCTCTGCTGGGTGTCCTACCTTCGATGGGACGGACTACCCCTACTGCAAGAATAAGATGCGAATGCATCTTGAGGCAATTGATAACGATCTCTGGTATGTTATGAAAAATGGTGTTCCCTTAGTCACACCTTCTCTGAATGCTGCTGCTGCGAAGAGATTCAAGCAACTCGATTCTCAAGCGAAGAATATCATATGTGGCCATCTGAGCAAAGGACAATATGGAAGAGTGAGTGCTTTGGAAACTGCCAAGCTTATCTGGGACAGGCTGTCCAAAGTCAATGAAGGAGTCTCAGCACAGCGTGACTCTCGAGTTGACGTTCTTCGTAATCTCTTCAACCGCTTCAAAAGACTCGACAATGAAAATGTTCAACAAACCTTCGATCGCCTCATTGATATCTCAAATGAACTTCAAGCACTTGGTGTCACTGACATCACCGACCATGAGGTGGTGAAGAAATTGCTGAGATCGCTTGATTCCTCATTTGACACTCTGGCACTGATGATACAAGAGCGTGCTGACTACAAGTCACTTGATCCTGGTGATATCCTCGAGAGGCTAAATACTCATGAGTTCCAGCTTTCTGAAAAGAAAGATCTCTATGGTTCGAGCTATGGAAGATCACGTGACCTGAAGGCCAAGGTCGTCTCTGAATTTGAAGGTGAAGATTCTGGTAGTAGCCTTGGTGATCCCGAAGAATTGAGCCAGGAGCTAGCACTGCTCGTGAAGAAATTCCAAAGGTTCTCAAGACATGGTCGCTTTGGAAAATCCTCAAGGAGCAATGATTCCTCATCTAGTGACTACAAGAAGAGGCTATGCCACAAATGCAAGAAGCCTGCCTGGTCACTACATTCAAGATTGTCCTCAGTGGGAAAAGGAATCAAAGAAGAAGAAATACAAGAATTACAGTTCTGATGACGCGAAGAAGAAGAAGAAATCGTCAAAATCTTCATCATCAAAATCCTCAAAGTATTCATCTCACAAGAAGAGCAGCTCCAAGAAGGCTCGGGCATTCATTGGCAAGGAAATGGACTCTTGAGGCTGAATCTGAGGAACATGAGGAGGAGGAGGCATTTGAGGAGTCCGAGTCTGGTGTGGCGAGTCTAGCTCTCGCTACTGCATTCGTCAGCAAGTCTATCTTCAACTCTGAAGAAAACGGCTCCACCAACAAGGGTGATGAAGGCAATGATGACTACGCTCCCACCTATTGCTTCATGGCAAAGGGTGCCAAGGTACTCAAATATACCTCCTCTGAATATGAATCTGATGAAAACCTCAAGCCCAGCTACTCTAAACTTGCTAAGATTTCTATGAAGCAACAAAAGGCTTCGTAAAAGGTTCAACACATGCTAGACAAAAGTGATGATATGTTGGGTGAAGAAATGGATCGCACTAAAACCTTGACTGAAAATCTTCAAAGACTTCAGTCTAACTTTGACAACCTTCTAGGTCATCATAACACTCTCTTATCTGATCATGAGAAGCTTTCTTATGAATTTCTTCAAAGAAAGCAAGATCTTGAAAAGCTAAGAGAGAGTTATGAAGATCTTCAGAAGGAGCGTGGTTCATTACTTGCTCAACAAATCAGCGCTGCTCAGGAAGAATTTGTTCCTCCATGTTTGAAGTGCATTGAACGAGATTCTGCTAATTCTTCACCTGAATGTTCAAATGCTTCTGATGCTACAAATTCTTCACCTGTCTCTGCTATCACTAATTCCTCATATGAGGATATTGCTAGTATCACTAATGATGCAGTGATGAAGGAATTGTACATCACAGGCATGTACAAAAGCCTCAAATGGCATCAGACTCTTTGTGATGTGCTTAAAAAGCAGATCCTCAACAGGAACCCTAGGAAAGAGGGTATTGCCTTTGAGAGGAAACTCAATGTTGATGGTACTTATTGGAAGCCTGAGCAGTACCCCAAAACCTCATGGGTTGCTACAAAGGGACCTCCAGTTGATCCATCCAATTTATCTGGCTTTACATGTGAATCTCCTCATTCTTATGATGAGTCATTTGACTCCAACTATAAACTGTTCAAGAATCAGAATGGTGAAGTATTTGCTAAATATGTTGGCACTAACTGCAAGAATGGTTCCGATATGAAGAAAATCTGGGTTCCCAAAAGGTACCTTGAAAATCTTCAGGTGAATGTCCTCATGACACCACCTGTGAAGAATAGGAACCCCAGATCAAATTCTTCATATGGACCAAATTCTTCATATGGATCCAAGTCCTCATACAGACCAAATTCCTCAAATGGATCAAAGTCCTCATATGATCTTCATCGTGCTAACCCCTCTGTTTCGCAGGGAAAAGCTAAGGGCTATGAATATGAGCATTACTCTTCTAACCATTATGTTCATAAGTCCTCGAAGAATTTCTCTGGTTATTCATATGCTTATCCTAACCCCTCTTATGTGAAACGAAATGGAGTGGCTTCTAAGCCACCTTTCTCGTATGGAGCTCGCAGAATGATGAACTCTTTACCACCCCTTCAGATGTGGGTGGTGAAGAAAAAGAACTAATCTCTTATGCAGGGTCAGGTCTCCAGACGTGCTAAACGTCTGAAGAATTTGCTGGAGAACTGAAATTGCCTGAAAGGACGCAAACTAATCATGAAGAAATGAACTCTCATTTCTCACGTCCTCATACTGTTTTATCTGATCTATTGACTTGATGAATTTGATGTCATATTCTTCACTGATGAAGTATATTAGTTCGTAAGCTGGACTAATTCATCTGCAGGATGATCAACCCAAAGCCAATGAGTGGGTCCTCGATAGTGGATGTACCAATCACATGACTGGTGACAAGAATCTATTTATGGATGCTCCCTTATCTCCATCGCATCTGAAGCATATCATATTCACTGACAAAGGCAAAAGTCAGGTATTGGGTCTAGGTAAGGTTGCGATCTCTAAGGATCGACACATGGACAAAGTCATGTTTGTCGAGTCCTTAGGATACAACCTCATGTCTGTCTCAATGCTTTGTGATCTTGATATGGTTGTTGTCTTTGGCAAGTATCATTGTGTTGTGATCATGGAAGCTGATCATTCCAAAGTCTTGGAAGGCTTTAGGAGAGGAGACTTGTATATTATTGATTTCTCTATAGGACCACAACCAGCCGTATGTCTACTTGCAAAAGCTTCAGAAGGCTGGCTATGGCATCGACGACTTGGTCATGCTGGCATGAGGAATTTGCACACGCTTGCGAAGAAGAAGCATGTCATTGGCATTGAGAATGTCAAATTCCTCAAGGATCACTTATGCGGAGCCTGTGAAGCTGGAAAGATGACCAAGGCCAAACATCCAGCGAAGACTATCATGACTACTACTCAGCCATTTGAATTGCTTCATATGGATCTCTTTGGTCCTAACCATTATTCTGCAGTTACAAATGATGCATCTCTATATGGCTTTGTTATTGTTGATGATTACTCTCGTTACACATGGGTACATATTGTCACTTACAAACATGAGGTGCAGGAAGTCTTCAAACGATTTTCCTCAAGGGCTTCAACCAACTTTGGTTTGAAGATCAAGCACATCAGAAGTGATAATGGAACTGAGTTCAAGAATTCTGGTCTTAATGACTATCTTAATGAACTTGGTATTACTCATGAGTTATCTACTCCTTATACTACTCAGCAGAATGGCGTCGTGGAGCGCAAGAACATGACTCTTGTTGAGATGGCTCGCACTATGCTTTATGAATACAAGACGCCTCGTCGTTTCTGGATTGAGGCAATTGATACTGCTTGCCACATCATCAACAGGGTATATCTTCACAAATTCTTCAAGAAGACTGCTTATGAACTCCTCACTGACAAGAAACCCAATGTGAGTTCTTTGAAAGTCTTTGGTGCTAAATGTTAGATTAGAGATCCTCATCATAACTCTAAATTTGCACCGAAAGCACATGAAGGTTTCATGCTAGGTTACGGAAAGGACCCGCGCACCTACAGAGTCTTCAACAACGTTCTTCACAAAGTTGTTGAAACTATAGATGTGCGGTTCGATGAAACTAATGGCCCGCAAAGAGAGAACCTACCTTCTGTGATAGATGAACAGTCACCTGAGGAAACCATCAAGTTAAAGGCTACTGAGGATATCATTCCTACCGAAGAATCTGCTAAAGAATTCATCCCAGAACGTGAAGAACGTCGAGCTAATGCACCTGAAGAAAATGGTGCTGAAGAAAATGCTGATCAAATACCTCGATGACAACCAGCTCATCCTCGCGTGGCAAATGAAGTACAAATTGAGAGAATCATCGATGACATTGAAGCACCAGGTCCTCTCACACGCTCAAGAGCATCAAATTTATCTAACTTTTGTGGGCACTTTGCTTTTGTCTCTATCACAGAGCCCACTAAGGTAGATGAAGCATTTCTGAAGCCTGAGTGGATTCAAGCTATGCAAGAAGAATTACATCAGTTCGAGCTCAACAACGTCTGGGAACTGGTTAAACGTCCAGATCCTCGCAAGCACAATATCATTGGCACAAAGTGGATCTACCACAACAAGCAGGATGAAAATGGCCTTGTGGTGAGGAATAAGGCACAGCTTGTAGCTCAAGGCTACACAAAGGTTGAAGGAATTGATTTTGATGAAACTTTTGCACCTGTTGCTAGACTTGAGGCTATTCGCATATTACTTGCTTATGCTAACCATCATGACATCATCTTATATCAAATGCATGTGAAAAGTGCATTCCTCAATGGTAAGCTTGAGGAAGAAGTATATGTTGCTCAACCCCCAGGTTTTGAAGATCCAAAGCATCCTGACAAAGTCTTCAGACTCAACAAGGCCCCTCGGGCATGGTATGATACTTTGAAGGAATTCCTCATGAAGAAAGGCTTCAAACCCGGTTCACTCGACCCTACTATTTTCACTAAATCTTATGATGGTGAACTGTTTGTGTGCCAAATATATGTTGATGACATTATCTTTGGCTATACTGACCAACGTTATAGTGATGAATTTGCATATATGATGGGTGAAGAATATCAAATGTCTATGATGGGAGAATTGAAATTCTTTTAGGTCTTCAAATTAAATCAACAACAAGAATGGCATATTCATATCTCAGGAGAAATACCTCAAGGATGTATTGAGAAAATTCAGAATGCAAGATTGCAAAGGGGTCAAAATTCCTATGCCCACAAATGGCCATCTATGCGCTGATGAAAATGGTATTGACTTCGATCAAAAGGTATACCGCTCCATGATTGGTTCTTTATTGTATTTATGTGCATCTAGGCCAAATATTATGCTTAGTGTTTGCATGTGTGCCCGATTTCAAGCTACACCAAAGGAATCACACCATAAGGCTGTGAAGCATATTCTTCGATATCTAGCTCACACACCAACACTTGGATTATGGTATCCCAAGGGCTCGGCTTTTGATCTCATTGGATATTCAGACTCTGACTATGCTGGTGATTGTGTGGACCGCAAGTCAACATCTGGCACATGTCATTTCCTCGGACGATCTTTGGTCTGTTGGTCCTCGAAGAAACAGAACTGCGTATCACTGTCTACTGCTGAAGCTGAGTACATTGTGCTTGTTCTTGCTGTGCTCAATTGCTATGGCTGAAGCAAACTCTCAAGGACTACGGCGTCAACGTGAAGAATGTGCCTCTCTACTGTGACAATGAGAGCGCCATCAAGATTGCTCATAACCAGTTCAGCACTCGAAGACAAAGCACATTCAGATTCGTCATCATTTTCTTCGCGATCATGTGTTGAAGGGCGACATTTCTATAGAGCATGTGAAGACTGAAGAACAGCTAGCCGATATCTTCACAAAGCCCTTGGATGAGAAGAGATTTAGCAAGTTGCGGTGTGAGCTAAATATCTTATAATCTTCGAATGTTCTTTGAAAAGGAAACTCATCCTAACACTTATGCAAAACTGATGAATTAGATGCGCAACACATGAAGAAAAGTTTTTCTTCAATCAATGAAGAATAACACTCTAAGTGTGAAGAAATTAACGAAGAATTTGATTCTCAGAGCCCTACGACAATTGTACGCGGTGTCTGAAATCATCATTCTTATACGGTGGGTCACGCCGCCACCAAAAGTTCAAAATCTTCAATTTGAGTTTTTCCTCGGTTTTTGAAATTCCTCAGTTGTTCTTTTTCTTTAACTTTGCATCGTCTTCACCATTTCTGTCGTTTTTCTTCATTGGCTATATATATATATATATATACATATATATGTCCTCTACAGCATTCACTTATTGCTAATTCTTCAAGTTGTTTTTTTGCTAAGTGAATGTGATCGGACCCTTCCCCCCCTATGCTATACTTAACCCAATCTATTCACAAATTCTTCATGTGCGTTCTATTTGAAACTCGTTCAAAATCTTCACTGTGTCTTTATCAGCTGAAGAATCTGCGAATGGAACTTTTAACTTATCTTATCTAAATTTTTGGCTTTGCCGCTCAAACCGTTCCACATCCCACGAAAATACTTATCTATTCACCCACGATCTCACACGATCGCCACCTCTCAGTACGTGGGTGACACATGTCAAGCGAATAAGAAGGGTTAGGGGCACATTCGTCCAATTTCTTTGGGCGAACAGTTTTTCACCGTGGCTATATATACCCCTCCCCTTCCTCACTTCACTTTTACTCCGCTCGATCTCTCTCCCGCTCGAGCTTCCCAAAACCCTAGCGCCACCGCTACCTTCATCATCGCCGATGAGGAAGAGCTTCACTGCCTCGACCTCGTCGCTGCCGTACTCGCGCCGGCTGCGGATTTCTTCACTCCGCCGCCGCCGTAGTTGTCTTCCTCTGCCGAGTTAGGGCGTGGAAGATCTGAACTGACGAACTTCACATCTACACTTCCCAGTTCTTCGTGTTCTTCATCCAGGGTAATTAAAAGTTACTTTTACTGCCCTCCTTGATTCAAATGTTTCCTACAAAATCTTCAAAGGTGTTTATTCTTCAACTTCACACACACTAAACACCTCGCATGTCATTTGTTCTTGATCCATTCTCTAAGCTACATTTTTCTTCAAGATTCCTCAATTGTGTGGATTTTCAATCTGTATAAGTCTGGAACCTAAGACAAAGAACGCTTAGTGAAATTCTTCAAGACACATCTGGTCAAATTTCTCAAACTTGTTCTTTTTGAAAAACCTTCTGAGAAGGCATATGACCTCTCCAAATTCCTCGCATCTATACTCTGTTCACAGGTACTCATGTCCGCTGCTGAATCACTAGGTTCTCATCAAACTCATTTGCAGCGTTCCTTGAAGAAAAGTTGCACACATCTTCAAAAAATTCAGTTGCTCACATTCCTCAGCTGAAGAAAATGGCTGATGGAAATAAGCCACAGACAGGAGGAAAGAGGCCTGAGTTCAACACAGCATTTGAGATTCTTGATGACATCTATGCTGGGTACTGCACACCCCCTAAGGAAGATAAAAATCAGCGCAAGGTGCGCATTCAAAAGATTGAGAGGAGATGGGCAAGGGAATGGAGGGAGTACAGATATGTCACTCCCAAGTACATGAAGAAATTCGCTGTCACCCCTCCATGCTCAAGACCTCCATTGGCACCTGACCATAGCAGATCCCACCAGCCTCAAGCGCGGTGAGGACTATCCTGAAGAATGGGCCAAGCGCCAGGCAAAACTGGCCAAATAGGCAAAAGAAGCAGTGAGGAAATTTAATGACAGCAGGCATCTCTATTTGGCCTCAGGAGCATCTGCTAGTTCCTCAGCTCCACCAAATTCTTCAACTGGCCCCTCTCTGCTGAAGCAAAAGGCCACTGCTGGACGAGGCTCTCGCCCAAGTCCTCACAAGAAGCAGGTCGCCTTCCAAGTGCCGTCTGATGAAGCGAAGATGTTGATGAGGAACTTGCCGAAATTGTCAGAGACAGGCAGGTCAAGGCTGCTAGAGCCAAAGGCAGCAATGTGCCAATGCTTCTGGATCCGAAGCTGATCCTAGACTTCATCGAGCTATGGCACAAGGATCCCAACACACCTTTGCCAGAGATGAACCTCACTCCTGGTCAAAGTCATGTCTTGACTGCCTTCATTGAAGAAGAGAAGTAGAAATTTGAGCAAGGAAGGGGAGTGAAGAAAGCACAGTACAAGAAACAGCGATTTCTGAAGCAAAATGTTCTGAAGCTTTCCCCTGAAGAACTCGTTGCCTTGCAAGCTGAGATCAAACAATTAAGTGATGAATTTGATTGCTACTATGCTGACTGGCCTGGAGCCAAAGTCAGATTTGTGACCTTGACTGAAAAGTTCACTTCAAATGTTGCAGCCTCAACGCAACACGAAAATCCTCAGGCTGAAGCATCTGCTCAGCCTACTGAAGAAAATGCCAGCACCGCTGATGACATTCAGGCTCCTGAAGAAACTCAAAATACCACGGCTGATGACTACATTCCAGCCGCTGATGAAATTGCCAGGGCAACCTCTAGTGTTGCGCCTGAAGAAACTGCCAGGATAGCTCAAGCTTCAACCGTTGTGCCTGAAGAAACTAAAGAAATCAGGGCAACTGCAACAGTTGTGCCTGAAGTTATTGAACCAATTTCCTCTGCTCCTCCTGCGCCTACTCCAACTCCGATCCTTCCGTCTGCATCAGATGTGAAGAAGACCAAGGCTGCAGAGTGGGCAGCTGTGAAGAAAAGGAAGGCATCAACTTCATCAGATTCTTCAGCTCCGAAGAAGATAAAGCCATTCACCAGCTCTTATGAAAATCCAATTGATGATGTTCCCGTCTCATCCATGCCATCAAAGGACCTTGTTCCTTTTGATGAAGAATATGTGATTCCAAGTGAATCAGATGAAGAAATTCCTTCTGCTGCTTCGTCAGAATAGTTGGATGAAGAAATTGAAGCGGATGCAATCCCTTCAACCCCACAAGTCTCATCGCCAATGCCTCAGTTCACTGCTGAAGAGGCCGGCGTAGAAGAAAAGAGTGAAGATGAAGATGTGGACATTGGGTGTACAACACCAGTGTTGAATGATGACTTTTGGGAAAGTCAGCACCCCAACTCTTCTCTCTTCACACCATTGCAACAAATTCCTCAGTCCCCCGTCAATACTGAAGTACAAATGGGATCTGAAGAACCTCATGCAACTCCTTCTGTACCTGAAGAGATTCCAGCCACTAGTGCTGAAGAAAATGTAAATGAAGAATTAAAGACCCAGGCTGTCACTGAAGAAGAACCTGAAATTCCTCAGCCTGTGGAACCTGAGATTGCGATTCCTGAAGTAATAATGAAATTGACTGATACTCCTCAGCCCAAGCCAAAGGATCCATTCTCGAAGAAGCAGAAATTCAAGGCTGATGACTTCTTCGGTGAGCACATGTTCTTCACTGATTATAATCCTTATGACTCTGCTCGTCTTAGAAGGAAGCGCTTCTGGACTGCCAGCCAGGCCAACTTTTATTCTTCACTGCTCTTCAAAAAGGTCAAAGTCTTCGACCACGAGCATATTCCTCACGTTGATATGGAATCAATGCCTTGCTTTACCCCCGTCCTCAGTGTGCTTCATGATGCAGGACTGCTAAACTTTTGCATGGATATTTGTGATTGGAATGAAGAGCTCATTCTTCAATTCTATGCAACCCTGCACATCACAAGCGATGCTGATGATATCAAATCTTGGGTGTTGGACTGGATGACCGAAAACACTCACTATAAGGCACCGGCCTCTGAATTACTTCACGCCCTGCCCATCAGTACACCCATTGAAGGAGCTCGCTGCCTGTACCAAGAGCCTGAACTCACTGCCCATTACATGCAAGTGCTAATGAAGCCTCTGAAGCCAGGTCAAGCCCCAAGGACCAAATTCCTCATGAAGGAATTGCTATATGTACCAAGAACAGTCTATCGCATTCTGACGAAGACTATGAGTCCAATTAAAGGCCACGACTCGACTGATGAAGAAGTCGTTGGCATCATGAATAATCTACTGTTCAATATCATGCATGGCATTCCTGTCAATTATCATGATTTCTTCATGAGGACTCTAGAAAATGTTGCACTTTCTCCGTTTGAGTTGAAGCCTTATGCTCCTTGGATTCTGAGATTCATCAGAACAAGGTCATCACTCAACTACAAGGCTGACACTCTCAACCATTGCAGCTACTTGCCCCCCATTGAAGTCCTCAAAAGGACATTTTCCTCAGCTGATGAAAAGGGCAAGGCCGCTGCTGTTATAGATGAAGGCATTCGTCCATTGGATGGTCAGTTTCGCAAAGCTGCATCTTATTCCACCAATGACGACTCTACTGCTAATGCATCCAAGCCAAATCCTCAAGCCACAGCTCCAAGAGTGATGACTGACCGTGAGCTTCTTCTCAGTCTTCACCAGAAGGTGGATCGAAACCATAAATGGGTTAAGCGTCAGTTTGGTTCTATTCTACACAACATGTCTGCTACACATAATGCAGTGAAGAAAACCCATTACTACCTCCATGAAGTCTTCGGTCACACCTGGGCTATTCTGTCACATGTATATGGTGAAGAAGATCTGAAGCAAATGGGTCTCAAGGAGGATTTTGACTGGTCTGCACCTCCACCGAAGAAATACAAGAAAGTCAAGGTTCCTTCCTTGGTGGCAACTCCTATTCTTCATCACGCGACACCGACGAGTATGAAGACATGGAGACACTGCGGCAGACCCTACAACAACAAACGACCCCAACAACGCTGGCGCTCCTCCATCAACATGATATTCTTCAGGGGCGTTAGTCCTCATTTTTCGATCGTTTTGGTCATTCGATGACAAAGGGGGAGAAATTTGAGTTAGTCTTCAAGCAAGTCTAACTTATATGGGCGGTTTTTTCCTAAGTTACAACTCTTGTTCTTCTGAAGACTTTGCTGGATCGAGTTGTAAACTTAAACTCTGTGGTGGCCTGATACTTTTGCTGTGTTTTTCTGCATGCTTATTCCTCGTTAATGTTAATGCACGCATGCTGAATTACATCAGTCACCATATTTCATCATGCATTTCAAATTCTTCTTATCCTATGTTAAATGCGTGTATGAATTACAAGATATAGGGGGAGATCTCCATGATTCTACTCTTCAAGAGTGCATTGCTTCATAAGAAAAATCCTCACTATGCACATCTTCAGGGGGAGTTCTCCTATATCTTGCAATCAAATTCCTCAATACCAGTATTTACACTCATATGATTTATCCCCGTTGAAAACTTAACCTATATTGTCATCAATCACAAAAAAGGGGGAGATTGTAAGTGCATCTAGTGCAGTAAGTGCATCTAGTGCCCCTTAGTGATTTTGGTGTATTGAAGACTTACAGGTTAAGGGACTAATGTGTTTTTAAGTGTACAAAGGTCTATAAGTCTATGAGGAGTTTGATATTTACAGAGAAAGTCGACCCCTATAAATGAAGTTCTTCGACTAAAGACTTTGGATTTCTGAAGTCTTTCTGAAGACTTTGAAAGTGAAGAAATTGGTGTAAACTTGAAGACTAGGTATTCATTCGAGGAACATGCAGCGTGAAGAATTTTGTTTTCGTAGTTTCATTTTCTCTTTCTTGAGTCATAGGAAACACCGTACTGTTAAAGGGGGTCGAGGAAATACAAAGGAAAAGTTTCGAACTGATGCTCAACTCAAAATCCTACACCTACCAATCCCTTTGAGTGAAGCCATTGGAAATCTCATACAGTTCAGTCATATTCTTTAGTGACAGAGAGGAAGTTCTTCTGATCTCTGAGGAATTTTTTCTGACTGAGGAGTTAGGAATTCGCCAGTGCGGATTGCCTACACAGTGAGGAACATGATAGCCTTGAGGAATTTGATACTCAAATTTCGGACCGTTGCTGTGCTACGCGCCAGTTGTCCCAAAATATCTACCCACCTAACGGTCATATCATTGAAGGGCATTTATGTCTTATCATGTCGGGCTGCTCCCTAGGCTATAAATAGCCGCCCCCTACAACCACTAGCAGGTTGGCTGCTCCGAGAGAAACTGACACTTGTCATTTGAGAGCATCCCATCCTCCGAGGACTTTGAGAGAAAATCATCAAGTGAGGAAACCCAAACCCAAACACCTACAAACCCAAAGTGATTGAGCATCACTGAAGAGATTGATCCTGCGTGGATCCGACGCTTGCTACCTTTGAAGTCTGTGCTTCTTCCAAATGGTTAGGCGTCATGGTCTAGAGCATCCAAGAGGAATTGTGGATCGTCGAGTGACCGAGTTTGTGAAGGTTTGGAAGTCACCTGAAGACTTACCACGAGTGATTGGGCGAGGTCTGTGTGACCTTAGCTCAAGGAGAATTGGCGAGGACTGTATGTCCGGGACTGTGTGTCCTCAGGTTTAAATACCTAGCCGCTCCAACCAGACGTACAATTGAGACAACAGTTGGAACTGGTCTACCAAATCAGTGTCTTCACCAAGCTTACTGGTTCTATTTCCTCAACTCTTTCATTTCCTCATTACCTTGTTGTGTGCCAGTTCATATCTGTGTTTGAAGACTTTGACTGAAGACTTTCTCAATTTCCTCAGTTCAATTTCTTCATCGTCATCTTCATCTGTGTTATCCTGTGTTTACGCTTTCGTACTATGTGCTTGTCTTCATTTCATCATGATGACCATGCTTGTGTTCTGTTATGTTTACTTCTGAGTACTTATTCCGCTGCAAGTAGTTCTTCGCTAAGGAATTTCTTCACCCGCAAATTCCTTAGTGAAGAATTCATAAAAATCGCCTATTCACCCCCCTCTAGTCGATATAACACACTTTCACGGGCGGATCACGTCCACCGAGGGAAGGGGTGGATGCTCTGTGTAGATGGGGTCGCTGTCGCCGACGGCAAAAACCCACTGTCGGCACGTCCTGATCAGGGGTCCCCGACGTTCTCTCTCACAAAGCCGGTGCGGTTGCCTTCATCCCCTACTCACTGCTGTGACGTGGGCAGTTACCGCCTCCCGCTGCCCTCCTCTACGTTGAGCTATGTCCCGACATCCCTCAGATACAACATCCTTTACAGCCGGCTTGCACCACTGCCCCAGCTTCCCACATCGCTCCATGTGGATATTTCTCTACTTCTTTGCCCCGCACGTACCTCTACTGGCTTCTACTATATTTGTGATGAGTTTATGTCTCATCAACTAGTCCCACTAGTCTTATTCTAATCACGCTTCTTCAAGTTCTTTGCCACAGGGATGCTCAGCTCGATTTTAGTGAAACTGCACAAAATGATCCGACAGTCAAAGGGTTGCAAACCTCATTTCTTCGGAAGGTTCAATGTCGCCAACAAATTAAAGCCTAGTTAGGGTTTAGGGTTCAAGGCCTAGGGACTGCATGGATCGTTTTTTTGTTTAGTTGTCTCTATTCCAAAATAAGTGTCAACTTTAGTAGTAGTACAACTTTGTACTAAAGTTTGCATAAAGTTGAGACACTTATTTTGGAACGGAGGGAGTACATATTGGCTATGATCTGTCAATCATTGAGATGAAATAGCATGCATGTTAGTCTCCTTTGTATTTGATGGAATGTTGCAGCTGGGCAACCTTGGATGCAAGATACATGAAACAGAAGCTGGAAGCTTCATAGCATTGTACAAATTTATCTCGCTGAGAAATTACAGTACGTACTACTATGTACTAAAGAGTTAGGTGTCGCACGGTGTCCAGAAAATATGGTGATAGTGTGAGGTGGGCCATGTAATCACTGAGCTTGCGTGTTTTCACTGCTTTCACACTCCTCCGTTGTAAAATGGAGAAAATTGTAAAGAGTGGAGACGGTCTACCTCCTTTCGCCGAATCGTGGGACATTCAGTATCTGGTGCACGTGTCATGCACCAAAGTAAAGTGTATAGTGCAACTGAGACTCAGCACGGTCGTACCACCTCAGTAATAATGACCAATGAGCCGTCAAATCACATAGACCCGGCAGTAAGTTGGACGGACGAAGCGACCATCACTCTTGAATCCACTTCTCCCTTCAACGCAGGCGCCAGTGAGAGGTCGCGTCTGCTCTGCCCGGGCATGAAGGCGGCATGATTCTCCAAGCGGTCTTGACCGCTTCAGCGGGAAGCCTTGCTGGCGATGGAGGGGCTTTGGGTGGGCCAGGCTGGTCAGGAGCGGGCGTGGCAGCTGTCCCGACCGGACGCCCGGAAACGAGAGGATGCACCGAGTCTCGCAGCTAAATCGTAGTACTACACGCCATCTCTCAGCATTTAGCTAAAACGGCATCTCTTAATTGTTGTGATTAATTGTTGCATTTAGAGAGAGAAATCAGGGCTTTGATTGGAGGAAGGACCGGTCAAGTTTCTCCTTCTCCAATCTGCTTGTACCTTGGTCCCGCTGCACCTTCTAACGTGACTTATACACCTAGACAGAGGGAGTGGTACGAGATACGGGGGCACACTGACTTAGGCCGAATACAAGTGCCCAAAATTATTGGAAGAGAGCAAAGTTTACATACAAAATAATTAAAATTGAATCTC
This sequence comes from Aegilops longissima, assembly GCA_021605205.1. Lineage (NCBI taxonomy): Eukaryota > Viridiplantae > Streptophyta > Magnoliopsida > Poales > Poaceae > Aegilops > Aegilops longissima. The sequence goes on along the minus strand of CM038678.1, from coordinate 142,431,923 downwards.
TCGGTTTTTTTCCGAAGCGGAGGAAAAAGATTTGCCTCATCCATTAAATAAGAGGAGAATAGAGTTTGACAGTTTGCAAGAGACCCTACAAATAAACGGCATGGCAATTACTCTTAATATGCCCTAGTTTCTTAGCACCCGATGTAACCCTTAGTACATACGGTGGCACGCTGACTTAGGTCAAATACAAGTGCCCAAAATATTTAAAATTGGAGGATGGTGCGGCCCACCTTTTCGATATTTTGACCGTGTGTCACACGTGAGCGATAGTAAGTGCGACCGGGAGGTGTGGAGCGTTTATTTCGAGTTGACTCCTTGGAGCGTTAAGTTTCTTCACATAGTAGTATTAGCTTTGCCCTACAAGTAGGATTTTTCTTCACTAGTAGTATATTAAATAAAGAGTTCCGTTTTGTGCACAATTTAAAACAATTTTTATGGAGAGAAAAAGAAAACCACTCCAACTATATATGTTGTAGCCTCAGCGCTTGTTTTCTAGGGTTTGCTCTCTTCACAGTCTCTCTCCACTATATATATACACGTTGGAGCCTCAGCGCCTGTAGTTTCTCTCTACACACTCTCTCACCCCATCCAGATCTAAACAAGACTGTGTTGGCCTCTCCTCTCTTTCTATCCCCTCATTGCTGGTCAAAGAGCCGGCAGGATCCCATCCGCCGGGGAAGGGAAGGAGGCTTAATGCTGTCGCCGTCGGTGAGGGAGGGAATCCACTACCGGCACGGCTGTTCTCTTTCACCCAGCGGTAGCGCAGGAGGGCCTCCGACCCCTTCTTCCTCGCTGCCGTACATAGTGTGGGTAGATCGGCCTCTGGCCGCCCACTGAGCCACATCCTGAGAACCTTAAGGTATAGTTTACTTAATCCACATGCATTGCTCTAGCAGAATGTGGATTTTTTCCGCATCTGCACTCGAATCTAGGTATTGGATCAAACAGGAAAGTAGTGGGGAAAGTTGTATAGCATGAATCTAGGATCTGGTTCAAAGAGGAAAGGAAGGGGGAAAGTAGTACAGACTGGCTATCCAGCACCTACGTTGGTCGAAAAGGGAAAACAATGACAAACGCAGTACGCATATCTGTAACGAACTGGTCTTTCTGTTGGTGGGGGACAAGGTTGTAGAGTTTGAGTAGGACTAGCTTTGCTGCCCTCACATAGAGAAAGGTGTCTAAAGATAACAAAACTGGGACCAACACAAATATGCTCCTTGGTTATTTGTTCTTTGTTGCAACAGACTATGCATCACCCCTTTATACATCGGTAGATGCACATGGTGCTGGTGCGTCCACTGTCCCGTACAACTGATCTTTAGCTGTTGTTTGATTGTCCAGTGTGCTTTCATATTTTGTGCTACTTATACGATAATGTTGCTTGATTTTAGTGAACTGCACAAAAGGAGACCAGACTTCCTATCTGTATGTGCACCGTAATATCCCATTGAGGTAAGATAATGATATTTCACAACTGTTGACCTGTATTTTTCTACTGTCATCAGAAAAGTAATGTTGTTGTTTATTGCTATACTTGTGCTCCCTAGTTGACATGCCAAATCTTACATTGAAGGCGAAGCTTGTCTGTTATTGAACCAAGTGATGAAGGGGAAGAACAAGCAGAAGAAGAACAAAAATCAACTCCTGGTGCTGTAATGAAGTGATACGTCTCCAACGTATCTATAATTTTTTATTGTTCCATGCTATTATATTATCCATCTTGGATGTTTTATATGCATTTATATGCTGTTTTATATGATTTTTGGGACTAACCTATTAACCTAGAGCCCAGTGTCAGTTTCTGTTTTTTTTTCTTGTTTTTGAGTTTTACAGAAAAGGAATACCAAACGGAGTCCAATTGACGTGCCAATTTTTAATGATTTTTTATGGACCAAAAGAAGGCCCTGGAGTAAAAGAGTTGGGCCAGAAGAGTCTCGAGCCATCCACGAGGGTGGAGGGCGCGCCCTACCCCCCTGGGCGTGCCCGCTATCTCGTGGATGACTCGGAGACCCCCTGACGTAAGACCGACGCCAAAAATTCCTATAAATACAGAAACCCCCCAGAAAGAAACCTAGATTGGGAGTTCCGCCGCCGCAAGCCTCTGTAGCCACCAAAAACCAATCGGGACCTTGTTCGGGCGCCCTGCCGGAGGGGGGAATCATCAGTGGTAGCCATCTTCATCATCCCCGCGCTCTCCATGACGAGGAGGGAGTAGTTCACCCTTGGGGCTGAGGGTATGTACCAGTAGCTATGTGTTTGATCTCTCTCTCTCTCTCGTGATTCTTGATATGGCACAATCTTGATGTATCGCAAGCTTTGCTATTATAGTTGGATCTTATGATGTTTCTTCCCCTCTACTCTCTTGTAATGTATTGAGTTTTCCCTTCGAAGTAATCTTATCGTATTAAGTCTTTAAGGATTTGAGAACACTTGATGTATGTCTTGCATGGGATACCCGTGGTGACAATTGGGTATTCTATTGATTCAGTTGATGTATGTTTTGGCGATCAACTTGCGGGTTCCGTGACCTTGGGAATCTATGCATAGGGGTTGGCACACGTTTTCGTCTTGACTCTCCAGTAGAAACTTTGGGGCACTCTTTGATGTTTTTTGTGTTCGTTGAATAGATGAATCTGAGATTGTGTGATGCATATCGTATAATCATACCCACGGATACTTGAGGTGACATTGGAGTATCTAGGTGGCATTAGGGTTTTGGTTGATTTGTGTCTTAAGTTGTTATTTTACTACGAACTCTAGGGCTGTTTCTGACACTTATAGGAATAGCCCAATGGATTGATCGGAAAGAATAACATTGAGGTGGTTTCGTACCCTACAATAATCTCTTCGTTTGTTCTCCGCTATTAGTGACTTTGGAGTGACTCTTTGGTGCATGTTGAGGGATAGTTATATGATCTAATTATGTTATCCTTGTTGAGAGAACTTGTACTAGTGAAAGTATGAACCCTAGGCCTTGTTTCGAAGGATTGCAATACCGTTTTCGCTCACTTTTATTACTTGCTACCTTGCTATTTTTATAATTTCAGTTCACAAAAACCTATATCTACCACCCATATTGCACTTGTATCACCATCTCTTTGCCGAACTAGTGCACCTATACAATTTACCATTGTATTGGGTGTGTTGGGGACACAAGAGACTCTTTGTTATTTGGTTGCAGGGTTGTTTGAGAGAGATCATCTTCATCCTACGCCTCCCACGGATTGATAAACCTTAGGTCATCCACTTGAGGGAAATTTGCTACTGTCCTACAAACCTCTGCACTTGGAGGCCCAACAACGTCTACAAGAAGAAGGTTGTGTAGTAGACATCAAGCTCTTTTCTGGCGCCGTTGCGGGGTGAGTGCTTGAAGGTATATCTTTAGATCTTTCAATCGAATCTTTTTGTTTCTTGTTTTATCACTAGTTTAGTCTATAAAATAAAACTACAAAAAATGTAATTGAGCTTGCCTCATATGCTTCATCTTTTTAATGTCTTCCGTGAAAATAAGGATTCCGATAATTGTGCCAAAGTGCTAGAAGAAGAATGCATTAGAATGTTTGGCACTAAATCTTTGAATGATGAGCATGATTGCAATGTTGTTAGTATGAATTCCTTGAATATCCATGATGCTAATGATATGCAAAGCCACAAGCTTGGGGATGCTATGTTTGATGAAGATGATATTTTTAGTCCCCCAAGTTTTGATGAGAAATTTTATTTTGATGATAGCATGCCTCCTATTTATGATGATTATATTGATGAAAGTGGATTTGGAATAGTGTCAACTTTAGGAAGTAATGATCCCACTATTTTGGACGGTGTTGAATCTTTTTGTGATAATTATGAAAGTGGATTTGGAGAGGTCATGACTTTATTTAGTGATGATTCCACTATTTCGGAAGAGGTTCCAATTGATTATGAGAACAAAGTTGCTATCTATGATGATTATTGTGATGACATGTATGCTATAAAGATTAATGATAACCATGAAACTTCTCATCTTGATTTTAATTTTCAATTGGATAGTTATTTTTGGAGTTACTTTGTTGAGTTTGCTTCCATACTATTCATGAGAAGAAATTTGCTTATGTGGAGAGTAATAAAAATTCTATGCTTATGGATCATGAAAAGAATGCTTTATGTGATGGTTATATTGTTGAATTCATTCATGATGCTACTGAAAATTATTATGAGGGAGGAATATATGCTTGTAGGAATTGCAATAATATCATGTTTCCTCTCTATGTGCTTAAAATCTTGAAGTTATGCTTGTTTTGCTTTCCTATGCTAGTGGATCCTTATTCCCATAAATTTTTTGCTCACAAAATCCCTATGCATAGGAAGTGGGTTAGACTTAAATGTGCTAGTCATATTCTTCATGATGCTCTCTTTATGTTTCAATTCTTATCTTTTATGTCAGCATCATTGGAATCATCATGCCTAGCTAGGGGCGTTAAACGTTAGCACTTTTTGGGAGACAACCCAATTTTATTTTTGTTCTTTGCCTTTTGCTCATGTTTAGAAATAAATAATTTATCTAGGCTTTGTTTAGATGTGGCTTTATGTTTTAATTAGTGTTTGTGCCAAGTAGAACCTTTAGGATAGCTTACAGTGATAGTTGTGTTGATCCTGCTGAAAATCAGAAACTTCTGCGCTCATTAAATTAGTTTTGATAATTCGCGGGAAAGTGCTTTTGATCTGATTCTTTTTGCTATGAATTGGTACACAAATTTCTCAGTCTTTCCTAATTTGGATGGATTTTTGGAGTTACAGAAGTATTCGAGAGTTACAGATTACTACAGACTGTTCGTTTTTGACATATTATGTTTTCTATGTGTTGTTTGCTTATTTTGATGAATCTATGAGTAGTATCGGAGGGTATGAACCATAGAGAAATTGGAATACTGTAGCATTACACCAATATGAATTTAGAATGAGTTCATAATAATACCTAAGTGGTGATTTATTTTCTTATACTAACGGAGCTTACGAGTTTTCTGTTAAGTTTTGTGTTGTGAAGTTTTCAAGTTTTGGGTAAAGATTCGATGGACTATGGAATAAGGAGTGGCAAGAGCCTAAGCTTGGGGATTCCCAAGGCACCCCAATGTAATATTCAAGGACAACCAAGAGCCTGAGCTTGGGGATGCCCTGGATGGCATCCCCTCTTTCGTCTTCGTTCATCGGTAACCTTACTTGGAGCTATATTTTTATTCACCACATGATATGTGTTTTGCTTGGAGCGTCAATTTATTTTATTTTGTTTTGCTTTCTGTTTGAATAATATCCCAAGATCTTAAATTCTTAAATGTTAGAGAGTCTTCACATAGTTATATAATTACTCAACTACTCATTGATCTTCACTTATATCTTTTGGAGTAGTTTGTCATTTGCTCTAGTGCTTCACTTAAATATTTTAGAGCACGGCGATGGTTTTATTTTGAAGAAATTGATGAAATCTCATGCTTTACTTATATTATTTTGAGAGTCTTAAACAACATGGTAATTTGCTTTGGTTTAGTCCTAATATGATAGGCATCCAAGAGGGGATATAATAAAAACTTTCATATAAAGTGCATTGAATACTATGAGAAGTTTGATTCCTTATGATTGTTTTGAGATATGAAGATGGTGATATTAGAGTAATGCTAGTTGAGTAGTTGTGAATTTGAGAGATACTTGTGTTAAAGTTTGTGATTCTCGTAGCATGCACGTATGGTGAACCGTTATGTGATGAAGTCGGAGCATTAATTTTTTTGATTGTCTTCCTTATGAGTGGCGGTTGGGGACGAGCGATGGTCTTTTCCTACCAATCTATCCCCCTAGGAGCATGCGTGTAGTACTTCGTTTCGATAACTAATAGATTTTTGCAATAAGTATGTGAGTTCTTTATGACTAATGTTGAGTCCATGGATTATACGCACTCTCACCTTTCCACCATTGCTAGCCTCTCTTATGCCGCACAACTTTCGCCGGTACCATACACCCACCATATACCTTCCTGAAAACAGCCACCATACCTACCTATTATGGCATTTCCATAGCAATTCCGAGATATATTGCCATGCAACTTTCCACCGTTCCGTTTATTATGACACGCTCCATCATTTTCATATTGCTTTGCATGATCATGTAGTTGACATCGTATTTGTGGCAAAGCCACCGTTCATAATTTTTCATACATGTCACTCTTGAATCATTGCACATCCCGGTATACCGCCGGAGGCATTCACATAGAGTCATATTTTTGTTCTAAGTATTGAGTTGTAATTCTTGAGTTGTAAGTAAATAAGTGTTCTGATCTTCATTATTAGAGCATTGTCCCAGTGAGGAAAGGATGATGGAGACTATGATTCCCCCCAGAAGTCGGGATGAGACTCCGGACAAAAAAAAAAGAGGCCATAAAAAATGAGAAAGGCCCAAATAAAAAAATGAGAGAAAAAGAGAGAAGGGGCAATGCTCCTATCCTTTTACCACACTTGTGCCTCAAAGTAGCACCATGATCTTCATGATAGAGAGTCTCCTATGTTGTCACTTTTATATACTAGTGGGAATCTTTCATTATAGAACTTGGCTTGTATATTCCAATGATGGGCTTCCTCAAAATGCCCTAGGTCTTCGTGAGCAAGCGAGTTGGATGCACACCCACTTAGTTTCTTTTTGAGCTTTCATACACTTATAGCTCTAGTGCATCCCTTGCATGGCAATCCCTACTAACTCACATTGATATCTATTGATGGGAAACTTCATAGCCCGTTGATACGCCTAGTTGATGTGAGACTATATTCTCCCTTTTTGTCTTCTCCACAACCACCATTCTATTCCACCTATAGTGTCCATGGCTCACGCTCATGTATTGCGTGAAGATTGAAAAAAATTGAGAACATCAAAAGTATTAAACAATTGCTTGGCTTGTCATCGGGGTTGTGCATGATTTAAATATATTGTGTGATCAAGATAGAGCATAGCCAAACTATATGATTTTGTTGGGATGAACTTTCTTTGGCCATGTTATTTTGAGAAGACATAATTGCTTTGTTAGTATGCTTGAAGTATTATTATTTTCATGTCAATATTAAACTTTTGTTTTGAATCTTATGGATCTAAATATTCTTGCCACAATAAAGTAGATTACATTGATAAATATGTTAGGTAGCATTCCACATCAAAAATTCTGTTTTTATCATTTACCTACTTGAGGACGAGCAGGAATTAAGCTTGGGGATTCTTGATACGTCTCCAACGTATCTATAATTTTTTATTGTTCCATGCTATTATATTATGCATCTTGGATGTTTTATATGCATTTATATGCTGTTTTATATGATTTTTGGGGCTAACCTATTAACCTAGAGCCCAGTGCCAGTTTACGTTTTTTTCTTGTTTTTGAGTTTTACAGAAAAGGAATACCAAACGGAGTCCAATTGACGTGCCAATTTTTGATGATTTTTTATGGACCAAAAGAAGCCCCTGGAGTAAAAGAGTTGGGCTAGAAGAGTCCCGATCCATCCACGAGGGTGGAGGGCACGCCCCCCTATCTTGTGGATGACTCGGAGACCCCCCTCACGTGAGACCGACGCCAAAAATTCCTATAAATACAGAAACCTCCAGAAAGTAACCTAGATCAGGAGTTCCGCCGCCGCAAGCCTCTGTAGCCACCAAACACCAATCGGGACCCTGTTCCGGCACCCTGTCGGAGGGGGGAATCATCACTGTTGGCCATCTTCATCATCGCGGCACTCTCCATGACGAGGAGGGAGTAGTTCACCCTCGGGGCTGAGGGTATGTACCAGTAGCTATGTGTTTGATCTCTCTCTCTCTCTCTCTCTCTCTCTCTCTCTCTCTCTCGTGATTCTTGATATGGCACGATCTTGATGTATCGCGAGCTTTGCTATTATAGTTGGATCTTATGATGTTTCTCCCCCTCTACTCTCTTGTAATGGATTGAGTTTTCCCTTCGAAAGTATCTTATCGGATTGAGTCTTTAAGGATTTGAGAACACTTGATGTATGTCTTGCGTGGGATACCCGTGGTGACAATGGGGTATTCTATTGATTCACTTGATGTATGTTTTGGTGATCAACTTGCGGGTTCCGTGACCTTGGGAATCTATGCATAGGGGTTGGCACACGTTTTCACTGTCATTTGATGCCACTCTTAATGTAATATGTAATTATCTCTACTTGTGCAAACAGGGATCTTGTCTGAAGATAACATATATTTTAGTGGAACTGCACAAGAAGATGTTGGAAACATTAAACTAATCGAGGAGTTTATAGTAAGCATGGCAACCACATTAGATAATAACGGATGGTTCCGGAGAAGTGCTTCATCTGCATGCACTACAAGAAAGCCTCCTCACAAAGGTTGGTACCGGCCCACAGATTTCATCCATATGATCGAGCTTTGTCATATCTATTGGTGTTGTGCTACTGTTTAGCTACTGTCATGAGAAAGTGGTATTGTTTTGCATGTTAATCTAAGGTTGCTAATAAATTGATGCACCGGTTTGCCACCGTTGTAGCCACTGATAAAATTAAGTAATAATACAGTTCAAGTTGAGCTACTGTGTTTGGTATCATACCATTTCCTATGAGGACAATGAGGAAGCATCCCTTTGTGACTATACATTTCATCAGTTGCTCCCTTTGTTAATGTAATGGTTGTTTTAAATATTTCCTTTCCTTTTTTTCCGAGCAAACAGGGATGCTAGCATTTAGTTGTTCTCTTGTCTTTGCACAACAAGATCCTCCTCCTTTGAAAAAAGAATGTGGAGTACGTGAAGTGACTAGTTCCGATTATGCCAAGATGAAGAAGCCCAGTCTATCTTCTCATCAGAAGGAGCAGTTGAAGGACTCATAGATTTCCATCTTTTTTGCTATGATGGGCAAGTACAATGTTGTTCTAAGAGTCTTTCTAGTGAGTTCCATTTTCTTAAATGTGTGCTCTGCATGGACCATGTAGGTGCATGTGTAAAGTGTAAATTAATAATATAGTTTGCTTTACAAATCACTTTTTTGTATTTATGCAAACAGGGGTGCTCAGCTTGATTTCAATGGGAACTGCACAAAATGTTCTGATGGTTCGTGCCCATTATACTTCATCATGCACAATACATCAAATACTCTCGAATCATTCATTTCCACCTCCGGCCACAAAATTAGCTACAAGAAAGCAGGTGCCGATATGTTCAAGGTGTTGCAACATATAAAGGCGAAATTATACACGCTACGTGCGAATTTTGGTGGAACTGCACAAAAAGAGTAGCTGGTTTATTTAGCACGAGGTGCCATGTCAATGTCCGAACTGATCGCAAACCCCGCCCATTCCACAATCATAGGCATTTGTTATTTTGGAATGGGAAAACCTTGTCAAAGTTTGCTCATTGATGTACGCAAAAAGACATGCATTTGATATTTTGGAATGGGACAACCTTGTCAAATTTTGCTCACTGATGTTAGCAAGAAGACATGCGTTTGATATTTTTGAATGGGACGCCCTTTGCTGTCAGCAGCATCGATCAGTTTTTCTTTATTCTTTAGTTGTGAAGTAAAAATTGGCTCTGACATGTGAATCACTGAGATGCATAATCATCGATTGTTTTGAATGTTCTCTATGAATTGCCAGGCATGTGAGTTTGATTGCAATGTACAGGCACGCTAAAAAGCTGCTCAAACTTTTTGTACTCCCTCTATTCCTTTTTACTTCGCGTATTAGATTTCTTTCAAGTCAAAGTTTGCAAAGTTTGACCAAATATATATTAGAAAATGTCAACATCTACAATACCAAATATACTATATACTATGAAAGTACATTTCATAATGAATCTAAAAATGTTGATTTTACATTGTGAATGTTGATACTTTTTTCTATAAGATTGGTCAAAGTAGAGATAGTTTGACTTCAGACAAAACTTATATGCAGACTAAAAAGGACTGGAGGGAGTACGTGTGAAACTGCTGCAAATGAAGTGATCACCCTGGGAATAATGCTAGTACGTATTATTTTGCATGTTCATCCAATGCCAGTGATACAAAAATTCAAACTAAATTTGTTCATATAAACATGCCGGATTTCATTACATTTCATACATTCTTCAACTAAAAAGGGGTGCGCTGGAGGTATAATTAATTAACCTAATCTATGATCTTCGGCGCCCATTTCCCGTGTACAGCTGAGCCGAACAGAAGCTTCTTCTCCAGCATAGCTCTCCGACTCCACGTCGCCGCCAAGAAGCTAATCGGCCATCAATGTTCAACCCAACAAGCTTGGCTTCAACCAGAGGGTAGTAGAGGTGGCCTTACTTGGACCCGAGCGGCAGCGACCTACCGTGTTCTACTCTTCCTTGTTTTCTATGTGGCGCGGCCTCGTTGGCAATGGGGCGGCGCCTCGATGGAGCTAGAGATGTCCTCTGTCTCATTGCCGGCGGGGCGGCACCTTGATGGAGCTGGGGAAATCCTCCCTCTCGTTGCCGGCAGGGTGGGGCCTCGGCAGAGCTGACTATGTCATCTGCCTCGTTGTTGGTGAGGCGGGGCTTCAACAGAGTAAGCCCTCGCCAAAGCCGGCGAAGTCTTCCACCTCGGTGTCGGTGGGGCAAGGCCTCGGCGGAGCCGACGATGTCCTCTGCCTCGTTGTTGGCGGGGCGGGGCCTCGGCGGAGCAAGGCCTCGCCGAAGCCAGCGAATTCCTCCGCCTTGGTGCCGACGGAGCGGGGCCTCGGCTGAGCCGGCATTGTCCTTCGCCTCGCCCGCTTCATCGCCCTCTTTGTAGGCGGCCGCAACCTCCGCCACCCACATTCGGTACCGCCAGTGCGCGAGGCGGCTCTCGCGGGCGGAGCAGTACGACTCGAGCAGTGCCTCCTGCTCCGCCCGCTCCACGGTGATCTGCTCCTCTGCCTGCATGTGCTCCTGGAGGACATGGTGGTTGTAGGCGGCGTCGGCCTGCGCCTCCCGGAACTGCTCCTCATGCTTCTGCCTCGCCATGTCCATGTATTGGGCACGGGCCTCGCCGATGGTCATGGTGCAATGCACCGGCGAGGATGGTGCGGAGGAGGGGGTTGGCGCCGGATCATCGACTATCATGTTATCCATTGGAACGCTATCGTCCTCCGGTTGCGTGCCAGCCAGCCATTCGGCAGCAATGGCTGCCATCTCCTACCGGTCCATCGTCCGCCCGTGCCGAAGAGCGCTGGAGCGCGAGGAAGCCATGGTGGAAGTGGTGTGGACAGGAGAAAGGGAACGGAGGTGGATGACTGCGGCTATGGCCGGCCCAGCAGTTTATATAGCAATGGTGGGTAGCAGAGGGATGGACGGGTGGCGTCGGAGTAGCCGCCTCGGTAACTGCGTATCATTAATGTGGGCGGCAGAAGGAAGGATGGACGGCACTTGTGTCGTTTGAACGCGGAGCAATCGCCTGCACGGGAAGCGGCGCTGACCGTTTCAGGCAAAAGCGCGCGCGGGTGAGGGAGGCGGTCTAGGTGGGCCAGGGCGGTCAAACTCATGCTTGGCAGTGGTCCGGTCCAGTAGCTGGACATGCTGGCTCACCAGCGAGCTCGCCGAGCTGAGCGACGACAATCAGACGATGGATGTGGCTTCTGACCAGGAGCCAGCGCCACCGCCCAAGCCGGGTCATGTCGTGTTCACCATAGAGGAGGTGTGGCCGCACTTCGACGCCCCAATGGCGAAAGAGCTACCAGCGCAGGAGGACCTGTGCTGCAACCTCCGTCTCCTCAACGAGCACCGGCTCCGCGGAAGGACAAATCACCGGCGAACAAGCGAAAGACAATGCCGTCGCGGAAATGTGGCCCTATGATCCTGGCTTCCTGAATGAGCAGTGGGCACTGTGTCAAACCATCCATAGGTCCCGCAAGGCCCTCTCCATCGTCCTTCGAGTTGTTGCACTCACCGTGGCGCCGTCGTCTCGCGTTGTCAACACGGTCAACGAACATGAGGAATCAGGAGATGACTTTAATTGGAGAGGATGACAGTGGGGACCCACCAGGGCCATAGCCGCACGTACGCAAGTGCCTCCTTATTATATACAACTTTTTTTGCTTCCTTCTGGTTTCCTGACATCACGGGCCCACACCATTGTCAACCTATATAGTCAATAAACGAGAGACTTGCACAAGGAGCGGCCGACAGCTGGGACCCAGCAGCTCGAGCAGTATTTGTGTTTTTGAGGTGTGAGCAGAGTTTTTCTTGAGCGATGTTTTGTTGTTGTTCAGATGAGCTGGGTATCAACTGGGCGGGTTGTGGCCCATTTAGCCCAGGCTACTATTTCATGTTGACCAAATATCCAGCCCAGATATTAATTTTTTTCAAGCTGAAAATGGCTAGCCCAGCTATACTTTTTTGTGAGGAGTACCCAGCCCAGGTCAACTTGTTATTCTCCGTCCCGCTGGGCTGCAAATCTTTCCTAGGAGGGATGCATTAGTCTTAACAACAAAATGGGCTTTAAGAAATAATAAATGGGATGTAATTATAAAAACTGGGCCGTAACTCTAAAAATGCATCAAACACGTAATTAGTTAAAAAATATTATTTTGTATTTTTAAAATTTTAATTTCATTACTTGTTGCGCGCACAATATTTTATTGGATTTTACGTAATACAAAATTATTTTGAAATTATACTTAAGCTGACTAGAAATTATTGGATAAAAATATTTCGGATCCCATCAAAATGTGGGAAATTTTATTGAATTCTATTTTGAGCGGTTGGTTGAAATTATTAATTGTTGTCCTAGCTACAAAATGGGCTGTAATTTTAACAAATTGTAAATGGGTTGTAGTAAATTCCATTAGAATTAAAAAATGGGTTGTACATTCTTACAAATCGCAAGTGGACTATATGTTCTCTGCCACACACTTGTAGGCCTACTAAGTTCACGCGTACGCAAGGCTTTGTCAACTTATAGTCAACACACGGTTCTAGCAGCAGCGGCTTGTCCATCCAATGGATGTGGTGCTTCTTCTTCAACCTCGGATATTCTTGCTTCAGCCGCCCAAACCACCGCCGGCGGTACTAGCTGCTACCACCTCCCGTGGCCGGTTGTGCTGCCGCACAGGACTCACCAGCCCACCCTACTCCCATCGCCGTCCAGGCCAATCCTCTACTCACCAACACCTCATGTTATTCTCCGGCGACGACAGCCTCATATCGCAGCCGAACAAGTCAACCCTCGTACTCCCCTCCACGTGGGCATCCACCTGCCTCATCTTCCCTGGCTCCGCGTCGTTTCCTTCCTAGGCCTCGCCGTCGTCCACCGCCTGGGTGCTACCGCGCGACGTGGTCAACGCGGTCAACGAACGGCAGCCATCGGAAGAGGACTCTACGCGGTGAGGCTGGCAGATGGACCCACCAGCTACATCTTCGCACGCAAGGAAGTGCGTCCATATTACAGGCAAAAATATGGTTCTTCCCCCTGACAGCTGGGACCCACCAGCTATATCTTCGCACGCAAGGAAGTGCGTCCTTATCCTCCCTGACAGCTGGGACCCACCCGGTCGAAGTGTACGTAGCGTTTTCTGTCTCGTCGCGAACATGTATGTACATACTGGTCGATCGGTCTCTCTACAACGATGAACCGTGGCCGAGCAAGCAGCGGCACATGTAGTAGTAGAGCCCCCGACGTAGCAGTTCAGGCAGTCCAGTCTAAACCGTGTGTTGGAGATATGCCCTAGAGGCAATCATGTATGATGATATTTCCTATGTGTTTATGAATAAAGATAGTCCTTGGACATTATCAATGATGTGTATCAGCAAGTACGTGACTTGTTTGTGGGACTATGCATTGTATGATGACTGTCCTAAAAGGTCCCTAGTCGAAAGGGCTGTGTGGACGTGCAGCCGACTAGACTAGCATATGCCACGGTCGATGGCTTGGTCTCACTAGCCATGGAGCATTGGATGCTAACCGGGTAATATGGACTCGGAAGGATCTGGTCAGTGAAAAAGACGTAGTCGGATCCGAGTCGAGATAAGGTCTGAGTCGGACAGACCCAACTATGAGACGCAACAATATGTCATGTGTGAGTCTCTAGTACAACATACGTTCTATGTCCTAAGACCTGAGCTGGCGCATGTACTCGGGATGGTGACAGACCTGCTTTGGGCTGACCAAACGCTACTCCGTGATGGGTAGTTACAAAGGTAGGTTTCGGGCTTGTCCAGACCCATGCTGCGAGACATGGTCGAGCAAGATGGGATTTTCCCCTCCAATTTGGAGAGATATACTCTGGGCCCCTCATATGATCTGACCAGGATAAGCATGGCCATGCGACAAGTATTATGAGATAATCCGGTTTGTGGACGGCATCACTGGAACAAGAAAGAGGTCGAGCTAGCACAAGGATGACAGACTCGCCTTGAGCCCGACAACATATATCGTGTGGCAAAGGGAATAGAAGTGTGACACGTTGTACAGGTTTGCCTAACCAGCTTCATCGGACACTTGGAGTCGGCACACTTTGCTAGAGGCCGCTACCGACTAGACGAGGCGGATGTTATCTGACTCGCGACCAAGTGAACGAGAACCTAAGGGGTCGCGCGCTTAAGGGAAGGAACCTATGAGATTGGACACGACTCCACGAGTTGGATGTGATCCTACTCGGACTCAGATCCAGGTCGAATAGACTTTGGGCTTTAGGATCCGTGTGAGGCCCAAGTGTTGAGCCCGCGACAGATGCCTACATAAAGTGGGGGTACGGCATACTCCTTCGATGGATCGCTTCGGCGCTGTCACTAGGCTTTGCATGTGTTGCGAATAGCCACCTCGACTCATCGCCGACTATGTGATCGGACCTAGCAGTCCACCGCACGGTGTTCCTCCTGCACGCATGGATACCGTTAGAGGCGGTGCACTTGCGCCACTCTGGCGAACCTGTACGTGGGATCCGACAACCGGTTGTTCGAGGGAGATTGGACGAGAAGGATACGAACCACGCGGACGCACTGCCCCAACTCTTCTTCCGCTGCACGGCACTGCCCGTCTAGTGGTAACGATCTGTGATCCATCTCCCATAGCATGTTCTTGGTTGTTCTGCGCGTAGGAAAATTTTAATTTGCAGTCGATGCACCCTACCGTAGAACCCAATAGTGCTATCAGAGCCTCTGCTATAGGATTTGGTTTCAGATCATATGCATATTAGATATGTGGAGGCGGTATATGAGATCTGTCGTCGTTTATGAGATCGGTTGTGTGCACGGTTGATGAGATCAACTGCACATGGGGATCGATGTGGCTATGTTTTCTATCAATCAGAATCGATGAGGTCGTGACACGACCTACCCCTACCGGTCGGTATCCGCCATCGGGGTTAACAATGAAATGTAAACCCAATTCGGATTCACAATGATTGACGAGATCGGTCAGATCAGAAAATTTGGCGTGAACGGAGTACAGATGCGATCTGTGATTTCCGTGTGCGTAGCGCCTTGTATTTCGTACACGATCACTCAAACCGGTAGAATGCGATTCTATGCGTAACTTTGTTTTGTAGGTTTCATGGGAATAGTATGGCTCATGTGTATGTGATGCATGTGTGTAATTTATAAATGTTTTGCGCATCATGTTTGTCAGTCGGTAGGAGCCAAAGTGTTGTCATTATAATGTATAATGACCTACGTGTCGACTTGTGATTCTTTGTAAAATTCATTACTAGTTGTAGTAGTTGGATTATAGAGATCAGGTTGGTGGCTTGGCGTCCCGGCGTGACAAACAAGATGGAGTTCCTAGATGGTCATCGGAGTCGGAGCCGACCTGGAAGAACATCCATGAAGGAACCATACTATTTCACAATATGTGTTTATTTGTGATTGTTATGCTTCTTTGTTTCTATGCATGTTAAAATGGTAGAAAGATCCCTCATGAATATCAAGCGAATTGCCATCCCCGATTTTGCACCTTCACACGTCAAGTACGTCTAGTAGTGGGGTCATCAAATTGGGGTGTTGTTGGGTGTCCTTGAACTGAAGGGTTCGTCTCGGACACGGACATGCACTGCATCAGGTTAACTTGACAAGGCTATCAGAACGGTTTTGGGCCTTGTGGCAAATAAGGTTGGGAGCCGGGGTATAAGATACCTACCCGACCGACAGGAGTCGTATAGAGATACAATTAGCAAGGAGTTGCTTACCGGATAGGTATGTTGGCTAGCAATGATGCTAAAGCTCACTAGTCGCATGCGCTAGTCGGATCTGAATCCACGAGAGTTTGCGGAGGATCTGACTTGATGGGAGTATTACATTTAAGGCATGAATTACTCTACATAAACACATTGCTTAGTGATTGCATATTTTTTCTGTTGTAGATCAATGGCACCACCTGCTCAACCCAACTTTGCATTGAAATCAGTTTTGGAAAAGGATAAACTGAATGGAACAAACTTTACCACCTGGTATAGAAATCTGAGAATTGTTCTCAAGCATGATAAAAAGGAACATGTTCTAGAGGATCCACTTCCAGAGGAACCTGCCGATAATGCTAATGCCACAACCGGGAATGCCTACTAGAAACTCATTGATGAATCAAACGAGATCAGCTGCCTCCTGCTGGCTTGTATGGAGCTCGATTTGCAACAACATTTCAAAGATGTTGGGGCTTTCACTGCGAGAGTCTCAAGAGCATGTTTCAGGTGCAGGCTAGGACCGAAAGGTTCAATGTCTGGCTATCCTTGATGGATTGTAAGCTGAAGGAAGGTGATCCACTAAGCCCACATGTGATCAAGATGATCGGATATGTGCAAGCTTTGGATCGGTTGGGCTTCCTGCTCTTGGATAAGCTGGCTACTGATACAGTTCTGGGTTCTATTCCGCCTAGCTATGGGACGTTCATCTCGAACTATCATATGCACAGCATGGATAATAAGCTCACTTAATTGCATGTGATGCTCAAGGTGGCAGAGAAAGATATTAAGAAAGGCACGCATCAAGTGTTGATGGTGCAGAACTCGGCTAAGTTCAAGAAGATTTGGTCTAAGAAGAAGGCTAAGGCAAAGGGCACGGAGATGGTAACCTCTGCCACTGCACCGAAGTCAGGACCGGACTCAAAGACCATTTGCTATCACTGCAAGGAAACTAGTCACTGGAAGAGGAACTGTAGCAAGTGGCTTGTAGAGCATGGCAAGAAGGCCGGGAATGCTGCTTCAAGCAAAGGTACACTTGTTGCATATGTTATAGACATTTACCTTGCTGACATACCTAGTAGCTCTTGGGTATTTGATATCTGATCGGTTGTTCATATTTGCAGCTCGAGCAGGGGCTGGTAAGAACTAGGCGTGTGGCACAAGGGGAGATTGACATCAGGGTCGGCAACAAAGCAAGAGTTGCTGCGTTGGAGGTCGGCACGATGCAGCTCCGGCTTCCTTCTGGATTTATTTGGAATTGAATAATTGTTATTACATTCCTACACTTAGTCGGAACATTATTTCTGCCTCATGCTTGATGAGTTGGGGTTATGAATTCAATTTAACGGACAATGGTTGTTTGTTTTATTTGAATGGTATGTTCCACGGCTATGCACCCATTGTTGATGGGCTATTTATATTGAATCTAGAAATGGAACCGGTCTATAACGTGAATGTCAAGAGGCATAAGCCTAATGAGATAAATCCAACATACTTATGGCATTGCCGGCTTGGACACATTAGTCTGAAATGCATGAAGAACCTCCATGATGATGGGCTCCTAACTTCGTCTGACTTTGGGTCATTCGAGACATGCGAATCATGCTTGCTAGGAAAGATGACTAAGTCTCCTTTTGCAAAGAGTTGCGAGAGGGCATCCGAGCTATTGGAGCTTATACACCGTGATGTGTGTGGTCCAATGAGCACAACTGCCAGAGGTGGCTATCAGTACTTCATGACTTTTATCGACGAACTGAGTAGATATGGATATATCTATTTGATGAGGCACAAGTCGGAAACTTTTGAAAAGTTCAAAGAGTTTTAGAACGAGGTTGAGAATCAGCTCGGCAAGACTATAAAACTTCTACGATCAGATCATGGAGGTGAGTACATGAGCCAGGAGTTTGATGATCATCTGAAAAGCCGAGGTATAGTACCTTAGCTCACACCTCTGGGTACGCCACAGAGAAACGGCGTGTCGGAACGGAGGAATAGGACCTTGTTGGACATGGTCCGGTCTATGACGAGCAAATCGGATTTACCCTTGTCATTCTGGGGATACGCTCTAGAAACTGCAGCTTTCCCACTTAACAGGGTACCATCAAAATCCGTAGACAAGACACCACATGAGATGTGGACCGGGAAGAATCCCAGTTTGTCTTTTCTAAAGATTTGGGGTTGTGAAGCATTTGTCAAGCGACTTATGTCAGACAAGCTTACACCCAAGTCGGATAAATGCATATTCGTGGGATATCTAAGGGAAACCTTGGATATAGCTTCTACAACCGGGAAGAGAACAAAGTGTTTGTTGCTCGGAACGGGGTTTTCCTTGAGAAAGAGTTTCTCAGTCGGGAGGCCAGTGGGAGGACGCTCCGGCTCGAAGAAATTCGAGGACCACTCGGGGACGACTCGGCTGGTGATGAGATCATACTGGAGTCAGTCAGGGAACCCATAGTGGAAGCAGCACCAGAACCACGGAGGTCGGAAAGATTGCGTAGAGTGCGTGATGTATTGTTGCTAGAAAGCGACGAGCTGACCACGTATGCGCAAGCGATGGTGAGCCAAAATTCCGAGGCATGGCTAGAAGCCATGAGATCCGAGTTAAAGTCCATGGATGAGAATCAAGTCTGGGACTTGGTTGATCTGCCACCTGGTGTAACAACCATTGATTGCAAATGGGTCTTTAAGAAGAAAACCGATGTGGATGGTGTCGGTGTCAAAACCGGCGGATCTCGGGTAGGGGGTCCCGAACTGTGCGTCTAGGCGGATGGTAACAGGAGACAAGGGACACGATGTTTTTACCCAGGTTCGGGCCCTCTCGATGGAGGTAATACCCTACTCCAGCTTGATTAATATTGATGATACGGGTAGTACAAGAGTAGATCTACCACGAGATCAAGGAGGCTAAACCCTAGAAGCTAGCCTATGGTATGATTGTTGTTCGTCCCCACGGACTAAAACCCTCCGGTTTATATAGACACCGGATAGGTTAGGGTACACAGAGTCGGTTACAATGGTAGGAGATCTACATATCCAGATCGCCAAGCTTGCCTTCCACGCCAAGGAAAGTCCCATTCGGACATGGGACGAAGTCTTCAATCTTGTATCTTCATAGTCTTGGAGTCCGGCCGTGGCGATAGTCCGGCTATCCGGACACCCCTAGTCCGGACTCCTCAAGAGCCCCGAACCAGGCTTCAATGACGATGAGTCCGTAGCGTTGATTGTCTTCGCATTGCGGCGGGTTCTTCTCCAAATTCCATACACTTGCCGAATAGTGTCCGCTTCTGATAAATGTTGCGCTCCTCGGCTTCTGCGCCCAATAATGGCCATCTTCCACGTGTTTGAATGAATGCGCAAAGCCAGGGTATTTTTACAATTACCCCCCTAGCCACGCAAAGGAGCCGCTTATAAAAGGGGCAAGGATCTAGATCTGAGTCACACCATCCCCCCTTTGCGAGCTTTCATCGGGCGCCTCGACCAAAGCCCATTCCATCATGGATACGACGCGGCTCCTCCTCTCAAGGCCCCAGCCCCCAGCCAGAAATTGGGAGAGATGCTCGGTCCCGCATAGCGAGCTAGTTATACCAAGCCAAGGGATTTCTCCTCCGGCCTTCATGGTTCGGTTCGAGCCGGACTTGCCACCTACAAGGGCGGAAAGCAAGCGGAGAGCGTCCCCGATCCCTCTAAAGGAGATCGGGCGTGCTTAATCTCTTATCTAGTAAGAGGACTCGGATTTCCAATCCATCCGTTTCTACGGGGGCTCTTGGAGTTCTACGGCCTCCAACTGCACCATCTTACTCCTGCCTCCATCTTGCACATCGCGGGCTTTGTGGCCCTTTGCGAACTGTTCCTGGGCGTCGAGGCTCATTTCGGGCTGTGGAAGAGAATATTCTGCCTAGTACCCCGTTCTCATGAGGGGTCAATATATCAAGTGGGCGGAGCCGAGCTACGGCGCATCGCCGGGACCGGATGCCTATCTGGAACCCCAAAGAAGGCATCCGAAGACTGGCCTTCGGAATGGTTTTACATGGAGGACATCCCGCTGCCGGATCCTGTTTGGATCGGCCTTCTGGAGTTCAGCAATGCTCCTCTGAAGAAGTGCCTAAGCTGGCGCCCTCGGAGCCCCCGGAGAGAAGATGACCGGGATGTCCGTTATTTGATGAGCCGAATAAGGTTACTGGCTCATGCCGGATTGACCATGACAGGAGTCATGGCAATCTGCATTATGAGGAGTGCAGCCGCCCAATACAGGGCCACCCATGTGGGACTTCAACGGGAGGACGATGCCACCCGCCATGGCCGCAAAGGGCCAGGATCGGTCACCGAACTGGTGAAGATCTTGTCTGCCATGTACAAATGAGAGGAGGAGGATTTCCTCCGTGTCAACCCACTGAAGGAGTTTTCTTCGAATAATCCTCAAAGCTGGGTAAGCAAACATCCTTGTGACATGTCCGATCCATGTTCCCGTAGTTAAATATCTCATTTCATGGTTTTTGCGCAGGAACTGCGCCGAACTGTGGAGAAGATACACAGCCCGCCCCCACAACCCGAGGATCCGGAGCGGTCCCTCGATCTGACCTCCGAAGAGGATCCGGATATAACGGTGGAGTTGATCGACGGGGTGTTCTACCAACTTAGCATCGACAATGCTTTGGTAGCCATTACGGCCGATTACCCCGGAATACTTCCAGCCCCACAGGTAACTGAGACCAAGATCCCAAAACCCTGATAATGACCCATCCGTGCTTATTTTTTATCACCGTATACCAATGGTGTTTCGCAGGGGGTACCTTCGAGGCGGGAAGCCGAGCCTGCGGCGGCTGGCCAACAAGGGGCAGCGCGGCCCCGCAGGTTAAAAAGAAGTGTGGTCCGGATCGAAAATCCGCCGCAACGGTATGGCATGTCACCATACTCCCAGGATTGATTCCTGGAAGGCGATTAACGCTGATGCTCTTTTCAGGAAAAGAGCGCCGCCGGATCGAGTCCGGAGAGGCTGCCGATCGAACCTTCACCAGACAAGCTTCAAAGCCGGGTCCGGAGGCCGAGGCGAGCACGAGACGTGCGTCGGATGCTCCTCCGACAGAGGATGCCGACAGGTTGTCCGCCACCAACTCCGAGGTGGAGAGCGCCTTGAATCATAGGCGCCGCCGGACAGTTCTTCGTGACGCGTGTTTCTCCCAAGAGGCCTTGAATGCCTTTGATTCGGGAGATGCGCACCTCCGTGCCGCTCAAGATGGTCTAGCCAGAGCCACGGAGCAGTATGTGAAGGACATACGGGTAAGGAAATTTGACAGTTATA
The DNA here is from genome assembly GCA_021605205.1 of Aegilops longissima. Taxonomy (NCBI): domain Eukaryota; kingdom Viridiplantae; phylum Streptophyta; class Magnoliopsida; order Poales; family Poaceae; genus Aegilops; species Aegilops longissima. The sequence continues at coordinate 142,410,499 of CM038678.1, read as the reverse complement.
TATGCCAGTAGCCCCCGAGACTTAAAGTAGTTAGAATAACTGATTTAAGGATCATTTTGTTATGCAGGATCTTACAGAAAAGAATACCCGACTGTCCCAGGAGCTGGAAGAGTGCAGGGCCCAACTTGAGGCCGCATTATCCGCTACGGGGGGGGGGGGAGCCACAGAGACCCCCGCTGGTAATATATGCTTCAAAAGATAAATAATTTATGAAGTGCGGCGGGTGTGTAAATCTGACAAAAACATTGCAGATGGCGCCGGACTAGATCCGGACAAGCAACAACTCTTACGCCAGTTAAAGGCTGGCGAGAGTGTGCTTACGAGGGTGCGGCAGGAGAAGAATAACCTCCAAGACGCCAACACCAAGCTGGGTGAGGAACTAAAGGACGTTCGTGCCCAGTTAGCTGACCAGAAGGAGAATCGGCGGCTTGCCGCAGCATTTTCGATAAGTGCTTGAGCGAACTTTGAAAAGAGTTCGGCGAAGAAGGCCACTAACATAAACATGTTTGTAGGTTTGCTCACGGGTCGTCCTGAGGAGGAGATGCCCAATTCTTCGGGTGATCTTCTTCCCGAATTGCGTCAGCTGCACGAACGAGTCCGGCAGGTGATGAAAGGCGTAGGCTAAGCCTTGTGGCCATCTATCTCCCTGCCCGAAGGCATTGGGGAGCTGTCGGAGCGGCTTCAAGGAGCACGGCGGCGCTTCTGGCTATGGAAGATATCGGCTGCCGTCAAAGGCGCCAGGAGGCTCGGGCCATGGTGAAGACGCTGTACACGAAGGTTGACCCAAACCACATGGCGAGGTCGGACCTGTGGGGCGGATGGGATGGAGATCCTGTAAGTTAGTGTACGCCAAGTAGAATTGGCCGCCAAGTATTCCCAGCAAGATTGTAAATTAGATAGCCAATTAGATGGCATTGAGGAGGAATACAATGAGTCGAGTTGACTATGTAAAAATATGACATGAAAGAATGTCTTCTAGCCGGATTGTAGATCGTTTGTCATAGCGGACCTTTCCGCTTCGACCTCCGGGCCCAATAGTCCGGAGTGTGTCCGAATACCTTCGTGGTTATATAAGAACCGTGGTATGCATGGAGACCAGGCGTAGGGGTCATTGTTGCTGTATCAGACAAGTGCCCAACTAGTTATGTTATATTACATGGGTAGTAAGAAATATCTTCCAAGGAGAATAGTTCCGTTAAGGGTTCCTTTCGCTGGGATGCATGCCCTAAAGTGCATGTCAAAGCTGCTATAAAAGCAGAAAATCATCTGGGGGCAGATGTGTAAATAGTTAAAAATCATTTTTAAGTTCACCGACCGAATATTACCTTAAGAATGCTAGCTTTCGGCTTCACCCAGTCTGAGGTACACATCCGGTTGACCCAGCAGTAACAATCGCAGAGGTGCTCCCTTTACCTCCTAACCGAACAATCGGGAACGTAGGGGTAAGCAGAGAGCCAGCAACCCAGCTTGGCCAAAACTTAAGTCATATCGATGCATATAATGGTGAATAAAAGGTACATGCGGAAGCTTAACGCATGTGTTGGGCATGAAAGCTCAGATAAATAAGCTTCATTAAAGAAGCCCCTGTATAATGAGCGCGGACAGCGCATCAAGTGTCTTGAAAAAAGCGCAAACGAGCCTCTAGAGGCTACAAGAAGAAGAAGGGGAAGAGAGAAATAGAAGACATCAAAAGCAAAAATAAAGAATGCGGACGGAGGAAGGAGACGAACTTGGAGTCCGCACTTAGGCGTAGAATCTTCGTGAGACGGGCTGCGCTCCATGGGTTCGGCTCGAGTCGGTTATCCGATGCGTTTGCAGACGGTATGCTCCGCCGGTCAGGACCTGGTCGATGATGAAGGACCTTCCCATTTGGGCTTGAGTTTGTCCTTTTTCTTGTCGGCAGCGAGAACTAGTTCGCCAACGTTATAAGCTTTGGCCCGCATTTCCTCGCTTTGATATCTTCGAGCTCGCTGTTGATAGAATGTGGAACGAGCTTTTGCCACGTCGCTCCTCCTCCAATGCGTCCAAACTGTCCTGCCGATCGAGCTCGGCTTCTCTTTCTTCATACATGCGTATGCGAGGTGAGTCATGTATTATGTCGCAGGGCAATACTGCCTCTGCGCCGTACACCATGAAGAATGGTGTGAATCTAGTAGTACGATTCGGCGTGGTCCGCAGCCCCCAGAGTACGGAGTCGAGATCCTCGACCCAGTGCGTGTTAGATTCCTTGAGGGACCGCACTAGTGCGGGTTTAATGCCGCTCATGATTAGACCGTTTGCCGCTCGACTTGGCCGTTGGTTTGAGGGTGATAGGCGAGGCGTAATCGAGCTTGATGCCCATGTTTTTGCACCATGATTTGACCTCATCGGCCGTGAAGTTGGTGCCATTATCGGTGATGATTGTGGGGACACCGTAACGGTGCACTACCCCGATATGAAGTTTATCACTGGTCCGGATTCGCCGCTTTAACTGGTTTGGCCTCTATCCATTTGGTGAATTTGTCCACCATGACCAATAGGTATTTTTGCTTGTGGGTTCCTCCTTGAGGGGTCCAACCATGTCAAGCCCCTGCACGCGACGGCCGGTGATGGGTATAGTTTTAAGGCGGTGGGTGGTATGTGGCTTTGGTTAGCAAAAGCTGGCAACCGACGATCGTTGGACTAAGTCCTGCAAGATCTGCCCGGCCGTCGGCCAATAAAATCCTGTACGGAAGGCCTTGCCTACAAGGGCCGGGCTGCGGCGTGGTGCCCACCCAGTCCGGCATGAATTTCAGCCGGAGGTTTCGCCTTCCTCTTCGGAGATACACCTTTGAAGGACTCGGTAGTGCTTTTCTTATAAAGCTCTCCTCATGGACTTTATCGCTTTAGATCGCCGTACTATGCGCAGCGAGCCTCATTTTGGTCTTCAGGGAGTTCCTGCCTAGTTAGGTAGGCTAGAAATGGTTCCGTCCACAGGGCGATAACCTCCATTATTTCGTGAGCAGAGGGTGTTATCTCGGGGGCGGAGCCTCCGGCTGTGTTAGAGTGTTGGCGTCGGCAAATGCGGTTGGGTCCGGATTTTATTGCGGACTCCTTCCCATAATACGGATGGCTTGAACAGCCATTCCAAAAGATATTGGGTGGGGCGGCATCGCGTTTTGCACCGATGCGCGCCAATATATCCGCCGCTGGTTGTTATCCGGGCTATATGATGAAATTCGAGCCCTTCGAACCGTGCTGACATTTTTAGGACCGCATTGCGGTATGCTGCCATTTTCGGATCTTTGGCGTCAAAGTCTCCGTTTATTTGAGATATTGCGAGGTTTGAATCCCCACGCACCTCTAGGCGTTGAATGCCCATGGAGACTGCCATCCGGAGGCCGTGCAGAAGGGCCTCATATTCGGTTGTGTTGCTGGAGTCCGTATACATTATCTAAAGGACATATTGGACTGTGTCCCCGGTTGGGGACATCAGGACGACGCCAGCCCCCAGGCTAGCCAACATTTTGGAGCCGTCAAAGTGCATGATCCAATTGGAGTATGCGCCGTACTCTTTAGGGAGTTCGGCTTCAGTCCATTCGGCCACGAAGTCGGCCAAAACCTGTGACTTAATAGCTCGTCGTGGCTTATAAGTTATGTCGAATAGGTGGAGCTCTATGGCCCATTTAGCAATCCGGCCCGTCGCGTCGCGGTTGTTTATAATGTCATTAAGAGGTACTTCGGAGGCTACCGTTATCGAACACTCTTGAAAGTAGTGTCGCAGCTTCCGGGATGCCATGAACACCGCGTATGCTATCTTTTGATAGTGTGGGTACCGGGACTTGCATGGAGTTAGGACAGTGGACACATAATAAACCGGTTTTTGAATAGGGAACCGGTGTCCGTCCGTTCCACGTTCGACAACGAGCACCGCGCTGACAACTTGATGTGTTGCGGCGATGTATAATAGCATTGGTTAGCCCACATGGGGCGCAGCCAGGACCGGATTTGTTGCCAAAATGGCTTTTATTTCTTCGAGTCCGGCCGTGGCGGCATCCGTCCACTCAAAGTGTTCGGTGCGGCGGAGGAGGTGGTAAAGAGGTAATGCCTTTTCTCCTAAACGGGAGATAAAGCGGCTTAGAGCCGCAATGCATCCCGTCAATTTTTGTATTTGTTTGAGGTCTTTTGGAATATCCAATTGTGACAGAGCTCGAATCTTGGCTGGGTTTGCTTCAATTCCTCTACCGGACACGATGAAGCCCAGGAGCTTTCCGGCTGGAACGCCGAAGACGCATTTTTCCGGATTGAGCTTGATGTCATATTTTCGAAGATTGTCGAATGTGAGCCTCAAGTCGTCTACTAGAGTTTCGACGTGCTTGGTTTTGACGACCACGTCATCTACATATGCTTCCACCGTTTTGTCGATCTGGTTTGCCAGACATGTCTGAATCATGCGCTGATATGTTGCGCCGGCGTTTTTAAGCCCAAAGGGCATTGTGTTGAAGCAGAACGGGACGTATGGAGTGATGAATGTTGTTGCAGCTTGGTCTGGCTCCGCCATCTTGATTTGGTGGTAGCCGGAGTACGCGTCGAGGAAGCACAATGAGTCGTGTCCTGCTGTAGCGTCAATGATTTGATCAATTCGAGGAAGGGGGAAGGGATCCTTTGGGCAAGCCTTATTAAGGTCTTTGAAATCAACACATAGGCGCCAGGATTTATCCTTCTTTGGTACCATCACCAGGTTCGCTAGCCAGTCCGGATGTTTTATATCTCCGATGAATCCAGCCTCCAAAAGTTTGGCTAGCTCCTCTCCCATGGCCTGTCTCTTGGGTTCGGAAAAGCGCCGAAGAGCCTGTTTGACTGGCTTGAATCCTTTTAGGATATTTAGGCTGTGCTCGGCCAGCTAACGTGGGATTCCTGGCATGTCTGAAGGGTGCCAGGCAAAGATGTCCCAGTTTTCTTGTAGAAATTCTCGTAGTGCGGCGTCTACATCAGGGTTTAATTGTGCCCCGATGGAGGCCGTCTTTGCAGGGTCCGTTGGGTGGACTTGGAATTTGACTATTTCATCCGCTGGTTTAAAAGAGGTGGACTTGGATCTTTTATCAAGTATCACATCGTCCCTGTTCACCGTGGAGCGCATCGCGGTGAGTTCCTCGGCCGCTAGGGCTTCGGATAGTGCCTCGAGGGCTAGTGCGGCTGTCTTATTTTCGGCGCGGAGTGCTATGTTCGGATCACTAGCGAGAGTGATGATTCCGTTGGGACCGGGCATTTTAAGCTTCATGTACCCATAATGGGGTATAGCTTGAAAAATTGTGAATGCCTCTCGTCCTAATAAAGCATGATATCCGCTGTTGAACGGGGCCACTTGAAATGTGACCTCCTCGGACCTGTAATTGTCCGTGAGCGAACACTACGCCCAGTGTGATTTTTCCTGTGCAGCATGCTTCCGGCTGGGGATTATTCCTCTAAAGGTTGTGCTGCTTCGCTCAATGCTGTTCCGATCTATTTCCATTTTTGGAGGGTTTCCTCATAGATGAGGTTTAGTCCGCTGCCGCCATCCATGAGTACCTTAGTAGGCGAAAGCCTTCTACTATCGGGCTGAGGACCAATGCGGTGGTGCCGGGCAGTTCGAATTTAGGTTAAATCATTGGCATTGAAGGTAATAGCCGTGTCCTCCATGGATTTATTGTTGCTACTTGGTAGACTTGCAAGGTTGCGGAGTTGTCGTTTTGCATGTTATTTGATGCGAAAGTCTCAAGACTGTTAACGTCGTCTTGGTGTTCTTTGGGCTGGGATTACGAAGCTAGAAGCTCTTCGCCACTTTTGGCCACTGCCGTAGTATCCAACATGCTCGAAGGCTATGAGTTGGAGTGGCGCCCTCTGTGCTATGAATTTTGCAGGGTCCGTTTAGCCAACCCTCCAGTACGGTTCCGTACCCTTTAGGGGGTTTTTGGTTTTTTTGGTATTCAACCCAGGTGCTTGATAATGATGCACCCTTTTGTTCCGGACTAGGGATGTATTCGGGGCCACATTATCCTAAAATTTACTTTCGGTATTCCAGGCGCTCTCCATCGCACAGTATTTTTGTACGATGGTCACCAAGTCAGCAAAGCGTGTAATTTCGCGATGACTTATGGCGTTTAGGATTCCCTTGTCCGTGCAATTATTGCAGAAGATTGGTATTGCGCCCTCCTCTCGGCAGTCCTTTATCCTGTTCATAACCGGGAGGAATCGCCCAAGAATGATGTCTTGTTTGGCGGGCTCATGCCGAATTCGAGAGATTGCTAATGTTTGGGTGGGCGGTGGCACTAAATCCGGAACCCGTCAATTTAGGACTCAAGGGCCGGAAGTTTCGAACTTCGGAAGTTTGGATTTTGAGTGCTATCCAATGAGTCCGACCCGCCGCCTGACTTTAAGTTCAGGGCTTGATCGACATCCATCCCTCCGCAGGAATCCGGCATGGAGGGATCGGGAATCCGGACGTAGCTAGTCCTTAAGATAGGAGAAGAGTCGCTGCATTGCTCCTCTATCACAGCAACATGATGGGTAGCCTGGGAAGAGTTGATCTCTCTCAGATCGGTTTTAGGCCCGACCCGGTCGTAATCTGTGGCGACTCCCAGGGCGGCGATGCGATCCAAGAGCTCGTTTACGGAGGATAGCTCGATCGGATCTAACTGTTCGGCAAGTTCCGAACTAACATGGAGATTGGTTTCGATGACTTGAGAGGTCATCGTCGGCGCGACGGCCGAACTAGCGGTCATGAGAAAACCGCCTAGCCGAAGAGTCTGACCAGTGGCCAAGGCTTCTTTGGCGATGGTATTGTCTTTAAAGATGAGATGAGGCATCCTACCTGATGGCGACGGCACAGAGGAACTCTCAATGAAAGCACCAATGTTGGTGTCAAAACCGGCGGATCTTGGGTAGGGGGTCCCAAACTGTGCGTCTAGGCGGATGGTAACAGGAGACAAGGGACACGATGTTTTTACCCAGGTTCGGGCCCTCTCGATGGAGGTAATACCCTACTCCGGCTTGATTAATATTGATGATACGGGTAGTACAAGAGTGGATCTACCACGAGATCAAGGAGGCTAAACCCTAGAAGCTAGCCTATGGTATGATTGTTGTTCGTCCTACAGACTAAAACCCTCCGGTTTATATAGACACCGGATAGGTTAGGGTTACACAGAGTCGGTTACAATGGTAGGAGATCTACATATCCGTATCGCCAAGCTTGCCTTCCATGCCAAGGAAAGTCCCATCCGGACACGGGACGAAGTCTTCAATCTTGTATCTTCATAGTCTTGGAGTCCGGCCGTGACGATAGTCCGGCTATCCGGACACCCCCTAGTCCGGGACTCCCTCAGATGGAAATGTTCAGATCCACAAAGCTCGGTGGTAGTGATGCTGAAATCGGTGAGGATCGTACTAGCTATAGCTGCATATTTCAAGGAATTGACTACGACGAGACTTACTCGCTGGTAGTGATGCTGAAATCGGTGAGGATCGTACTAGCTATAGCTGCATATTTCGATTACGAGATATGGCAGATGGATGTCAAAATGGCTTTCCTTCATGGAAATTTAACCGAGGATGTGTATATGATACAGCCCGAGGGTTTTATCGACTCGACTAGCGCTAGCAAGGTATGCAAGCTCAAGAGATCCATTTATGGGTTGAGGCAAGCATCTCGGAGTTGGAACATTCGTTTTGATGAGGTTGTCACTGGCCTCGGTTTCATCAAAATCAAAGAGGACGCTTGTTTATACAAGAAGTTAAGTGGGAGCTCGATAGTGTTTTTGATCTTGTATGTGGACGACATATTGTTGATATGGAACAATGTTTCGATGCTGAACTCGGTTAAGGAGTCATTGAATGGCAAGTTTTCGATGAAGGACCTTGGTGAGGCAGTGTATATTTTAGGCATTAAGATCTATAGAGATAGATCGAGGAGGCTGCTCGGCTTAAGACAGAACACGTACATAGATAAAGTGTTGAAGCAGTTCAACATGAGTGAGGCGAAGAAAGGGTTCTCTCCAGTATCACATGGTATAAGGCTAAGCGAGACTCAGAGTCCTTCGACATCTGCTGAGCGAAGCAGGATGAGTAAGATTCCGTATGCCTCGGCAATCGGATCCATCATGTATGCAATGATGTTGCTTTTGCAATAAGCCTAACAAGCAGGTACCAGGCTAACCCCGGTGAGAGTCACTGGGCAGCGGTGAAAAATATTCTGAAGCACCTGAAAAGGACTAAGGAAATGTTTCTAGTTTATGGAGGTGAGGAAGAGCTCATCATAAAGGGTTACGCCGATGCTAGTTTCCAAACCGACAGAGATGATTGTTGATAATAGTCCGGATTCGTGTATGTCATGAACGGAGGAGCAGTGAGCTGGATGAGTTCCAAGCAAGATACGGTGGCCGATTCTACCATAGAAGCCGAATACATTGCGGCTTGTGAAGCTGCAAAGGAAGGTGTTTGGATCCGGAACTTTCTGGATGATCTTGGTATTTTCCCATCCTCGGTAAAACCGTTGGACCTTTATTTTGATAATTCTGGTGCCATCGCACAAGGCAAGGAGCCGAGGAATCACCACAGGGTCAGACACATAGATCGGAAATATCATATTATACGAAAGATCTTAAAGAATGGTGATGTAGAGTTATGCAAAATTCACACGGCTGCAAATGTTGCAAATCCGTTGACTAAGCCGCTTCCACACCCAAGCATGAGGGGCACGTTAGAGCTATGGGCATTTGATGTCTATTTGATTGACTCTAGTGCAAGTGGGAGACTGTTGGAGATATGCCCTAGAGGCAATCATGTATGATTATATTTCCCATGTGTTTATGAATAAAGATAGTCCTTGGACATTATCAATGATGTGTATTAGCAAGTATGTGACTTGTTTGTGGGACTATGCATTGTATGATGACTGTCCTAAAAGGTCCCTAGTCGAAAGGGTTGTGTGGACGCGCAGCCGACTAGACTAGCATATGATATGGTCTATGGCTTCATCTCACTAGCCATGGAGTGTTGGATGCTAACCGGATAATATGGACTCGGAAGGATCTGGTCGGATTCGATGTAGTCGAATCTGAGTCGAGATAAGGTCCAAGTCGGACAGACCCAACTATGAGACGCAGCGATATGTCATCTGTGTGTCTCTAGTACAACATATGTTCTATGTCCTAAGACCTGAGCTGGCGCATGTACTCGGGATGGTGACAGACCTGCTTCGGGCCGACCAAACGCTACTCTGTGAGTGGGTAGTTACAAAGGTAGGTTTCGGGCTTGTCCAGACCCATGCTGTGAGACATGGTCGAGCAAGATGGGATTTGCCCCTCCGATTAGGAGATATATACTCTGGGGCCCTCATATGATACGAGCGGGATAAGCATGGCCATGCGACAAGGATTATGAGATAATCCGGTTTGTGGTCGGCATCACTGGAACAAGTAAGAGGTCGGGCTAGCACTAGGATGACAGACTCGCCTTGAGCCCGATAACATATATATGTGGCAAAGGGAATAGAAGTGTGACACGTTGTACAGGTTCGCCTAACCAGCTTCATCGGACACTTGGAGTTGGCACGCTTTGCTAGGCCGCTACCAACTGGACGAGGCGGATGTGATCTGACTCGCGACCAAGTGAACGAGAACCTAACGACTCCACGAGTTGCATGTCATCCTACTCGGACTCGGATCTAGGCCGAATAGACTTTGGGCTTTAGGATCCGTGTGAGGCCCAAGTGTTGAGCCCGCGACGGATGCCTATATAAAGTGGGGGTAAGGCATACTATTTCAGTGGATAGCTTCGGCGGTGTCACTAGGGTTTGCATGTGTTGCGAATAGCCACCTCCACTCGCCGCCAACTGTGTGATCGGACCTAGCAGTCCGCCGCACGGTGTTCCTCCTGCACGCGCGGATACCGTTAGAGGTGGTGCACTTGCGCCACTCCGGCGAACCTGTACGTGGGATCCGACGACCGGTTGTTCGAGGGAGATCGGACGAGGAGGAGACAAACCATGCGGACGCGCTGCCACAACTCTTCTTTCGCTGCACGGCACTGCGCGTCTAGTGGTAATGATTTGTGATCCATCTCTCATAGCATGTTCTTGGTTGTTCTGGGCGTAGGAAAATTTTAATTTGCAGTCGACGCACCCTACCGTAGTACTCAACACCGTGTACACGTACATACAGCCAGATGCCAAAAAATACGGCCACGTACGTACATACGGGCGGGGTCTCGAACTCCTAGCTACTCGCGCATACGTACGGCCAGGGCACGTGTGCATGGAGAGGCAACGGACGGCAGCAACAACGTCCTGTTCATCGGCAGCCAACCGGCTGGGTCGGAACGGAGAAACAACATCCTGTTCATCGGGAGGCAACAGACTGGGTCGGAATGCGTCGTGTTCAAGGGGAGCCAACTGGCTTGGACGGAACAGCCGGAATAGGGTCTGGCGTACCGCATAACGGAGGAAACAGACTTTTGTTCGACCGGCTACGGTCGAAACGGGATCCTGTTCATTGGGAGGGGTCTGGCGTACAACAAAACAGAGGAAACGGACTTGTGTTCGAGCTCCTACAGTCGGAACGGGGTGTTGTTGATCGGGAGGGGTGTGGCGTACCGTAAAACAGAGGAAACAGACTTGTGTTGGAGTGCCTACGATCGAAACGGGGTCCTGTTCATAGGGAGGGGTGTGGCATACCGCAAAACAGGACTCCACAACCTACTGTTCATCCACCATCTACTGCCTCGCTCCAGCCTCCACAGGCTACTGTTCATCCACCGTCGACTTCCACCAGCCTCCACTAGCTACTGTTCATCCACGGGGTCATGTTCATTTAGCCTCCACCGGCTACTGTTCAACCAACCCTCCACCGGCTACTGTTCAACCAGCCCTCCACGGGGTCCTGTTCATTCCACCCTCCTCCAGCTACTGTTCAACCAGCCCTCCACGGGGTCATGTTCATCCACCCCCAACCGGCTCGGGTGTGGCGGCCTCCTCTCGATCGGGGTCCTGTCCATCCAGCGGCAACGGCCTACTACTACCACGGGGTCCTGTTCATCCAAACCCCACCCGGAACAGTACAACCAACCCCCAACAACGATCACTGTTCATCAAGAGGCAGCAGGTTCGATCGGCTTTAGTTAGCAGCAGTAGCAAAGGAATCGCCCGGGTTCAGTTAACAGCCAAGGGATCGATCGCCCGAGTTCAGTAATGTAGCCAGTGCAATCCCTTGGGTTCAGTAAGCGAACGCCTCGCTCGAGTTCAGTTAGAGCCCAACGCCTCACACCCACGCACGTACGTGTATGAGAGAAACGTGCAATCCCTCCATGAATCGCTCGGCCCCGACCACCCACCGTAACTAGGAAGTCCCCAAAATTTTCCTCGCCCTCGCTTCTACCATGATTTTTTCCATCATGGACGGCCCAAAGAATGTCATGCAGGTGCTTCTCCGGCCTGCCCAAGACAAAAATCCCATTTTCTGTCATGATTTTTTTCATAGAATTAGGAACCTACCACATCTATGATGATACCGGGTTTTGTCACAATTATTGTCATAGAAGTGTCATAAACATGACAGAAAAAATTCGTTCGGGCCAAAATGTCACAGATGTGTCTTTTTTTGTAGTGACATGTGCTAAATCCACATACACAAAGGGATAAGAGGGTCTGAATCCAACACAAAAAGGAAAAAAAGAGGAACTAGCTAGTTCATCCCAATCCTTAGAGCAATTGAGGGCTTGATATCCAAGAGGATCTTCCCTAGGAGGGGTCTTGAATCCACCAGGGGATCTTCTCACATGGAGGTCGTGATCTCCATCGGAGAGGTAGTGGATGAGCAAAACTCAATCTCTATATGTGAGCTATCACTTTGCTAACCCTGAAACGGAGGTAGGGGACAAGTATATATATATTCTATTTTGATAACTCACAAGTATAGGGGATCGCGACAGTCTTCCAGGGTAGTATTTCACCCAAATTTATTGGTTCGACACAAGGGGAGCCAAAGATTATTTGTAAGTATTATCAGTTGAGTTTTCAATTCAACCACACCCAGAGAACTAAATATCTGCAGCAAAGTGTTTAGTAGCACAGTAATATGATAGTTTGGTAGCAGTGGAAATAGTAGCATAGTAACGGTAACAGTAACAGGAGCAGTTTTATAGTGATTGTAACAGCAACAGCAATAGTAGTAACTAAGCAAAAAACCAATATGAGAGAAGCGTAGGCATTGGATCAGTGATGGATATTTGTGTTGTATGACATTCATCATATAACAGTCACAACCTAGAGCAATACACAATAGCTCCAATTCATTAATATAATGTAGGCATGTATTCCGTATATAGTCATACGTGCTTATAATAAGAACTTGCATGACATCTTTTGTCCTACCCTCCCGTGGAAGTGGGGTCCATAAGGAAATCTAAGGGATATTAAGGCCTCCTTTCAATATAGAACCGGGACAGAGCATTAGCACATAGTGAATACATGAACTCCTCATACTACGGTAATCACTGGAAAGAATCCCAATTATTGTCACCTTGGGGTATGCGGATCATAAGACGTAAATAGGTGCATACAACTTGCAAGATAGGATCAAGAACTCAAATATATTCATGAAAACATAAAGGGTTCATATCTGAAATCATGGCGCTCGGGCCCTAGTGACAAGCATTAAGCATAGCAAATTCATAGCAACATCAATCTCAAAACATATTGGATACTAGGGATCAACCTCTAACAAATTGAATCGATTACATGACAAATCTCATCCAACCGATCACCGTCCAGCAAGCCTACGAAGGAATTGCTCACTCCCGGTGGTGAGCATCATGGAATTATTAATGGAGGATGGTTGATGATGACGATGACGTCGAATACCCCTCTCCGGAGCCCCAAACGGACTCTAGATCAGCACTCCCGATGAAGAACATGAGGTGGCGGTGGCTCCATATTGTAAAACATGATGATTCTTTCTCTCTAATTTTTTATCCATGAATAGGCATTTATGGAGTTGGAATTAGGGAAACCGGAGGCTCGTGGGACCCACAAGCTCATAGGGCACGCCCACTGAGCTTGTGGCTCCTAGGTGGCCCCCTCGAGTAGTTCTCTTCACCAATATTTTCTGGAAATATTCTCCGTAAATTTTCAGCTCAATCTGAGAACTTTTATTTCTGCACAAAAACAACACCATGGCAATTCTGCTAAAAACAACGTCAGTCCGGAATAGTTCCATTCAAATCATGCAAATTAGAGTCGAAAACAAGAGCAAAAGTGTTTGGAAAAGTATATACGTTTGGGACTTATCAACTACCCCAAGCTTAACCATTGCTTATCCTCAAGCAATTCAGTTGACAAACTGAAAGTGATAAAGAAAAACGTTTACAAACTCTTTTGTTCTTGTTGTTGTATATATGCTTAACTAGTATTCATGTTTTCAGCAAAGATCATGAACTAACCATATGAATGATAACACTTAGGTCTCACATTTACTCATGACAATAACATAACCAACTAGTGAGCAATAATAAGATATCTCAAATACCAACAACTTGTCAAAACATTCATGATATAATATGATACCATGGTATCTCACTAGCCCTTTCTGAGAACGCAAAACATAAATGCAGAGCACCTCCAAAGTTTAGGCGGTGACTAAACATTGTAATTCATTGTAGAAGAGATCTAGTCATGGTCACATCCAACATTAACTAGACACAATGCATAGGAATGACAATAGCGCTCTCAGGACTGGTGCTTAAAATGAGGTGATGACTCAACAATAATATTTGTAAGTATTAGCAGTTGAGTTGTCAATTCAACTACACTTAGAGAACTAAATATATGCAGCAAAGTGTTTAGTATCACACTAATATGATAGTTTGATAGCAGTGGAAACAGTAGGAATAGTAATGGTAACAGTAACAGTAGCATTTTTATAGTGATTGTAATAGCAACAACAACAACAGTAGTAACTTAGCAAAAATCAAAATGAGAGAAGTGTAGGAAGTGGATCAGTGATGGATATTTGTGTTGGATGACATTCATCATATGATAGTCACAACCTAGAGCGATACACAATAGCTCCAATTCATAAATGTAATGTACGCATGTATTTCGTATATAGTCATATGTGCTTATAATAAAACTTGCATGACATCTTTTGTCCTACCCTCCTGTGGCAGCGGGGTCCATAAGGAAATCTAAGGGATATTAATGCCTCCTTTTAATAGAGACCTAGAACAACGCATTAGCATGTAGTGAATACATGAACTCCTCATACTACGGTAATCACCGGAAAGAATCCCAATTATTGTCACCTTGGTGTATGCGGATCATAACATGTAATAGGTGCATAAAACTTGCAAGATAGGATCAAGAAATCAAATATATTTCATGAAAACATAAAGGGTTCATATATGAAATCATGGCACTCGGGCCCTAGTGACAAGCATTAAGCATAGCAAAGTCATAGAAACATCAATCTTAGAACATATTAGATATACTACTGGAATCAGGATCTTTGCCGTCAGCTAGATGATGGCAAAGAAGATCTTTGCCATAAGGTTAAATGATACTAACGGCAAAGAATAAGCTGACGGCAAAGATATTATTTGTCGTCAGCCGGCTCTTTGTCGTCTGCTAGCTGACGGCATAGATGCATTGCCGTCTGCTCGCTGACGGAAAAGAGGGAGGGTGCCCCACTAGCGACAGCCAACTAACGGCCACTTTCTTTGCCGTCCGCTAGCAGACGGAAAAGAAAGTGCACAAACTGACGTCCGTTAGATAGGCTCTTTGATGTATGCTAGCAGACAGCAAAGAACCGTGCCCTAACTAAAAATCAAACACGCCCGCGCCAGACCCCCCTCTCTCTGTGTGTGTGTGTGTTCCCTCTCTCCGCCCCATGCCCGAGCCGTCGCTGCCGCCCCACGGCACCCCCGTCGTTGGCCAGCCCGCCCCGTGCCTCCGCCGCCCCGCGCCACCCACATCACCGCGCTGCCCTGGTGACCCCCTCTCCGGCCCCGCGCCAACCCCATCGCCGCGCCGCCGCCTGCCACCCCCTCCTCCGCCCAGCGCCACCCCGACCTCGACTGCTCCTCGCCCTAAAGTAAGTCTCAAGATCTCGGCCAGGATCTGCATGCGTGCGCCCATGATCCACGAATGAATGTCGCCTTCAGATGGATAAATTATTTACTCGTTTGTGTAAGTTGCCCAGAGGCTCATAATAAACCAGCAGGCGACACTTTCAAACGCAAACAACTGGTCTGTTGGAATTTTGCTTTAGCCGCAATGTTACAATATTGCTGCGTTTGGATATTGCAGCATGGAAAGTTGTCATGTTTGTCCATTTGTTTGACTCTTCTAGTGTTTGAACTCTGCCCTGTTTTTTCTATGAACTCAATTATGGCTTCCACAACAGCTGCAACTACTTGATAATCATGCTCTCCCAAATCGCATAAGGATTCTCGAAACAAAACGAAAACATAAAAATCCGTGGATGAAAAATAATCTAGTTGCATATGCAAACATACATACCTTCTGCACGAACTGGACGGAGAGCATGGGCTGATTGCTGGTGCTGCTCAGAGCTTGCTCTGGATTCTTGCACCCTGCTTGATTTTGATTCACTCCTCCTATTCCTTCCTCCAAAGCTTCGGTGTGGTCTTGCTCTTGAAGGCCATTGGCTCCATGCTCTCCTCCTGCCATGCGCACGCCTTCAGCTCTCCTCCAACCTCCCTCTCTCTCTTTGTCCGACTGTCTATCCGCTCTGCTCTACTCTGCTCTGCCACTCTCTCTCTATCTCTGTATCTCTATCTCTCTCTTGTTTTAGTACGCTAGCTTCTGCTATTTATGGGTTCCAGGCTTCCATGCTCCAGCTAGACAGCGAGGTCCACGTGTTCTAGCAAATGTTATCTTGTGATTTCTTGCGTTGACCACCGAATCACGAATCCTTCTAATGCCCGGAGACGGTGCTACGAAGTTTCTCTGAAGAATGCATATGATGTCTGTGTGTCATATTATGTGTGTCATAAACAAAACGGGCCAAATAGGAGGATCATCGTACCATAAAGTAGTCTAGTCCGTGTGCTTTATCGGGAAAGAATTAGGCTAATAAAGGGAGGGGATTGTTATAAAAAAACGTTGAGGAATGATAGAAACCTAAAAGATAGATGCAAAGGTAGCTATGCCTTGAGGCTGACTAGGCCAAGTAACAGTGCAGAACAGTGAATAAAAATTGAACACTATGGAAATAATCGACTGAATAACCTAAACAATCACAACATGAAGGACTGAACATACACACCCCAATCTATGAATGATAACTAGTGATCTGAATGAATGAATAACACGGACGACCCCCTCTCATTAAGATATTACTGGCACTTGTAGCAAGAAATAGTTATTTATTGATGCAAATATCATTGTTTTCGTATCCAATGGTTTTTGGGTTCCAGGAGATTATTTACGTTCCAGGAAATCAGTCAAAGCATCTCTATTAGCAAAATTTCCACTAACTAATTGCCCAAAGTAGAGTGCCAACACTAGTGCTTGTTATTCTCTCTTCAAACTTGTTTCTCAGTTTTGTAACACATATCTGAGCAATATCATCCCTTGTATATTATAGTTAAATTAAAACCAAATGTTACTCCAAGTAACTGCAACTTGTTAATTTGGTTTACATTTCCAGTTTTATTTCATGTATAAAGAAATCCCTAGTGTGGAAGGGTTCAAGCTGTTGTCATCATATGTCCACAATGCATTGCTTTCTGAATGTGAAATGATAACTTCGTGTAGTTGATCTTTTGATCAAAACTTCTACTGCTATAATGTTGTAAGGGTAGTAATTGGTCTCTTCTGCTTCTTATCAAAGATGAGGGGAGGCCGCCACCGCAGGCTCCACTCTGCCACATCGGAGTACAAGTTGGATGCTTTTGAGTTCTTCAGTATCATACTTGGGACTTCCTCCAGGAGGCAGGTATATAAAAGGATAGATCTCCCCTTCACCCATCTCATTATGATAACTCTGTTGTTTGCTACATCACTCCTTGTCCCAAACTACAGAGGCTGCCTGACACTTTTATGAAGATGTTGGACGGCCATCGGCCAAAGAATGTGAAGCTGCGACAGGCCGGCAACGGGCTTCGCAGACATTGGTACATGGAGGCGGCGATTAGGTACAGCCACATGTACCTGTGTCGTGGCTGGGAGCAGTTCTACCGTGCCTACGACCTGCAGCACGGGTACTTCCTTCTCTTCAGGCACGATGGCGACGCCATGCTCACCGTGAAGGTGTTCAACACAACTATGTGTCACATGCGTGATACGTCTCCAACGTATCTATAATTTTTGATTGTTCCATGCTATTATATTATCTGTTTTGGATGTTTATGGGCTTTATTAAACACTTTTATATTATTTTTGGGACTAACCTACTAACCGGAGGCCCAGCCCAAACTGCTGTTTTCTTGCCTATTTTAGTGTTTTGAAGAAAAGGAATATCAAACGGAGTCCAAACGGAATGAAACCTTCGGGAGAGTTATTTTTGGAACGGAAGCAATCCAGGAGACTTGGAGTGTAAGTCAGGGAAGCAATAAGGTGGCTGTCGGTGTCAAAACCGGTGGATCTCGGGTAGGGGGTCCCGAACTGTGCGTCTAGGCGGATGGTAACAGGAGACAAGGGACACGATGTTTTTACCCAGGTTCGGGCCCTCTCGATGGAGGTAATACCCTACTCCTGCTTGATTAATATTGATGATATGGGTAGTACAAGAGTAGATCTACCACGAGATCAAGGAGGCTAAACCCTAGAAGCTAGCCTGTGGTATGATTGTTGTTCGTCCTACGGACTAAAACCCTCCGGTTTATATAGACACCGGATAGGTTAGGGTTACACAGAGTCGGTTACAATGGTAGGAGATCTACACATCCGTATTGCCAAGCTTGCCTTCCACGCCAAGGAAAGTCCCATCCGAACACGGCACGAAGTCTTCAATCTTGTATCTTCATAGTCCAGGAATCCGGCCAACGGTGATAGTTCGGCTATCCGGACACCCCCTAATCCGGGACTCCCTCAGTAGCCCCCGAACCAGGCTTCAATGACGATGAGTCCGACGCGTTGATTGTCTTCGGCATTGCGAGGCGGGTTCTTCTCTAGATTCCATATACTTGTCGAATAGTGTCCGGCTTCTGATAAATGCTACATTCCTTGGCTTCTATGCCCAATAATGGCCATCTTCCACGTGTTTGAATGAATGCGAAAAGCCAGGGTATTTTTACACTTACCCCCCTAGCTGCGCAAATGAGCCGCCTATAAAAGGCGAGGATCTAGATCTGAGTCACACCATCCCCTTCATGAAGCTTTCATCGGAGGGCCTCGACCAAAGCCCATTCCATCATGGGACGGTCGCGGCTCCTCCTCTCGCGCCCCAGCCCTCGGCCGAAATTGGGAGAGATGCTCAGTCCCGCATAGCGAGCTAGTCATACTCGAGACCAAGGGATTTCTTCCCCCGGCCTTTATGGTTCCGGTTCGAGCCGGACTTGCCACCTACAAGGGCGGAAAGCAAGCGGAGAGTGTCCCCGATCCCTCTAAAGGAGAGCGGGTATGCTTTATCTCTTATCTAGTAAGAGGACTCGGATTTCCAATTCATCCGTTTCTCCGGGGGCTCTTGGAGTTCTACGGCCTCCAGTTGCACCACCTTACGCTTGCCTCCATTTTGCACATCGCGGGCTTCGTGGCCTTGTGCGAACTGTTCTTGGGCATCGAGGCTCATTTTGCGCTGTGGAAGAGATTATTCTGCCTAGTACCCCGTTCTCATGAGGGGTCAATATATCAAGTGGGCGGAGCCGAACTATGGCGCATCGCCGGGACCGGATATCTATCCGGAACCCCAAAGAAGGCGTCCGAAGACTGGCCTTCGGAATGGTTTTACATGCAGGACGTCCCGCTGCCGGATCCTGTTCGGATCGGCCTTCCGGAGTTTAGCAACGCTCCTATGAAGAAGCGCCTAAGCTGGCGCCCGCGGAGCCCCCGGAGGGAAAATGATTGAGACATCCTTTACTTGATGAGCCGAATAAGATTACTGGCTCATGACGGATTGACCATGACTGGAGTCATGTCAATCTGCATTATGAGGGGAGTGCAGCCGCTCCAATATAGGGGCCACCCCATGTGGTACTTCAACGGGGAGGACAATGCCACCCGCCATGGCCGCAAAGGGCCGGGATCAGTCACCGAACTGGTGAAGACCTTGTCTGCCATGTACAAAGGAGAAGAGGAGGATTTTCTCCGCGTCAACCCACTGAACGGGTTTTCTTCGAATAATCCTCGAAGTTGGGTAAGCAAATATCTTTGTGGCCTGTCCGATCCATGTTCCTGTGGTTAAATATCTCATTTCATGGTTTCTACGCAGGAACTGCGCCGGGCCATGGAGAGGATACACAGCCCGCCCCCACAACCCGAGGATCCGGAACGGTCCCTCGATCCGGCCTCCGAAGAGGATCCGGATATAAAGGTGGAGTTGAACGACGGGGTGTTCCACCAACTTAGCATCGACAATGCTTTGGTTGCCATTACGGCCGATTACCCCGGAATACTTCCAGCCTCATAGGTAACTGAGACCGAGGTCCCAATACTCTGATAATAACCCACCCGTGCTTATTTTTTGATCACCGTATACCAATGGTGTTTCGCAGGGGGTACCTTCGAGGCAGGAAGCCGAGCCCGTGGCGGCTAGACAACAAGGGGCAGTACGGCCCCGCAGGCTAAAAAGAAGTGCGGTCCGGATCGAAACTCCGCCGCAAATGTATGGCGTGTCACCATATTCCCAGGATTGATTCCTGGAAGGCATACTAATGCTGGTGCTCTTTTCAGGAAAAAGAGCGCTCGCCGGACTGAGTCCGGAGAGGTTGCCAATCGAACCTCCGCCAGCCAGGCTCCAAAGCCGGGTCCGGAAGCAGAGGCGAGCACGAGGCGTCGGCGGATGCTCCTCCGGCAGAGGATGCCGACAGATTGTCCGCCACCAACTCCGAGGTGGAGAGCGCCATGAATCACAGGCGCCGCCAGACAGTTCTTCGTGACGCATGTTTCTCCCAAGAGGCCTTGAATGCCTTCAATTCGGAGATCGCACCTCTGTGCCGCTCAAGATGGTCTAGCGAGCCACGGAGCAGTATGTAAAGGACATCTGGTGAGGAATTTGTGATTATATATGCCAATAGCCCCGAGACTTAAAATAGTTAGAATAATTGATTTAAGGATCATTTGTTATGCTGAGGATCTTACAAAAAAGAATACCCGATTGTCTCAGAGCTTGAAGAATGCAAGGCCCAACTTGAGGTCAAGACTAGTCGCTTCTGTGGGGAGCCACAAAGACCCCCTCTGGTAATATATGCTTCAAAAGATAAATTGTTTAGGAAGTGCGGCGGGTGTGTAAATCTAACAATAATATTGCAGATGGCGCCGGACTAGATCCGGACAAGCAACAGCTCCTGCGCCAGCTAAAGGCTGGCGAGAGTGTGCTTACGAGGGTGCGGCAGGAGAAAAATAACCTCCAAGATGCCAACACCCAACTGGGTGAGGAACTAAAGGATGTTCGTGCCCAGTTGTCTGACTCCGTAAAGGAGAATCGACGGCTTCGTCGCGGCATTTTCAGTAAGTGCTTGAACGAACTTTAAAAGAGTTCGGCAAGGAAGGCGACTAACATAAACATGTATGTAGGTTTGCTCACAGGTCGTCCTGAGGAGGAGATGCCCAGTTCTTCGGGTGATCTTCTTCCCGAATCTGCGTACCGCACGAACGAGTTCGCAATTGATGCAAAGCGTTGGTCGAGCCTTGTGGCCATCTATCTCCCGCCGAAGGCATTGGGGAGCTGGCAGAGCGGCTTCAAGGAGCACGGCGGCGCTTCCGACTATGGAAGATATCGGCCTGCCGTCAAAGGCGCCAGGAGGCTCGGGCCATGGTAAAGACGCAGCGGTAAAGTGACCCAAACCACATGGCGAGGTCGGACTGTGGGCACGATGGGAAGGAGATCCTGTAAGCTTAGTGTAAGGCCAAGTAGAATTGGCCGCCAAGTATTCCCAGCAATATTGTAAATTAGATAGCCTATTAGATGGCATTGAGGAGGAATACAATGAGTCGAGTTGATTATGTAATTGAATATGACATGAAAAATGTCTTCTAGCGGATTGTAGATCGCTTGTCATAGCGGACCTTTTCGCCGACCTCGGGACCCAATAGTCCGAGTGTGTCCGAATACCCTCGCGGTTATATAAGAACCGGGCATGCATGGAGACAAGGCGAGGGGTCATTATTGCTGTGTCGGATAAGTGCCCAACTAGTTATGTTATATTACATGGATAGTAAGAAACATCTTCCGGGAGAATAGTTCCGTTAAGGGTTCCTTTCATTTGGGAGGCATGCCCTAAAGTGCATGTCCAAACTGCTAAGAAAGCAAAAATCATCTGGGGTAGATGGATAAATAGTTAAAATCATCTTTCAGTTCACCAACCGAATATTCCCTTAAGAACGCTAGCTTCGGCTTCACCCGGTCGAGGTACACATCCGGTGACCCGGCGGTAACAATCGCAGAGGTGCTCCTTTACCACCTAGCCGAACAATCGGGAACGAGGGGTAAGCACAGGAGCCAGGCAACCCAGCTTGGCCAAAACTTAAGTCATATCGATGCATATAATGGTGAGTAAAAGGTACATGCGGAAGTTTGACACATGTGTTGGGCGTGAAGCCCGTATAAATAAGCTTCTGTTAAAGAAGCCCCCAGGTAAAATGAGCGCGGACAGCGCGTCGAGTATGTGCGAACAAAGCGCAAACGAGCCTCTAAAGGCTTCAAGAAGAAGGAGGAAGGAGAGAAAGAAAAGGCAGCAAAAATAGAAAATGTGGACGGAGGAAGGAGACGAACTTGGAGTCCGGCGCTTAGGCGTAGAATCTTCGTAGACGGGTTGCGTTCCATGGGTTCGGCTCGAGTCGGTTATCCGATGCGTTTCGCAGAAGGTATGCTCCGCCGGTCAGGACCTGGTCGATGATGAACGGACCTTCCCATTTGGGCTTGAGTTTGTCCTTTTTCTTGTCCGGCAGGCGTAGAACTAGTTCGCCAACATTGTAAGCTTTGGCCCGTACTTCCCTGCTTTGATATCTTCGAGCCTGCTGTTGATAAAATGCGGAACGAGCTTTTGCCACGCCGCGCTCCTCCTCCAATGCGTCCAAACTGTCCTGCCGATCGAGCACGGCTTCTCTTTCTTCATACATGCGCACGCGAGGTGAGTCATGAATTATGTCGCAGGGCAAGACTGCCTCTGCACCGTACACCATAAAAAATGGTGTGAATCCGGTAGTACGATTTGGCGTGGTCCGCAACCCCCAGAGTACGGAGTCGAGCTCCACAACCTAGTGCGTGTTAGATTCCTTGAGGGACCGCACTAGTCTGGGTTTAATGCCGCTCATGATTAGACAGTTTGCTCGCTCGACTTGGCCGTTGGTTTGAGGGTGATAGACTGAGGCGTAATCGAGCTTGATGCCCATCTTTTTGCACCATAATTTGACCTCATCGGCCGTGAAGTTGGTGTCATTATCAGTGATGATACTGTGGGGGACACTGTAACGGTGCACTACCCCTGATATGAAGTCTATCACCGGTCCGGATTCGGCCGTTTTAACAGGCTTGGCCTCTATCCATTTGGTGAATTTGTCCACCATGACCAATAGGTATTTTTGCTTGTGGGTTCCTCCCTTAAGGGGTCCAACCATGTCAAGCCCCTGCACATGAACGTCCGGTGATGGGTATAGTTTTGAGGGCGGTGGGTGGCATGTGGCTTTGGTTAGCCAAAAGCGGCAACCGACGATCGTTGGACTAAATCCTGCAAGATCTGCCGGGCCGTCGGCCAATAAAATCTTTATGTAAGGCCTTGCCTACAAGGGCCCGGGCTGCGGCGTGGTGCCCACCCAGTCCGGCATGAATTTTCTTCGAGTCCGGCCGTGGCGGCATCCGTCCACTCGAAGTGTTCGGTGCGCCGGAGGAGGCGGTAAAGGGGTAACGCCTTTTCTCCCAAACGGGAAATAAAGCGGCTTAGAGCCGCTACGCATCCAGTCAATTTTTGTATTTGTTTGAGGTCTTTTGGAATATCCAACTGTGACAGAGCTCGGATCTTGGCTGGGTTTGCTTCAATTCCTCTACCGGACACAATGAAGCCCACGAGCTTTCCGGCTGGAACGCCGAAGACGCATTTTTTCGGATTGAGCTTAATGTCATATTTTCGGAGATTGTCGAATGTGAGCCTCAAGTCGTCTACTAGAGTTTCGACATGCTTGGATTTGAAGACCGCGTCATCTACATATGCTTACACTGTTTTGCCGATCTGGTTTTCCAGACATGTCTGAATCATGCGCTGATATGTTGCACCGGCGTTTTTGAGCCGAAGGGCATTGTGTTGAAGTAGAATGGGCCGTATGGAGTGATGAATGCTGTTGCTGCTTGGTCTGGATCCGCCATCTTGATTTGGTGGTAGCCGGAGTACGCGTCGAGGAAGCACAATGAGTCGTGTCCTGCTGTAGCATCGATAATTTGATCAATGCGAGGGAGGGGGAAGGGATCCTTTGGGCAGGCCTTATTAAGGTCTTTGAAATCAACACATAGGCGCCAGGATTTGTCCTTCTTGGGTACCATCACCAGATTTGCTAGCCAGTCCGGATGTTTTATATCTCTGATGAATCCGGCTTCCAGACGTTTGGCTAGCTCCTCTCCCATGGCCTGTCTCTTGGGTTCGGAAAAGCGCCGAAGAGCCTGTTTGACTGGCTTGAATCCTTTTAGGATATTTAGGCTGTGCTCGGCCAGCCGACGTGGGATTCTGGCTTGTCCGAAGGGTGCCAGCAAAAATGTCCCGATTTTCTCGTAGAAATTCTCGTAGAAAGGCGTCTACATCGTGGTTTAATTGTGCCCCAATGGAGGCCGTCTTTGCAGTGGTCCGTTGGGTGGACTTGGAATTTGACTATTTCATCCGCTGGTTTAAAAGAGGTGGACTTGGATCTTTTATCAAGTATCACATCGTCCCTGTTCACCGTGGAGCGCATCACAGTGAGTGCCTCGAGGGCTAGTGCGGCTGTCTTGTTTTCGGCGCGGAGTGCTATGTTCGGATCACTAGCGAGAGTGATGATTCCGTTAGGTCCGGGCATTTTAAGCTTCATGTACCCATAGTGGGGTATAGCTTGAAAAATTGTGAATGCCTCTCGACCTAATAAAGCGTGATATCTGCTGTTGAACGGGCCACTTGAAATGTGACCTCCTCGGACCTGTAATTGTCCGTGAGCGAACACTACGTCGGTGTGATTTTTCCTGCAGCATGCTTCCTGCTAGGGATTATTCCTCTAAAGGTTGTGTTGCTGCGCTCAATACGGTTCGATCTATCTCCATTTTTCGGAGGGTTTCCTCGTAGATGAGGTTTAGTCCGCTGCCGCCATCCATGAGTACCTTAGTAAGGCGGCAAATCCACTATTGGACCGAGGACCAATGCGGCTGGTGCTCGGGCTGTTCGAATTTGGGTTAAATCACGGCATTAAAGGTAATAGCCGTGTCACTCCATTGATTTATTGTTGCTACTTGGTAGACTTGCAAGGTTGCGAGTGTTCGTTTCGCATGTTATTTGATGCGAAAGTCTCAAGACTGTTAACACCGTCTTGGTATTCTTTGGGCTGGGATTACGAAGCTAGAAGCTCTTCGCCACTTTTGGCCACTGCCGTAGTATCCAACATGCTCGAAGGCTATGGGTTGGAGTGGCGCCCTACGTGCTATGAATTTTGCAGGTCCGTTTAGGCAACCCTCGATGCAGTTCCGTACCCTTTAGGGTTTTTTTTTATGTTTAATCCAGGTGCTTGGTAATGATGCACCCTTTTATTTCGGACTAGGGATGTATTCGGGGCCGGATTATCCCAAAATTTACTTTCGGTTTTCCAAGCACTCTCCATCGCACAGTACTTTTGTACTATGGTCACCAAGTTAGCAAAGCGTGTAATTTCGCGACGACTTATGGCGTTTAGGATTCCCTTGTCCGTGCAATTATTGCAAAAAAGTGAGATTCGTCCTCCTCTCGGCAGTCCTTTATCCTGTCCATAACCGGGAGGAATCGGCCCAAGAATGATGTCTTGTTTCAGCGGGCTCTTGCGAATTCGGGATAGATCGCTAATGTTTGGGTGGGCGGGTGGAACTAGATCCGGAACCCGTCAATTTAAGACTCGGGGCGAGAAGTTTCGAACTTGGAAGTTTGGATTTTGAATGCTATCTAGTGAATCCAACCCGCCGCTGACTTTAAGTTCGAGGGCTTGATCGACATCCGTCCCTCTGCGGGAATCCGGCATGGAGGATCGGGAATCCGGACGTAGCTAGTCCTTAAGATAGAAGAAGAATCGCCGTGATTGCTCCTCTATCACAGCAACATGATGGGTAGCACGGGAGAGTTGATCTCTCTCAGATCGTTTTAGGCCCAATCTGGTCGTAGATGCGTGGCGACTCGGCGGCGATGCGATCCAAGAGCTCGTTTACGGAGGAGAGCTCGATCGGATCTAACTGCTCGGCAAGTTCCGAGTTAACGTGAAGATTGGTTTCGATGACTCAAGAAGTCATCGTTGGCGCGGTGGCCGGACTGGCGGTCATAAGAAAACCACCTAGCCGAAGAGTCTGACCAGCGGCCAAGGCTCCTTTGGCGATAGTATCGTCTTTAAAGACGGGATGAGGCATCCTTCCTAACGGGCGCACGCAGAGGAACTCTCAATGAAAGCACCAATGTCGGTGTCAAAACCGCGGATCTCGGTAGGGGTCCCGAGCGTGCGTCTAGGCGGATGGTAACAGGAGACAAGGGACACGATGTTTTTACCCAGGTTCGGGCCCTCTCGATGGAGGTAATACCCTACGCCTGCTTGATTAATATTGATGATATGGGTAGTACAAGAGTAGATCTACCACGAGATCAAGGAGGCTAAACCCTAGAAGCTAGCCTATGGTATGATTGTTGTTCGTCCTACGGACTAAAACCCTCCGGTTTATATAGACACCGGATAGGTCAGGGTTACACAAAGTCGGTTACAATGGTAGGAGATCTACACATCCGTATTGCCAAGCTTGCCTTCCACGCCAAGGAAAGTCCCATCCGGACACGGGACGAAGTCTTCAATCTTGTATCTTCATAGTCCAGGAGTCCGGCCAACGGTGATAGTTCGGCTATCCGGACACCCCCTAATCCGGGACTCCCTCAGTGGCCACGAGGAAGGGAGGCGCGCCTGCCCCCCTGGGCGCGCCCCCACCCTCGTGGGCCCCTCGTGGCTCCCCTGATCGACTTCTTTCGCCTATATATATCCATATACCCTAAAAACATCGAAGAACAGAATAGATCGGGAGTTACGCCGCTGCAAGCCTCTGTAGCCACCAAAAACCAATCGGGACCCTATGCCGGCACCCTGCCGGAGGGGGGATCCCTCACCAGTGGCCATCTTCATCATCCCGGCGCTCTCCATGACGAGGATGGAGTAGTTCACCCTCGGGGCTGAGGGTATGTACTAGTAGCTATGTGTTTGATCTCTCTCTCTCTCTCTCGTGTTCTTGAGGTGGTACGATCTTGATGTATCGCGAGCTTTGCTATCATAGTTGGATCTTATGATGTTTCTCCCCCTCCACTCTCTTGTAATGGATTGAGTTTTCCCTTTGAAGCTATCTTATCGGATTGAGTCTTTAAGGATTTGAGAACACTTGATGTATGTCTTGCATGTGCATATCTGTGGTGACAATGGGATATCATGTGATTCACTTGATGTACGTTTTGGTGATCAACTTGCGGGTTCAGTGACCTTGTGAACTTATGCATAGGGGTTGGCACACGTTTTCGTCTTGACTCTCCGGTAGAAACTTTGGGGCACTCTTTGAAGTTCTTTGTGTTGGTTGAATAGATGAATCTGAGATTGTGTGATGCATATTGTATAATCATACCCACAGATACTTGAGGTGACGTTGGAGTATCTAGGTGACATTAGGGTTTTGGTTGATTTGTGTCTTTAGGTGTTATTCTAGTACGAACTCTATGATAGATTGAACGGAAAGAATAGCTTCATGTTATTTTACTACGGACTCTTGAATAGATCGATCAGAAAGGATAACTTTGAGGTGGTTTCGTACCCTACCATAATCTCTTCGTTTGTTCTCCGCTATTAGTGACTTTGGAGTGACTCTTTGTTGCATGTTGAGGGATATTTATATGATCCAATTATGTTATTATTGTTGAGAGAACTTGCACTAGTGAAAGTATGAACCCTAGGCCTTGTTCCAACGCATTGCAATACCGTTTGTGCTCACTTTTATCACTTGCTACCTTGCTGGTTTTATATTTTTCAGATTACAAAAACCTATATCTACCATCCATATTGCACTTGTATCACCATCTCTTCGCCGAACTAGTGCACCAGCAGACGGCAAAGAACCCTTCCCCGTAGCCTATTCAGCCAGACCTTTGCCGTCCGTCGGGTATGCCTTTGCCGTCCGCCATGGCGGACGGCAAAGTGCCTGATTCCTGTAGTGTTACTAGGGATCAATCCCTAACAAATTGACTCGATTACATGACAAATCTCATCCAAACCCTCACCGTCCAGCAAGCTGATGACCCACAAGTATAGGGGATCTATCGTAGTCCTTTCGATAAGTAAGAGTGTCGAACCCAACGAGGAGCAGAAGGAAATGATAAGCGGTTTTCAGCAAGGTATTCTCTGCAAGTACTGAAATAAGTGGTAATAGATAGTTTTGTGATGGGATAATTAGATTTATGCCCCTAGTTGTGTCTCACTTGTCTGTTTTACCCCTAATTCCCAAAAGTCACCGGTTCTGTCCAAATCACTTTGCTCCTCTTATGCTTTTGCCCTTTGTCCGTTTGACTGTCAGTTTGAAAACTTCATAACTAATTCATACTAAATCAAAAAAAATGCAAATAAGATACCAAAATGTTCAGAAAAAGATCACCTATATGTGAGTGTCATTTGCATTCATGAAAAAAGTGTTGGAAAGTGCCCATCCGAGTTTTAGATCTTATGCTATCACCATGAATAGTAAAAACTAAAAAAGTTCAAAAAATTTAAAACTAATTATGTGGCAAAGAATGACAAATGTTTTAAGTGCCTGCCAAGTTTAATCAAGGAACAACATTCGTGGGTGTCGCGACAAAAAAACAATCAACACTCCAAAATAGATTATTTTTTGCCATGACTTCCATGAATGTCGTTCCCTAATGAAACTTGGCAAGCACTTAAAACACTTGTCGTTCTTTGCCACCATATTTTTTTTGAATTTTTATGAATTTTTTTAGATTTTGCTATTCATGGTGGTATCAAAAGCGCTAAAACTCGGATGTGCACTTTCCAACACTTTTTTCATGAATGCAAATGACACTGACATATAGGTGATGTTTTTCTGAACATTTTGGTATCTTATTTGCATTTTTTTATTTTGTATGAATTAGTTATGAAGTTTTCAAACTGACGGTCAAATGGTCAAAGGGAAAAAGCACAAGAGGATCGAAGTGACTTGGACAGAACCGGTGACTTTTGGGAATTAGGGGTAAACCAGACGAGTGGGACACAACTAGGGGCATAAATCTAATTATCCCTTTTGTGATAGGATAATTTGTAACAAGCAACAAGTAACAAAAGTAAATAAAGTGCAGCAAGGTGGCCCAATCCTTTTTTTAGCAAAGGACAAGCCTGGACAAACTCTTATATAAGGAAAAGCGCTCCCGAGGACACATGGGAATGTCGTCAAGCTAGTTTTCATCACGTTCATATGATTCGCGTTCGGTACTTTGATAATTTGATATATGGGTGGACCGGTGCTTGGGTGTTGTTCTTACTCGAACAAGCATCCCACTTATGATTAACCTCTATTGCAAGCATCCGCAACTACAACAAAAGTATTAAGGTAAACCTAACCATATCATGAAACATATGGATCCAAATCAGCCCCTTACAAAGCAATGCATAAACTAGGGTTTAAGCTTCTGTCACTCTAGCAACCCATCATCTACTTATTACTTCCCAATGCCTTCCTCTAGGCCCAAATAATGGTGAAGTGTTATGTAGTCGACATTCACATAACACCACTAGAGGCTAGACAACATACATCTCATCAGAATATCGAACGAATACCAAATTCACATGACTACTAATAGCAAGACTTCTCCCGTTTCCTTAGGAACAAACATAACTACTCACAAAGCATATTCATGTTCATAATCAAAGGGGCATTAATATGCATATAGGATCTGAACATATGATCTTCCACCAAATAAACCAACTAGCATCAACTACAAGGAGTAATCAACACTACTAGCAACCTACTAGTACCAATCCCGGACTTGGAGACAAGAATTGGATACAAGAGATGAACTAGGGTTTTGAGAGGAGATGGTGCTGGTGAAGATGTTGATGGAGATTGCCCTCTCCCGATGAGAGGAGCGTTGGTGATGACGATGGCGATGATTTCCCCCTCCCAGAGGGAAGTGTCCCCGGCATAACAGCTCCTCCAGAGCCCTAGATTGGTTTCGCCAAGGTTCCGCCTCGTGGCGGTGGAGTTTCGTCCCGAAAGGTTGCTTATGATTTTTTCCTCGATGAAAGACCTCATATAGCACAAGATGGCCATCGGAGAGCCAACAGGGGGCCCACGAGGTAGGGGGCATACAGGGGTAGGCGCACCCCACCCTCGTGGACAGGTGGGCCCCCTCCGTGAACTTCTTCCGCTGGATATTTTTATTATTTCCCAAAATGACTTTCGTGGAGTTTCAGGACTTTTGGAGTTGTGTAGAATAGGTCTCTAATATTTGCTCCTTTTCCACCCGAATTCCATTGCGGCATTCTCCTCCTTATGTAAACCTTGTAAAATAAGAGAGAATAGGCATAAGTATTGTGACATAACGTGTAATAACAGCCCATAATGCAATAAATATCGATATAAAAGCATGATGCAAAATGGACGTATCAACTCCCCCAAGCTTAGACCTCGCTTGTCCTCAAGCGAAAGCCGATAACGATAAATATGTCCCCATGTTTAGATGTAGAGGTGTCGATAAAAATAAAATACGGACATGATGGCATCATGATTATTCTCATAACAGTAACATATATAGATATTGTCATATGATTTCTTATGCTCAAGTAATAATCTATTTACAATGCAAAAGTACGAATCGTAAACTTTATTGAGAACCAACAAACTATAATCTCAGTCATCGAAGCAACTGCAATTTATCATAACATCAGAAAGAGTCTATGTCAGAGCTTAATAGCAAGTCCACATACTCAACTATCATTTAGTCTTTCATAATTGCTAACACTCACGGGATACTTGTGGTTACGGAGTTTTAATCGGACACAGAGAAAGATAGGGGCTTATAGTTTCGCCTCCCAACCTTTTACCTCAAGGGTAATGTCAACAATAATAACTCATGCTCCCCTACACCCAATTAGATATATCTATCAGGATCTTTCCAACATACTGTGCTTGCCGGAGGATAAAATGAAAAAGTAAAGGTGAAGATCACCATGACTCTTGCATAAGGTAGGAGATAATAAATAAAAGATAGGCCCTTCGCAGAGGGAAGCAGAGGTTGCCATGCGCTTTTATGGTTGGATGCACAAAATCTTAATGCGAAAGAGTGTCACTTTATATTGCCCCTTGTGATATGAAACTTTATTATGCAGTCCGTCGCTTTTATTTCTTCCACATCACAAGATCGTATAAAGCTTATTTCCTCCACACCAATCAATCATACATATTTAGAGAGCAATTTTTATTGCTTTGCACCGATGACAATTTACTTGAAGGATCTTACTCAATCCATAGGTAGATATGGTGGACTCTCATGGCAAAACTGGTTTAAGGGTTTTTGGAAGCACAAATAGTATCTCTACTTGGTGCTGAGAATTTGGCTAGCATGAGGGGTAAAGGCAAGCTCAACATGTTGGATGATCCATGACAACATACTTTATCTCAGATATAAGAAAACATAACCCGTTATGTTGTCTTCCTTGTCCAACATCAACTCTTTAGCATGTCATATTTTAATGAGTGCTCCCAATCATAAAGGATGTCAATGATAATATATTTATATGTGAAACCTCTCTTTCCTTATTACTTCCTATTAATTGCAACGATGACCAAAGCTATGTCTGCCAGCTCCCAACAACTTTTAATCATCATACTCTTTCTATGTGAAGTCATTACTCTCAATAAGATCAATATGAACTCTTTGTTTCTTTTTATTATTTTTCCCTTTTCTTTTATTCACTCAAGATCATGGAAAAATAATCAAGCCCTTGACTCAACACTAATCTTTATTATATATAGCTCACGGACTCGATTACATAGAGAGATCATAAAGCAAAACTCAAAACTAGATCATGCCATAAACTTTATTCTACTAGATCAAGGTACTACTAATAGGATCGAACTAAGAAAAACAGTAAAGATAGGAGATGTGATTGTGATACGATACCGGGGCACCTCCCCCAAGCTTGGCAGTTGCCAAGGGGAGTGCACATACCCATGTGATTATGTCTCCTTCTTTGTCAGTGAAGAAGATGGTGGTGTTGTTGATGATGCGGGCTTGTCGTCCATCTTCCAAGGCATAGGCTCACCATCATAGAAGGATGATCGAGTCTCCGGGATCCTCAAATTTGCAGCCAAACTCATCCTTTTGAATCTATAGTCATACTCACAATTTTGGTTTTACAGGTCATAGATTTGGGCTTGAAGGTGCTCGATCTTCTCATGAAGCTTGAAGATGGCCTCCCCGATGTTGTCAGCATCCAACTTGTGGTTGCTAGTGAACTCCGCGATCATCATGTGGTTGGAGTTGAGTCCACATTCCACCATCCCCTGACACTTGAAAACTTGTTGCTCCACTGCTTCGAGCCTCGTCTCCACGCTTCCTGTCCCCTTGGGTCCCTCTTCATCGCAGATGTGCAGCAACCCATCACGCAACTCAATGGTTTGAGGGTGTCGCAGCACCTCCGCGAGGTAAGGGTTGATGACCTTCTCGAAGAACTTATCCTTGGAGGCACTTGGGGACGTCATGATAATCTAGATCTGTCAGAAAAACAGCTCGAAACAAGAACAGAGGATAATTGCGTGATACGGGAGTCAAAACCTTCGGGAGAATATATAATGAATTTTTACCGGCCAAAATATGTATCGTGCAAGAAAACGGAGTCCGGAAGGCACACGAGGTGCTCACGAGGTAGGGGGCGTGCCCAGGGGTAGGGCGCGCCCTCCACCCTCGTGGGGCCCTCGTGTCCTTCCCGGACTGCTACTTATTTTTCTATTTTTCTAAATATTCCAAAACGGAGAAATATTTCCTTAAAATTTGTTTTGGAGTCGGTTTACTTACCGTACCACATACCTATTCCTATTCGGAGTCTGAAATGTTCTGGAAAGTGTCCCTTATGTATTCCTCCGGCGTTACTGATTCAATAACATTGGTTTCAACATTTATGGGATTACCTGGGATATAATGTTTGATTCTTTGACCGTTCACCACCTTCGGATTTGTGACTTCGAAGTTTTTGATTTTTATGGCACCGGAACGATAGACATCCTTGATAACGTATGGGCATTCCCATTTAGAGAGAAGTTTTCCTGCAAAAAATCTTAAGCGGGAGTTGTATAGCAATACATAATCACCTACATTAAACTCACGCTTTTGTATCCTTTTGTCACGCCATATTTTAACTTTTTCTTTGAACAACTTGGCATTTTCATAAGCTTGGGTTCTCCATTCATCAAGTGAGCTAATATCAAATAACCTCTTTTCACCGGCAAGTTTGAAATCATAGTTGAGCTCTTTAATAGCCCAATATGCCTTATGTTCTAGTTCGAGAGGTAATGACATGCTTTTCCATAAACCATTTTATACGGAGACATACCCATAGGATTTTTGTATGCAGTTCTATAGGCCCATAATGCATCATCAAGTTTCTTGAACCAATTCTTTCTAGACCTATTGACAGTCTTTTGCAAAATAAATTTGAGCTCTCTATTACTCAATTCTACTTGACCACTAGACTGCGGGTGATAAGGAGATGCAATTCTATGATTAACATCATACTTAGCAAGCATTTTACGGAAAGCACCATGAATAAATTGTGAACCACCATCAGTCATTAAATATCTAGGGACTCCAAACCTCGGAAAAATAACTTCCTTAAGCATTTTAATAGAAGTGTTATGATCAGCACTACTAGTTGGAATAGCTTCTACCCACTTAGTAACGTAATCAACAGCAACTAAAATATGTGTATATCCATTAGAGGCAGGAAAAGGTCCCATATAATCAAAGCCCCAAATATCAAATGGTTCAATAACGAGTGAATAATTCATAGGCATTTCTTGACATCTACTAATATTACTAATTCTTTGACATTCATCACAAGATAAGACAAACTTACGGGCATCCTTGAAGAGAGTAGGCCAATAAAACCCAGATTGCAATACCTTGTGTGCAGTTCTATCTCCAGCGTGGTGCCCTCCATAAGATTCGGAGTGACACTTGCGTAGGATCTGTTCCTGTTCATGCTCAGGTACACAACGTCTCATAACACCATCTACTCCTTCTTTATAAAGATGTGGGTCATCCCAAAAGTAATGTCTCAAATCATAGAAAAACTTTTTCTTTTGCTGGTATGTGAAACTAGGTGGTATAAATTTGGCAACAATATAATTAGCATAATCAGCATACAGTACTACGAGAAGTACTTATAACATCTAATTGTTAATCAGGAAAGCTATCATCAATAGGTAGTGGGTCATCAAGAACATTTTCTAACCTAGACAAGTTGTCTGCAACGGGGTTCTCAGCCCCCTTTCTATCAACAATATGCAAATCAAATTCTTGTAGCAAGAGAACCCATCTAATAAGTCTAGGTTTAGCATCCTTCTTCTCCATAAGATATTTAATAGCAGCATGATCAGTGTGAATAGTTACTTTAGAATCAACAATATAAGGTCTGAACTTATCACAAGCAAATACAACTGCTAAGAATTCCTTTTCAGTAGTAGCATAATTTCTTTGAGCATTGTCTAGAGTCTTACTAGCATAAGGGATAACATTTAATTTCTTATCAACTCTTTGCCCTAGAACAGCAGCTACAGCATAATCACTAGCATCACATATAGTTTCAAAGGGTAAATTCCAACCAGGTGGCTGAACAATAGGTGCAGAGATCAATGCTTTATTAAGTATTTCAAATGCTTCTACACAATCATCATCAAAGACAAATGGTATATCTTTTTGTAATAAATTAGTCAGAGGCCGAGAAATTTTTGAGAAGTCCTTAATGAACCTCCTATAAAATCCGGCGTGACCAAGGAAACTTCTTCTACCTTTGATGTCCTTGGGACATGGCATCTTTGAAGGAAATATGCCCTAGAGGCAATAATAAAGTTATTATTTATTTCCTTATATCATGATAAATGTTTATTATTCATGCTAGAATTGTATTAACCGGAAACATAATACATGTGTGAATACATAGACAAACAGATAGTCACTAGTATGCCTCTACTAGACTAGCTCATTAATCGAAGATGGTTATGTTTCCTAACCATAGACATGTGTTGTCATTTGATTAATGGGATCACATCATTAGGAGAATGATGTGATTGACATGACCCATTTCATTAGCTTAGCACTTGATCGTTTAGTATGTTGCTTATGCTATCTTCATGACTTATACAAAGTTCCTGCAACTATGAGATTATGCAACTCCGTTTACGGAGGAACACTTTGTGTGCTACCAAACATCACAACGAATCGGGTGATTATAAAGGTACTCTACAAGTGTCTCCGAAAGTATATGTTGAGTTGGCATGAATCAAGATTAGGATTTGTCACTCCGATTGTCGGAGAGGTATCTCTGGGCCTTCTCGGTAATACACATCACATAAGCCTTGCAAGCATTGCAACTAATGAGTTAGTTGTGAGATGATGTATTACGGAACGAGTAAAGAGACTTACGGTAACAAGATTGAACTAGGTATTGGATACCGACGATCGAATCTCGGGTAAGTAACATACCGATGACAAAGGAACAACGTATGTTGTTATGCGGTTTGACCGATAAAGATCTTCAGTAGAATATGTAGGAACCAATATGGGCATCCAGGTTCCGCTATTGGTTATTGACCGAGAATGGTTCTAGGTCATGTCTACATAGTTCTCGAACCGTAGGGTCCGCACGCTTAAGGTTTCGATGGCGGTTATATTATGAGTTTATGTATTTTGATGTACCGAAGGAGTTCGGATTCGGATGTGATCACGGACATGACGAGGAGTCTCGAAATGGTCGAGACATAAAGATTGATATATTGGATGGTTATATTCGGACACGGAAAGGTTCGGAAGTTTCGGAGAAAACCGGAGTGCCGGAGGGGTTACGGAACCCCGGGAAGTAATGGGCCCTATTAGGCCAAGAGGGAGAGAGGGCTGCACCAGGAGGTGGCGCCCCCCCCATGGGGAGTCGAATTGGACTAGGAGGGGGCGCGCCCCTTTCCCTCTCCTCTCCCTCTCTTTCCTTCCCCTTCCCTCTTCCTAGTAGGACTAGGAAAGGGAGTCCTACTCCTACTAGGAGGAGGACTCCCCCCCTTGGCGCCTCCTAGGGCGGCCGGCCCTCCCCTTGCTCCTTTATATACGGGGCAGGGGGGCACCCTAGAACACACAAGTTGATCTTCGTGATCGTTCCTTAGCCGTGTGCGGTGCCCCCCTCCACCATATTCCACCTCGGTCATATTGTAGCGGTTCTTAGGCGAAGCCCTGCGACGGTAGAACATCAAGATCGTCACCACGCCGTCGTGCTGACGGAACTCCTCCTCGACGCTTTGCTGGATCGGAGCCCGGGGATCGTCATCGAGCTGAATGTGTGCTAAGAACTCGGAGGTGCCGGAGTAACGGTGCTTGGATCGGTCGGATCGTGAAGACGTACGACTACATCAACCGCGTTGATATAACGCTTCCGCTTTCGGTCTACGAGGGTACGTGGACAGACACTCTCCCCTCTCGTTGCCATGCCATCACCATGGTCTTGCGTGTGCGTAGGAAAATTTTTGAAATTACTACGTTCCCCAACAGTGGTATCAGAGCCTGGTTTTATGCGTTGATGTCATATGCACGAGTAGAACACAAGTGAGTTGTGGGCGATACAAGTCATACTGCCTACCAGCATGTCATACTTTGGTTCAGCGGTATTGTGAGATGAAGCGGCCCGGACCGACATTACGCCAGACGCTTACGCGAGACTGGTTTCACCGTTACGAGCACTCGTGCTTAAAGGTGGCTGGCGGGTGTCTGTCTCTCTCACTTTAGTTGAACTGAGTGTGGCTACGCCCGGTCCTTGAGAAGGTTAAAACGGAGTCTATTTGACGAAGTATCGTTGTGGTTTTGATGCGTAGGTGAGAACGGTTCTTGCTCAGCCCGTAGCAGCCACGTAAAACTTGCAACAACAAAGTAGAGGACGTCTAACTTGTTTTTGCAGGGCATGTTGTGATGTGATATGGTCAAGACGTGATGCTATATTTTATTGTATGAGATGATCATGTTTTGTAACCGAGTTATCGGCAACTGGCAGGAGCCATATGGTTGTCGCTTTATTGTATGAAATGCAACGCCATGTAATTGCTTTACTTTATCACTAAGCGGTAGCGATAGTCGAGAAGCAATAGTTGGCGAGGCGACAACGATGCTACGATGGAGATCAAGGTGTCGCACCGGTGACGATGGTGATCATGGCGGTGCTTGGAGATGGAGATCACAAGCACAAGATGATGATGGCCATATCATATCACTTATATTGATTGCATGTGATGTTTATCCTTTATGCATCTTATCTTGCTTTGTTTGACGGTAGCATTATAAGATGATCTCTCACTAAAATTATCAAGAAGTGTTCTCCCGAGTATGCACCGTTGCTAAAAGTTCAGTAGTACCCGGACACCACGTGATGATCGGGTGTGATAAGTTCTACGTCCATCTACAACGGGTGCAAGCCAGTTTTGCACACGCAGAATACTCAGGTTAAACTTGACGAGCCTAGCATATGCAGATATGGCCTCGGAACACGGAGACCGAAGGTCGAATGTGAATCATATAGTAGATATGATCAACATAGTGATGTTCACCATTGAAACTATTCCATCTCACGTGATGATCGGACATGGTTTAGTTAATTTGGATCACGTAAACACTTAGATGACTAGAGAGATGTCCATCTAAGTGGGAGTTTTAATATGATTAATTAAAACTTAAATTATCATGAACTTAGTACCGATAGTATTTTGCTTGTCTATGTTTCTTTGTAGATAGATGGCTCGTCTGTTGTTCCGTTGAATTTTAATGCGTTCCTTGAGAAAGCAAGGTTGAAAGATGATGGTAGCAATTACACGGACTGGGTCCGTAACTGAGGATTATCCTCATTGCTGCCCGTAAGAATTACGCCTGGAAGCACCGCTGGGTGCCGAGCCTCTGCTGCAGAGCTGCACGAAGTTGTGAACGTCGGCAAAGCAAAGCTGATGACTACTCTATAGTTCGATGTGCCATGCTTTACGGCTTAGAACCGGGTCTTCAACGACGTTTTGAACGTCATGGAGCATATGAGATGTTCCAGAGTTGAAGTTAATATTTCAAGCAAATGCCCGGATTGAGAGATATGAAGTCTCCAATAAGTTCTATAGCTGCAAGATGGAGGAGAATAGTTCGTCGGTGAGCACATACTCAAAATGTCCGGGTATAATAATCACTTAATTCAGCTGGGAGTTAATCTTCCGGATGATAGTGTCATTGATGAATTCTCCAATCACGCCACCAAGCTACAAGAGCTTCGTGATGAACTATAATATGCAAGGGATGACTAAGACAATTCCTGAGCTCTTCGCAATGCTAAAAGCATGGAGGTAGAAATCAAGAAAGAGCATCAAGTGTTGATGGTCAACAAGACCACTAGTTTCAAGAAAAGGGCAAAGGAAAGAAGAAGGAAACTTCAAAAGAACAGCAAGAAAGTTGCTGATCAAGAGAAGAAACCCAAGTCGGACCTAAGCCTGAAATCGAGTGTTTTACCGCAAGCAAACTGGACACCGAAGCGGAACTGCCCCAAGTATTTGGCGGATAAGAAGGATGGCAAGGTGAACAAAGGTATATGTGATATACATGTTATTGATGTGTACCTTACTAGAGCTCGTAGTAGCACTGGTATTTGATACTGGTTACATTGCTAATATTTGCAACTCGAAGCAGGGACTACGGAATAGACGAGCACGGCAAAGGACGAGGTAACGATCGCGTGGGAAATGGTTCCAAAGTCAATGTGATCGCGGTCGGCACGCTACCTCTACATCTACCTTCGGGATTAGTTTTAGACCTAAATAATTGTTATTTGGTGCCGCGTTGAGCATGAACATTATATCTGGATCTTGTTTGATGCGAGACGGTTATTCATTTAAATCAGAGAATAATGGTTGTTCTATTTATATGAGTAATATCTTTTATGGTCATGCACCATTGAAGAATGGTCTATTCTTGTTGAATCTCGACAAGTAGTGATACACATATTCATAATGTCGAAGCCAAAAGATGCAGAATTGATAATGATAGTGCAACTTATTTGTGGCACCGCCGTTTAGGTCATATTGGTGTAAACGCATGAAGAAACTCCATACGATGGACTTTTGGAATCACTTGATTATGAATCACTTGGTACTTGCGAACCATGCCTCATGGGCAAGATGACTAAAACACCGTTCTCGGTTGTATGGAGAGAGCAACAGACTTGTTGGAAATCATACATCTGAGATGTGTGTGGTCCGATGAATGTTGAAGCTCGTGGCGGATATCGTTATTTTCTCACCTTCACAGATGATTTAAGCAGATATGGGTATATCTACTTAATGAAACATAAATCTGAAACATTTGAAAAGTTCAAAGAATTTCAGAGTGAAGTTGAAAATCATCGTAACAAGAAAATAAAGTTTCTACGATCTGATCGTGGAGGAGAATATTTGAGTTACGAGTTTGGTCTACATTTGAAGCAATGCGGAATAGTTTCGCAACTCACGCCACCGGAACACCACAACAGTAATGGTGTGTCCGAACGTCGAATCGTACTTTACTAGATATGGTGCGATCTATGATGTCTATTTCCGATTTACCGCTATCGCTTTGGGGTTATGCTTTAGAGACGGCCGCATTCACGTTAAATAGGACACCGTCAAAATCCGCTGAGACGACGCCTTATGAACTATGGTTTAGCAAGAAACCAAAGTTGTCGCTTTCGAAAGTTTGGGGTTGCGATGCTTATGTGAAGAAACTTCAACCCGATAAGCTTGAACCCAAATCGGAAAATGTGTCTTCATAGGATACCCAAAGGAGACAATTGGGTATACCTTCTATCACAGATCCGAAGGCAAGACATTTGTTGCTAAAATGGATCCTTTCTAGAGAAGGAGTTTCTCTCGAAAGAAGTGAGTGGGAGGAAAGTGGAACTTGATGAGGTAATAGTACCAGCTCCCTTATTGAAAGTAGTTAATCACGTAAATCAGTTTCGTAACACCTACACCAGCTTAGTGAGGAAGATAATGATGAAGATCATGAAACTTCAGATCAAGTTGTCTTGAACTCAGAGATCAACCAGAATAAAATCCGCACTGAGTGGTACGGTAATCCTATTCGGAAGTCATGCTACTAGATCATGGTGAACCTACGAACTATGAAGAAGCGATGGTAAGCCCAGATTCATAAAATGGCTTGAAGCCATGAAATCTGAGATGGGATCCATGTATGAGAACAAAGTATGGACTTTGGTAGACTTGCCCGATGATCGGCAAGCTATTGAGAATAAATGGATCTTTAAGAAGAAGACCGACGCTGATGGTAATGTAGCTGTCTACAAAGCTCGACTTGTTGCAAAAGGTTTTCGACAAGTTCAAGGGGTTGACTACGATGAGAATTTCTCACCCGAAGCGATGCTTAAGTCTGTCCGAATCATGTTAGCAATTGCCGCATTTTATGATTATGAAATTTGGCAAATGGATGTAAAAACTGCATTCTTGAATGGATTTCTAGAAGAAGAGTTGTATATGATGCAACCAGAAGGTTTTGTTGATCCAAAGGAACTAACAAAGTGTGCAAGCTCCAACGATCAATTTATGGTCCGTGCAAGCCTCTCGGAGTTGGAATAAACGCTTTGATAGTGTGATCAAAGCATATGGTTTTAT
The DNA here is from genome assembly GCA_021605205.1 of Aegilops longissima. NCBI lineage: Eukaryota > Viridiplantae > Streptophyta > Magnoliopsida > Poales > Poaceae > Aegilops > Aegilops longissima. Next base: position 142,370,243 of record CM038678.1, on the reverse strand, counting down.
CTGAGACTTTTGGAGAAGCCTGTATTTACAAGAAAGTGAGTGGGAGCTCTGTAGCATTTCGATATTATATGTGGACGACATATTGTTGATTGGAAATGATATAGAATTTCTGGATAGCATAAAAGGATACTTGAATAAAAGTTTTTCCATGAAAGACCTCGGTGAAGCTGCTTACATATTGGGCATCAAGATCTATAGAGATAGATCAAGACGCTTAATAGGACTTTCACAAAGCACATACCTTGATAAAGTTTTGAAGAAGTTCAAAATGGATCAGCAAAGAAAGGTTTTTACCCGTAGTACAAGGTGTAAGATTGAGTCGACTCAATGCCCGACCACAGCAGAAGATAGAGAAAATGAAAAATGTTCCTATGCTTCAGCCATAGGCTCTATCATGTATGCAATGCTGTGTACCAGACTGACGATGCTTAGCTGTAAGCTTGGCAGGAAGGTACCAAAGTAATCCAGAGTGGATCATGGACAGCGGTCAAGAACATCCTGAAATACCGAAAAGGACTAAGGATATGTTTCTCGTATATGGAGGTGACAAAGAGCTAGTCGTAAATGGTTACGTCGATGCAAGCTTTGACATCGATCCGACGATTCTAAATCGCAAACCGGATCGTATTTTTATTAAACGGTGGAGCTGTCGGTTGGTGCAGTTCTAAACAAAGCGCCGTGGCGGGATCTACATGTGAAGCGGAGTACATAGCTGCTTCGAAGCAGCAAATGAAGGAGTCTGGATGAAAGAGTTCATTTCCGATCTAGGTGTCATACCTAGTGCATCGGGACCAATGAAGATCTTCTCGTGACAATCTTGGTGCAATTGCCTTGGCAAAGGAATCCAGATTTCACAAGAGGACCAAGCATATCAAGAGACGCTTCAATTCCATTCGGGACCAAGTCCAAGTGGGAGACATAGAGATTTGCAAAATACATACGGATCTGAATGTTGCAAACCCGCTGACTAAGCCTCTTCCACGAGCAAAACATGATCAGCACCAAGACTCCATGGGTGTTAGAATCATTCTTGTGTAATCTAGATTATTGACTCTAGTGCAAGTGGGAGATCAAGGAAATATGCCCTAGAGGCAATAATAAAGTTATTATTTATTTCCTTATATCATGATAAATGTTTATTATTCATGCTAGAATTGTATTAACCGGAAACATAATACATGTGTGAATACATAGACAAACAGATAGTCACTAGTATGCCTCTACTAGACTAGCTCATTAATCGAAGATGGTTATGTTTCCTAACCATAGACATGTGTTGTCATTTGATTAATGGGATCACATCATTAGGAGAATGATGTGATTGACATGACCCATTTCATTAGCTTAGCACTTGATCGCTTAGTATGTTGCTTATGCTATCTTCATGACTTATACAAAGTTCTGCAACTATGAGATTATGCAACTCCGTTTACGGAGGAACACTTTGTGTGCTACCAAACATCACAATGTAACGGGTGATTATAAAGGTACTCTACAAGTGTCTCCGAAAGTATATGTTGAGTTGGCATGAATCAAGATTAGGATTTGTCACTCCGATTGTCGGAGAGGTATCTCTGGCCTTCTCGGTAATACACATCACATAAGCCTTGCAAGCATTGCAACTAATGAGTTAGTTGTGAGATGATGTATTACGGAACGAGTAAAGAGACTTACGGTAACAAGATTGAACTAGGTATTGGATACCGACGATCGAATCTCGGGTAAGTAACATACCGATGACAAAGGGAACAACGATGTTGTTATGCGGTTTGACCGATAAAGATCTTCAGAGAATATGTAGGAACCAATATGGGCATCCAGGTTCCGCTATTGGTTATTGACCGAGAATGGTTCTAGGTCATGTCTACATAGTTCTCGAACCGTAGGGTCCGCACGCTTAAGGTTTCGATGACGGTTATATTATGAGTTTATGTATTTTGATGTACCGAAGGAGTTCGGAGTCCCGGATGTGATCACGGACATGACGAGGAGTCTCGAAATGGTCGAGACATAAAGATTGATATATTGGATGGTTATATTCGGACACCGAAAGGTTCGGAAGTTTCGGAGAAACCGAGTGCCGGAGGGTTACCGGAACCCCGGGAAGTAATGGGCCCTATTAGGCCAAGAGGGAGAGAGAGGGCTGCACCAGGAGGTGGCGCGCCCCCCATGGGGAGTCCGACTGGACTAGGAGGGGGGCGGCCCCTTCCTCTCCTCTCCTCTCTTTCCTTCCCCTTCCCTCTTCCTAGTAGGACTAGGAAAGGGAGTCCTACTCCTACTAGGAGGAGGACTCCCTCCCTTGGCGCGCCTCCTAGGGCCGGCCGGCCCTCCCCTTGCTCCTTTATATACGGGGCAGGGGGCACCCTAGAACACACAAGTTGATCTTCGTGATCGTTCCTTAGCGTGTGCGGTGCCCCTCCACCATATTCCACCTCGGTCATATTGTAGCGGTGCTTAGGCGAAGCCTGCGACGGTAGAACATCAAGATCGTCACCACGCCGTCGTCCGACGGAACTCCTCCCGACGCTTTGCTGGATCGGAGCCCGGGATCATCATCGAGCTGAACGTGTGCTAAGAACTCGGAGGTGCCGGAGTAACGGTGCTTGGATCGGTCGGATCGTGAAGACGTACGACTACATCAACCACGTTGATATAACGCTTCCGCTTTCGGTCTACGAGGGTACGTGGACAGACACTCTCCCCTCTCGTTGCTATGCCATCACCATGGTCTTGCGTGTGCGTAGGAAATTTTTTGAAATTACTACGTTCCCCAACAATCTTTTCGATAGCATCAACCTTGGCTTTATCAACTTCAATACCTCTTTCAGAAACTTTATGCCCCAAGATAATACCTTCATTAACCATAAAGTGGCACTTTTCCCAATTCAAGACAAGATTAGTTTCTTCACATCTCTGCAAAACTCGATCAAGATTGCTCAGCAATCATCAAAAGAGGATCCATAGATGGAAAAGTCGTCCATGAAAACCTCACAAATCTTTTCACAAAAGTCAGAGAATATAGCCATCATGCATCTTTGAAAGGTAGCAGGTGCATTACATAAACCAAAAGGCATACGTCTATAAGCAAAGGTAGCAAAAGGGCATGTAAAAGTTGTCTTTGATTGATCCTTAGCTGACACAGGTATTTGAGAGAAACCAGAATAACCATCTAGAAAGCAATAGTGTGTATGTTTGCATAATCTTTCTAGCATCTGATCGATAAAAGGTAAGGGGTAATGATCTTTCTTAGTAGCCTTATTTAATTTGCGGAAATCAATTACCATCCTATAACCTGTAATAATTCTTTGTGGAATCATTTCGTCTTTATCATTAGGAACAACAGTAACACCTCCCTTCTTAGGGACACAATGGACATGACTTACCTACTGACTATCAGCAACAGGATAAATTATACCTGCCTCCAGGAGCTTTAGTATTTCTTTTCTTACCACTTCTTTCATCTTAGGATTCAGCCGTCGTTGATGATCACGAACCGGTTTGGCATCTTCTTCCAAATTTATTTTATGTTGACATAGAGTGGGACTAATGCCCTTAAGATCATCAAGAGTATATCCAATAGCAGCACGGTGCTTCTTCAAAGTTTTCAATAATCTTTCTTCTTCATGTTCTGAAAGGTTAGCACTAATAATAACAGGGTATATCTTCTTTTCATCAAGATAAGCATATTTAAGATTATCAGGCAACGGTTTAAGCTCAAACACGGGATCACCCTTGGGCGGAGGAGGATCCCCTAGGATTTCAACAGCAAATTGTGTTTTGAATAGGTTCTGTTTAAAGAATACCTCATCTATTTCCCTTCTTTCATTCATAAACATATCATTTTCATGGTCTAGCAAATATTGTTCTAGAGGATCACTAGGAGGTACGGCAATAGAAGCAAGACCAATAATTTCATCCTTACTAGGTAATTCTTCTTCACAATGTTGTTTACTACATTTAGAGAAATTGAACTCATGAGACATATCACCCAAACCAATAGTAACAACATTCTTTTCGCAGTCTATTCTAGCATTGACAGTATTCAAGAAGGGTCTACTAAATATAATGGGACAAAAGTTGTCTTGTGGAGAACTGAGAACAAGAAAATCAGCAGGATATTTAGTTTTCCCACACAAGACTTCAACATCTCTAACAATTCCCATTGCTGATATAGTATCTCTATTGGCAAGATTAATTGTAACATCAATACCTTCTATCTCAGCGGGTGCAATATCATGCATAATTTCTTTATACAAGTCATAAGGTATAACACTAGCACTAGCACCCATATCACATAAGCCATGATAACAATGATCTCCTATTTTAACAGAAATAACAGGCATGCCTACCACAGGTCTATGTTTATCTTTAGCACAAGGTTTGGCAATTCTAGAGGTTTCACCGCAGAAATGAATAACATGCCCATCAATATTATCAGCCAAGAGATCTTTAACAATAGCAATATTAGGTTCAACTTTAACTTGCTCAGGAGGTGTATGAGTTCTAATATTACTTTTACGAACCACAGTTGACGCTTTAGCATGATCCTTTATTCTAACAGGGAAAGGTGGCTTCTCAACATAAGAAGTAGGAACAATAGGATCATTATAAGTGACGGTCTTTTCTTCAACTTTAATAGGTGCAGCTACTTTTACTTCTATGGGAGGATGATATTTAAACCACTTTTCCTTGGGGAGATCAACATAAGTAGCAAAATATTCACAGAAAGAAGCTACTATCTCAGAGTCAAGTCCATATTTAGTGCTAAATTTACGGAAAACATCGGTATCCATAAAAGACTTAACAAAATCAAACTTAGGTGTCATACCTGACTCCTTACCTTCGTCGAGGTCCCAATCTTCAGAGTTGTGTTTAATTCTATCCAGTAAACTCCATTTGATTCAATAGTCTTCATCATAAAAGAGCCAGCACAAGAAGTATCGAGGATGATGCGATTGTTTTCAGAAAGCCGAGCATAAATTTTTTGAAGAATTATTTCTCTTGAGAGCTCATGATTGGGGCATGAATATAACATTGATTTAAGCCTCCCCCAAGCTTGAGCGATGCTTTCTCCTTCGCGAGGCCAAAAATTATATATATAATTGTGATCACGATGAACAAGATGCATAGGATAATACTTCTAATGAAATTCCAACTTCATTCGTTTATAGTTCCATGATCCCGTATCATCACATAGCCTATACCATGTCGATGCATCTCCCTTCAAAGATAAACGGAAGACCTTCTTCTTAACAACATCATTGGGTATACCTGCAAGCTTAAATAATCCACAAACTTCATCCACATAGAGTAGATGTTCATCAGGATGCTTTGTTCCATCTCCAGTAAAAGTATTAGCTAGCAGTTTTTCTAACATACCCGAAGGAACTTCAAAGGGAATATTTTCAATAGGTTCAGTAGGTTGAGGAGCAATTCTGTGCTCTACTGGTCAGGGTGAAGATACCCCGAATAAACCCCTCAGAGGATTACTTTCCATAGTAACAAGTGACAGTAAATTTCAGCACACTATATAAATTTTTCCTTACCAAATTCCACCTACCAAAGGCGCTTCACTCCCCGGCAACGGCGCCAGAAAAGAGTCTTGATGACCCACAAGTATAGGGGATCTATCGTAGTCCTTTCGATAAGTAAGAGTGTCGAACCCAACTAGGAGCAGAAGGAAATGATAAGCGGTTTTCAGCAAGGTATTCTCTGCAAGTACTGAAATAAGTGGTAACAGATAGTTTTGTGATAGGATAATTTGTAACAAGCAACAAGTAACAAAAGTAAATAAAGTGCAGCAAGGTGGCCCAATCCTTTTTGTAGCAAAGGACAAGCCTGGACAAACTCTTATATAAGGAAAAGCGCTCCCGAGGACACATGGGAATATCGTCAAGCTAGTTTTCATCACGTTCATATGATTCGCGTTCGGTACTTTGATAATTTGATATGTGGGTGGACCGGTGCTTGGGTTCTGTTCTTACTTGAACAAGCATCCCACTTATGATTAACCTCTATTGCAAGCATCCGCAACTACAACAAAAGTATTAAGGTAAACCTAACCATAGCATGAAACATATGGATCCAAATCAGCCCCTTACGAAGCAACGCATAAACTAGGGTTTAAGCTTCTGACACTCTAGCAACCCATCATCTACTTATTACTTCCCAATGCCTTCCTCTAGGCCCAAATAATGGTGAAGTGTTATGTAGTCTACGTTCACATAACACCACTAGAGGCTAGACAACATACATCTCATCGAAATATCGAATGAATACCAAATTCACATGACTACTAATAGCAAGACTTCTCCCGTTTCCTCAGGAACAAACGTAACTACTCACAAAGCATATTCATGTTCATAATCAAAGGGGTATTAATATGCATATAGGATCTGAACATATGATCTTCCACCAAATAAACCAACTAGCATCAACTACAAGGAGTAATCAACACTACTAGCAACCTACTAGTACCAATCCCGGACTTGGAGACAAGAATTGGATACAAGAGATGAACTAGGGTTTTGAGAGGAGATGGTGCTGGTGAAGATGTTGATGGTGATTGCCCTCTCCCGATGAGAGGAGCGTTGGTGCCGACGATGGCGATGATTTCCCCTCCTGAGGGAAGTGTCCCAAAGAACAGCTCTGCGGAGCCCTAGATTGGTTCCGCCAAGGTTCCGCCTCGTGGCGGCGGAGTTTCATTCCAAAGGTTGTTTATGATTTTTTCCTCGACGAAAGACCTCATATAGCGAAGATGGCCATCGGAGAGCCAACAGGGGCCCACGAGGTAGGGGGCGCCACAGGGGTAGGGCGCGCCCACCCTCGTGGACAGGTGGGTCCCCTCCGTGAACTTCTTCCACTGGATATTTTTTATTATTTCCCAAAATGACTTTCGTGGAGTTTCAGGACTTTTGGAGTTGTGTAGAATAGGTCTCTAATATTTGCTCCTTTTCCACCTGAATTCCAATTATCGGCATTCTCCCTCCTTATGTAAACCTTGTAAAATAAGAGAGAATAGGCAAAAGTATTGTGACATAACGTGTAATAACAGCCCATAATGCAATAAATATCGATATAAAAGCATGATGCAAAATGGACGTATCACAAGCCTACAAAGGAATTACTCACTCTCGGTGGTGAGCATCATTGAATTGTTGATGGAGGATGGTTGATGATGACGACGGTGTCGAATACCCCTCTCCAGAGCCCCAAACGGACTCCAGATCAGCCCTCCCGATGAAGAACAGTAGGTGGTGATGGCTCTGTATCGTTAAACACGATGATTCTTTCTCTGAATTTTTTTCTCCACGAATGGGTATTTATGGAGTTGGAATTAGGGCAACCGAAGGCTTGTGTGACCCACAAGCTCATAGGGCACGGCTCCTGGGTGGCCCCCCTCCAGTAGTTCTCTTCGCCAATATTTTTTTATATTTTCTGGAAATATTCTCCGTAAATATTTAGCTCAATCCGAGAACTTTTATTTCTGCACAAAAACAACACCATGGCAATTCTTCTGAAAACAGCGTCAGTCTGGGTTAGTTCCATTCAAATAATGCAAATTAGAGTCTAAAACAAGAGCAAAAGTGTTTGGAAAGTAGATACGTTTGTGACGTATCATAGGTAAGGGAAGGGATACATGGGCCATAGCCCGGGTCATGCACACATGCAAAGGCTGGATGATCCGGGTGGTGGCCCGGATGATCCGGCTTCGTCCGGATGATCTGGCTGGGTCGCAGTGGCCCTGGCTGGCCCTGGTGTCCAGGAGCTGATCCTAACGTATGGCTTCGTCCGAATGATCCGGGAGGTGTCCCGGATGAGCGTGTTGTTGACTTTGAGCCCTTTAGCCGGATCGTCTGAGGGTCCGGATCGTCCAGGCTTGGTCCAGATCGTTTGAGAGGAGCTCCGGATCATCAGGGCAGGTGCTATCTTGCACCGTTTACTCTCCGTCTTCACGTTCTTCTTACTCCATCGCTCGGCCTTGCTCCTTAGCTTCTCCATGGATGGTTCCTTGGTGCCTGAATATGCAAAGTGTATCCGCTAGAGATACTACCCATGTCTCACGTGATTCAAAAGGGAGTTGAGCGAGGAGGGAGTTCACCTCAGTTTCGATAGATCTTGCATGAGCCATTGTGATCGGTCCACTTGGTGCCTTGGGTGATGATGATGTGTCCATGGGGATGACCGAAGGGTGCTCTGCATCACCTATCTTTGTTTTAGAATACAAATTGCTTTATTCAAATAAAAAACTATATAACTACAGTTGACATAACAACTTTGTAAGACTGGAAAATAGTAACCACTAACATCGATGAGTTGTCGTTCATGAAAGCCACCCACACCGAGAAAAGCATTGATGCAACAAGGAACTATCTTCGCCGCCACGAGGGCTCCACCAAGGTAGGTTTTTTAAGCCGCTTGAGCCATCGGGGCTTTCCAGAATCCGAAACCGATGAGTGCACCTTGGTCGTGATGGCAAAGCCCTTGGATCAGCGAGATCTCCATTGGAGAGGAAAAAAACATCGATCACCACCGTTGGGAGGGACGAAAAGCAATAACCGTCTGAAAAGGAACCACACATCAACTGTCGAGATCTAAAGAGAGCCCACAAATTCGGGGACACAAACTCTCACATGCCATTCGCCGGTGTCGGATAGGATGTTGCCGAGGTAGGGAGAGACCAAGGAAACCTTATTCCAACAAGCCATCGCCGCCATCACCTTATCCATATCATCGGGAAACAAAATTCTAAAAAGAAAAAAAATGAAACGGGCAGACGGGTCCCGTTCCTCTTGTCAACGATGAGGCCACTGGACAAGGAAGAGGAGCTGGACCGGTGCGATCGTGTGAAGGAGAGCTCTCGAAGTGGCTAGGGTTGGGGTCGTAACAAATTGTAAATTTTGTTTTAGTTTATTATTTCATGGCATATGCGCTTTGGCTTCTCGGTTGCCATAGCCGTGTCCATTGGAGGTTTCTACCAAGGAGAAGATTATGCATCGTGCTTGAAAAAACCAACAAGATGAGATACGAGTGTGCTCATTTCCTGCAAATGTTATGTATCTTACATGTTACATTCTGAAGAAGTTGGTCTCAATTCTCTCAGCATGCAAAGTGTCCATCTCAACGTCCCACCATGGAATGCATTTAAGTATTCTCTCCCACTAAGTAATGTAAAATCTGCCGCATAAGCGAGTCATGCATTTAACTTATAAATTACAATTATTTTTTGCATTAGTCTATACATGTAACGTTGCCACGTCATATATTCATGTTAGTCATCCTTCACATTTTGTTTGAAATGACTTTTTAACTGTAATTCAAAAGTTTTTATTCTATTTTTAGACACTTTCTTTTATTGATTTTCAAGCTTATACTTTCTTTTTATTAGATTTAGTTATTTTTGTCAACTACTTACGTATTTTTTAACAAAGTTAACTCAGCAACACGCGGGGAGAGAGTCATCCTCACTACTCTATTTCAGACTTACACATTAAATCCAAGTCCTCTTATGTTGCAAAACATTTCTTATTTTTATTTTCTTATTTTTTTTCTCCTTGCCGTGTGTCCCTCTCTTTCAAATTCTTTATTACACTACCATCCCACTACAACGCGCGAAGTATTTTCCAGTTGCTTGAGATCGGGTAGCGCTTTGTCATTCCTGCAGCGAGCCAGAAGCAGGTCGCTCCCAAGGGGGTGTCTGGCGTCGCCACTATTGTGCTAGGCCAGTAGTGTTCTATTTCGTTTGTTTACTTTCGTTTCTCGTTCATTTTTGTTCTATTTTTCTTTTCCTTCTTACTTCTATTTATATTTTTGAAATAGTTTAATATGTATATTGCAAAACTTAATTTACCTACATTTTAAATAAAATCACCATAATTTTAAAATGTGCAGTGTAAAAATTTGCTTGTACAATTTTCAAAGAATGCTCGTACCATAAAAAACGTCACATTTAAAAAAAGATTACGCATTCCAAAAAAACTTCATGCGATTTTAGAAAAATATTAACACTATGCAAAAAATGTTCACGTAATTTAAGATGAATTATACAGTGTAAAAATGTTCAAAATATTTAGTATCATTCAAAAAATGTTCAACATGTGTTAGAAAATGTTGAACATGGTTCAAAAAAAATTAAACATGTATTTAAAAAATGCTCGTCAAGCATTTAGGAAATGTTCAACATGTATTAAAATCCATGTGTATACAAAAAATGTACTTGTATTAAAAAAATTAGACATATATTTACAAAATAAAATAGACCGGAAAAAACAGAAAAGTATAAAAACGCATGGAAGGTTCTAAACCAGTCCAGGGAGCTCTTTTTTGGGTTAAGCCAGATTTTATTCATCAAAAATCACATAAGGTGAGATACAAATTGGGTCATGACGTTGGTCAAAACAGACATGACACCCATGCCCAAGATTAAGAGCATGCTTGGCTAAATTATGTACTTCATAATTCAAAAACACGATTTGCAAAAATGAAATTACATGTAAAAACCAACGCTTGGTGTTTGATTTCGTTGACGATGGTCTGTAGCTCCCCTTCACACCTCTGTTGATGTCATTCACTACTTGCTTTGAATCAGAAGTTGTTACATAGATTTGTAGCTGCAAGTCAGTAGCGAGCAGCAGTGCCTCCTCCCTCCACGTGATCACCTCAAAAGTACCAGGGCTATGTATGACATTTATAACTAGACCTCACATCATTGGTAGGTATTGAGTATTTCAAAAGGCGCCATAAGAACAACCGAACTTTGCCTGGGATATGTGTTTTCCACAGCGAAATCCATGAGCTCTCTCCGGCGCGTGACCCATTGGTGAACAAGCCAGCGCGCAAACCCTCTATCCCGCGAACAACTATTGGGCCGGCCCATCAGCGGGCTGGCCGACCCCCAGTTTTGTTTTTTGCGTTTTGTTTTTTATTATGTCTTTTCTAAAACAATTCGGCATCCAGAAAAATTTCCAAATTTAAAAAGAAATGTGAACTATGGAAAAACAATGTTCCAGAAATCATAAAATGTTCGTGGTAAAAAAATATTCATGATTTTTAAAAAACGTTTGCATACTGAAAAAATGTTCACAAATTTGAACACAATTTTGACAATTCAAAAATATTAATGAATTTTAGAACACTGTTCATTGATTCAAAAATGTTAAGGATTTTAGATATGTGAATTAATTTTTAAAATAATATTCAAAAGAATGTACAGGATTTAAAATTTGTTTACGCATGTTTTATAAACGTTCGCAAAATTTTAAAAATGTCCGCTGATACAAAAAAATCATGAATTCAATAAATATTCATTGAACTAAAAATGTTTCTTAATTTCAATAGTTTTTCACTAATTTCAAAAAATGTTCGCTTATGCCAAAAAAGTGTTCCAGAAAAATGTACGGAATTTTACTTAATATTTGTGAATTTAAAAAATGTTCACGAATTTAAAAAAAACATTCATAGATTTAAAATGTTCACAATTTCAAAGATGTGGTCAACATTTTTTTGAATTCTAAAGTGAAAGTGCACCCGGAGATGAGGCGGTTGGGAACTTCTATAGGACGCCTACGCGGTCAAATAGACGAACGATCGCACAGGGCACGAACCAACTGGGTCGATCCATTTTGGATGCGGCAAAGAGAAACCGACACTGTAGTGACCCAACACTATAGCATCTGGTTCATTGTAGCATAGCAGTTTTTTTATCTTTTCTAAACATTATTTTAAATACACACTGAACATTTTTGTATTATACGTTGGACATTTTGTTAATATAAGACGAACATTTTTATAATGCATATTTTTTAATATATGGTAGAAAAATGCAATATACACTGAACAGATTTGTAATACACTCTAGGGAAAATGTCCGTGCGTTGCAATGGAGAAAATAAATGGTCACACACACATAACACACATCCTTGTTGTCACTTCTTCTCTTCTCCACCTTGCCGATAGTGATCATGTTGTCCACCTTTTCATGACGGGCGTGATTATTTTCAAGGTGATGGGCCTTGTCATCACACTCTAGCACGCCGCATTCGCGAACCACTTGCATTGATTTGTAATTATGTGGCATTTTAATACCATAGGCATCACCTTTTTCTCATCTACATTTTGTGCACGCACCGTACCCACACTCATGCATGCTAGTCCAATTCTTGTCGTCGATGATAGTTCCTCCCTACACGTACTTCTAGTTATAGTGAGCATCATTACCGTCTTAGATTCGTATGATGCATGCGTCGTCCCTGATGAAATGAATGCATAAAGAATAATACTATAATCTATATCTATATCTATATCTATATCTATACCTACTAATAAAGCAAGGTGTGTTTCGCTGATTTTTTCATCCGTTCACCTATATTATTATTGTTGATGATGTTCTGAGCAAGGTGGTACTAAATTTTACGTTGGAAAAGATTATTCGGACGTGTTCTGCTCGTTATTGGGCTCCTGGAAAAAATATTGGGCCAGCCACGTTTAGTACGTTTTTTGCCTTCCGTGACCTGTCCATAGTTGGGCCTTAAAAAAACCTCTCATGACGTACCCACACTTGGGCCTTACAAAAACAAAACGCAGACTCCTCAATACACTCTTTCTTCTCTCTGTTCGATCTCCTCTTTCTTGTCTGTGTGCTCGCCGCCGCCGCCGCCGCCGCAGCCATCTCCGGTCGCCGTCGCCACCTCCGTCGTGGGGATGCAGACCAACTTCGTCACGCCCCAACATCGCCCCTCCCTACATCACCGATCTCCCCACACATCTCGAACTCGGACTCGGAGAGGAGTCCATGTTGCGTGCGTCTTGGAGTCGTGTCCGTGGAGGAGATGTTCAGGAGCACGGGGCCGTCCGGCGCACGGATATTGATGCTATAAGAAGGAACCCCTCGACCACGGTTAGATCGCATCGCAAGCTTCTTGCCCGACACATCGTCGTGCTGCAAGTTTCCTACATCGCCGTTCTTGTGCACCGTTGATTTCGCCGGAGATCCGTCTGCATCGCCGTTCTTGTACACCGTTGATTTCGCTGGTTATCCGTCTGCATTGCACGTGCTCCACCGCCTGCCAGAATTTCGCCTGTCCTGAGGTACAAACTATTGTCTCATCAGTTTATACATCTACCTGAACATCGATGATTACATGCCTTGAGAAATCAATTCTGTATGTTGTTTGTGTTCCTGCTGTAAGGAACTCCTGGTGGTTTCAATTCTTTATGTTGTTAGTGTTCCTGCTGTAAGGATTAAGGAACTCCTGATGGTTTCTAAATAATGGAAACCAAAAAGAAACTTAAGCATGTTCCAGAGATCTCACCTTTGGTAGCACCAATAAGGATGTATAATGGTCTGACAAATATCTAAAATATGCACCAGATAGCTACTGCAGGGCATCATCTTTTTCATGCTTCCTCATCTAGATTCTGGTAGCTTACCACAAGTGTAGAGCATGTATCAGCTAAGAACTATATAATCTGTACGAATAGTCTGCACTTTTTAGGCCTGATAGATTAGCCAAAATTAGGCTATCTGAAGATGAAATATATACACACAAGAGAACAATGATTTATCTATGAATATGTATTTATAGACACACCAGAGAACAATGGTTTATGTATGCATATATCATTAGCCAAAGATGCATGGACAATGATTTATCTATGGTTTTTTATTAATGGAAAGGCCTTCTCAGTTTGAAAAACCTACTGATCTAGAATTTAAAAGGTCTCTGTTTTAGTTTATTTGTATAAGATCTAGAGAATTGAAAAGGTCTCTGTTTTTGTTTATTTTTGTAAGACCAGTGCTATATGGTTCGGCTCTACATCTCTGTACTTAATTGGCTGAATGTCTGCATTAGTGGTTGATAACTTGAGATCAGTGCTATATGGTCCCTGCAGCCTTTCCTAGCAGTAAATAGTAGTGATATAAGTAAAAAGTAAACCAATACATACAAGTAACAGAAGCAAGGCTTTCTTAGCATGAGCATGAGAAGGCTTCTATTTAAATACAGTTTTTAATGGAAGTAGTTTCTCTAAATTTGTACTTATTTAGTTGACTATTTTCGTGTCAAGATCCAATAGCCTGCTGTTAGTTAATGCTTTATTTATATTTGTACTAATATTATATTCCATGCTCAATGAAGAGTTTCTCCATCTATCTATACCTACTAATAAAGCAAGGTGTGTTTTGCCAACTTTTTCATCCGTTCACCCATATTATTATTTATTTTTTGGAGATTTTTAATTATCTGAGGTGGTACTAAATTTTTGTTTATGATTTTCCACGCACAGGTGCTTTTATTGGGATAGGCCAAATTGTTCCGGCCCAGCAAGGCGGCCCAGTGAAAAAAATTAGTGTATGCTGTGCGACTCGAAGGGACCTCCTGTGTGACGCTCTCTGCGTCAATTTGCTGAGGCTTCGCACAGGTGTGTCTTCGACTGGGCCGGCCCATGAAGATAGCAACGCGCACTGTAGCTTAAAAAGAAAAATTGCGCCGCGGTGGATTCGAACATAAGATCGACCGCTAAGAAGCAAGCGTACCTACCAGCTGTGCTACGAGCCATAACTGACCATACTGGAGCATCAAACTTAAAGAACCAAACACGCTGCGCAGATCCAAATTAGTTCAGGTTTTTGAAAGCAATTTTTTTTTTCAAAAAGTGGAATGTTCCGTGAAATGCAAACACTTTTCAAAAATTGTGAAAAATATTTTGGAAAACTATAACATTTTTTAGAAACAGGAACATTTTTTGAAAAATCAAGAACAGTTTTTTGATAGGGGAACATTTTCAAATTCGATTTTTTTATAAACATGAACATATTTGAAAATTCCCGAACAAAATTTGAAAACATGAATTTTAAGAAACTTGTGAACATTTTTTAAACTCCTAAAAAAAATGAAACGTGAACAATTTTAGGGACATTTTCTGAAACATTGTCAAAAATTTGTAAAGAAAACTTTCCAACATTTTTTTGTAAAAACGAGGACATATATTGAAATTCCAGAACAATTTTTGAAAATGCAAACAATTTCAAAAATTTATGGAAAATGTGAACAATTTTTTTAAACAGAAACATTTTTTTAATTTATGAACAAGTTTTTAAACACGAACATTTTTTCAAATTTCAAACTGTTTTTGAAAGAGGAACATTTTTTTGAAAATTTGAACAATTTTCGAAAGATGATCTTTAAAAATAAACTTGAAAAATAAAATAAAAGTCAAAGCGAAAAAACAAAATTAAGAAAAAAGAAAAAGAAATAGAAAAGCTGAAAAAAGAAAAAAGAAAAAACAAAAAAACCAAGCAGAAACAAGAAAAACCAGTTCGGGAAACCTTCTAGCAGGTTCCCAAAACCGTCTGGCAAAATTTTGTATAATGGGCTGGCCAATTGCTAGCGATGCGGGGCTTCCCTCTGTGCGTTGCGTCGACATTTTGACACAACGAGCGGCGCATAGGGTTTCCCCGACTCGAACTCTCAACCTCACGTACAACAACAATTGTCACAACCAACTCAAATAGCTCACCCTGTGTGATATTATAACGTTGATAAGCCTATTAAATAGTCCCACATTGCTCGCTTAAATCCAATCTTTCAAATTTATATACGCCCTGGATTTTTCTAGCCATTAAGAAGGCGTCTCAGGAATTAATAAGGAAGTAAATCGTACCGTAATAAGGAAGGAAAGAGAAAGAATGAAGAAGGAATTAGGGATTTCAGGGTGTGACAGGAAAATACATAAGGAAAATGGAGGAAAGAATAAAGGAAAGAAAGAAAATAGAAAGGAGAAATAAATACGGAAAGTGGGATGCATGCGTAGGAAATAGATAGAAGGAAAGAATAAATGAGAGAGGAAGAAAAAAGAAGGAAATAATAAAGAGGAAAGAGGGAAAAAATAGGAGTAGAGAGAAAGGAAGTAGAAGGAAACATAAAGAAGGAAAGTGGGATGATGCATGCGTTGGAGCACTTGCCAATTAAACAACATCATACGAAGCGTTGGATCTCTTGAGCAGATGCAAAGCTGATTAGAAGATCAATAAGAAGCCCACAAATGGTGTCAGACAAGTAAAGTTTTTAAAGGAACAAATCTTGCAGACGTCTTTGGCTTTATGCCAAATGGTAAAAAGATTGAAGTGTAGTTTTCTTGAAAAAAAATATTTTCCGTCCTTTCGTGTGCTCACAATTTCAAGTATATCAAATGTATACAAATGGTCATTTACCCCCAATTGTTAAAAACTGAAGCATTTAGTCTCTCGGACTAATTAATTAGAGCGTTTTTCGTAAAAAACTGAACTAATTTTGTATGACACTTGAGACAGTTCAAATTTTTGACCATTTGATTCCATCTTCTGCTGTGGGATCATCATCCCACCCACCTATAACATACGCACCTCATAGTTTAGTCATGATTATTAAAATATGAATGTTCATCTTTACTATGCGTACAATTGTTTTCTTTGGTGGTTTAAATGAGGACCATTGGTAATTATGCCTAAAAAATATCATAGTTTTCCTACATGGTCCGAGGCTTATTCAATTACTGAACTGATGACTTTTTTCTTTGTTTCTAAATTTGTTTAACCGCTTTTTTGTAGCTGAATTGCTAGGCGTTGTGTTACGTGCACATGCCGTGGGTGAACTATTTCTATATATCTGAATTTTTTATGTCGGGAACTAAGATGCGATATTGTGATACTAATATTTGGCGTGTTGGAATTGTTTAAGTCAAGAGCAAAATATTAACTGTAACACCCCAAAAAAATATATGATTAAATCATAAAATAAAAGTCTTCTTTTTTGGTACTGTGCTACGTTTTCCTAACAACTGAACAAATATTTTCTCTTATTTTTTTGCTCAACTCACTAGCGCCCGTCACCAAAGTACAAGGAGTCCGACTCAGAGTCCCAGCTGTATGTGACACAAACTCCGCACTTTTTTCTATTATATTAGCCAGTGATGGAGGATCTTTGTACAACGCTCCTAATATCATGGGACACGAACTGTGCTCCACTACCCAGTCCATCAACTTGGCTGACACTGGTTCATGGAAATTGGTGTCGCCTCCATAGTAAAGCAAGGACGTTGTACTAAAATGCACTTTACCATTTTTTGATATAATATGGTATTTGTTGGGCATCACTAAGAAATGCCAGCAAAGGCGTGCGGAGATACACACAACTAGGTAGATATTTCTGTGGTTCAAATTGAATGCACCTGTAGTACACTTGTGAAATACTACCACGATTATGTTTTTTGCGCAACACATCTTTTCATGTTGTTTCTCTCATGGCAGCATGGAGGATTTCAAGGAGTTTGTTGATGTCCTCATGTCTCGTGATGGGTCATTGTGTTAGTGACGTGGTCTTTTTTCTCTCCCGCTGCAACACATGGGCATTTGTGCTAGTTACAAAAACGAGAATAGACATTCAAGTAAGTTACTTAAAATTAGTCGGTTTGATTGTGTTCCAACAAACCATTTTTTTTTAAATCAGCCGGTTCAATTGTGTTCCAGCTAACCGTAATAAAAAAACAACGGATCTGTTTACATGACTTCCCCAGCCTATATGTCCGCCACAATAAAAAGCAACGAATCCGTTTGCAGGACTTCCATCCTTGGGCTAGTCCGTTTTCTATCGCTTCGATTGACACGCGTGTGGAGAAAAAAATAGGTGAGATCAAGGCTTGATGAAAAATCAATAGAACAGGAACCGTACCCTTTTTTAGATAGGAAAGATTAAATAAAGTTGTTCAAAACATTGAAAAATTTCTTAATATACATTGAATATTTTTGTAATGCAGGATGAGCTTTTTTTAATATACAGCGAACTAAAAATATGATGAAAAAAATATCTATTACAAGATGATGTTTTTCAGATCGAGAAAAAGATGAAGTTTATAATAAAAAAAAGAGAAGAAAGAAAAACAAAAAATAAGAAAATAAAAAGGAAAAAACAAACAAAACAACAACAAAACAAAAGGCTGAAACATGGGCTGGCCCAACACGAGGCGTCGGGAGGCTTCCTATCAGCGTAGCCACCAGACAACGTTATATCTCGCTTAGGATGAGTTCTATGGTACTCTCACCTCAAGGATTTTCTCGTCGCATTGTTAGTGGGTCGGCCCACTTCTTCTCTTCGCGGTCGTCCTGGCATGCTGCGATCGGACATAGTTGTCGTAAGGTGTTTTTTCTTCTTCTTGTTGTGTAAGCACTGGATAGAGTGGTGATACGTCTCCGTCGTATCTACTTTTCTAAACACTTTTGCCCTTGTTTTGGACTCTAACTTGTATGATTTGAATGGAACTAACCCGACTGACGCTGTTTTCAGCAGAATTGCCATGATGTTATTTTATGTGCAGAAAACAAAAGTTCTCGGAATGACCTGAAACTCCACGGAATATCTTACAATAAATAATGAAAAATCCTCGCCAAAGATGAAGACCATAGGGCCCACACCCTGTCCACGAGGGTGGGGGCGCCCCCCCCCCCCTTGGGCGCGCCCCCTACCTCGTGGGCCCCCTAGAGACCTTCCGACGCCAACTCCAACTCTATATATTTGCTTTCGGGGAGAAAAAAATAGAGGAGAAGAAATCATCGCGTTTTACGACATTGAGCCGCCAAGCCCTAAAACCTCTCGGGAGGCTGATCTGAGTCCGCTCGGGCTCCGGGAGGGGGATTCGTCGCCGTCGTCATCATCAACCATCCTCCATCACCAATTTCATGATGCTCACCGTCGTGCGTGAGTAATTCCATCGTAGGCTTGCTGGACGGTGATAGGTTGGTTGAGATTTATCATGTAATCGAGTTAGTTTTTTTAGGGTTTGATCCCTAGTATCCACTATGTTCTGAGATTGATGTTGCTATGACTTTGCTATGCTTAATGCTTGTCAATAGGGCCCGAGTGCCATGATTTCAGATCTGAACCTATTATGTTTTCATGAATATATGTGAGTTCTTGATCATATCTTGCAAGTCTATAGTCACCTACTATGTGTTATGATCCGGCAACCCCGAAGTGACAATAATCGGGACCACTCCCGGTGATGACCATAGTTTGAGGAGTTCATGTATTCACTATGTGCTGTTTTGTTCCGGTTCTCTATTAAAAGGAGGCCTTAATATCCCTTAGTTTCCATTAGGACCCCGCTGGCACAGGAGGGTAGGACAAAAGATGTCATGCAAGTTCTTTTCCATAAGCATGTATGACTATATTCGGAATACATGTCTACATTACATTGATGAATTGGAGCTAGTTCTGTGTCACCCTAGTTATGACTGTTACATGATGAACCGCATCCGGCATAATTATCCATCACTGATCCGATGCCTACGAGCTTTCCATATACTGGTTTACGTTTATTTACTTTCCCGTTGCTACTGTTACAATCACTACAAAATACCAAAAATATTACTTTGCTTTCATTACTCTTTTGTACCGTTACCACCACTATCGTATTACTTTGCTACTAAACACTTTGCTGCAGATATTAAGTTTCCAGGTGTGGTTGAATTGACAACTCAGCTACTAATACTTGAGAATATTCTTTGGCTCCCCTTGTGTCGAATCAATAAATTTGGGTTGAATACTCTACCCTCGAAAACTGCTGCGATCCCCTATACTTGTGGGTTATCAAGACCTTTTTCTGGCGCCGTTGCCGGGGAGCATAGCTCTATTCTTTGAGTCACTTGGGATTTATATCTGCTGGACACTATGAAGAACTTGAAAGACGAGAAAACAAAAATTTATCCCTCAACTACAAGGAGAGGTAAGGAACTGCCATCTAGCTCTGCACTTGATTCACCTTCTGTTATGAGTAAGCTTGCGACACCTAAACCTGCTTCTGCTATTCGTCCTGATATGTCGCATGTTATTGATGATGCCACTTCTGCTATGCATGATACTTATGATGAAACTACTTGTATACCTGATACTACGTACTGTGCCCCTTAGTGAATTTCTTGATGAACAAATTGCTAGGGCTAGAGAGAAAGAAATTATTGAATCTGATTATAATTATGAAAGTGATGATGAGGATAGGCCTGTTATTCCTGAAGGTTATATTTTTGATAAAGAGGCTTCTGCTGCTATTTTAGCTTGCAACGATAACGATGAGCTTAGAAGGTTAATAGCTAAATGGAACAAAGAATCACTTAGAGATAAAATGAGGCCTGATCCTGCTTTTGCTACTTCACCTATTTATGTTCCCGATAAGGATTATGAATTCTCTGTTGATCCTGATATAATTACTTTGGTTGAATCTGATCCTTTCCATGGTTATGAATCTGAAACTGTTGTGGCACATCTTACTAAATTAAATGATATAGCTACCCTGTTCATTAATGATGAGAGATCTCGCTACTTTTATCCTTAAAATATTTCCGTTCTCATTAAAGGGTGATGCTAAGATATGGTTTAATTCTCTTGATCTTGGTTGTGCGCGTAGTCCCCAGGATATGATTTATTACTTCTCTGCTAAATATTTCCCTGCTCATAAGAAACAAGCTGCTTTAAAGGAAATATACAACTTTGTGCAAATTAAAGAAGAGAGTCTCCCACAAGCTTGGGGGAGGCTTCTCAAGTTACTTAATGCTTTGCCTGATCATCCTCTTAAGAAAAATGAAATACTTGATATCTTTTATAATGGACTAACCGATGCTTCCAGAGATTACCTGGATAGTTGTGCTGGTTCTCTTTTCAGGGAAAGAACACCGGATGAAGCTGAAATTTTATTGAATAATATGTTAACAAATGAAAATAATTGGGCACCTCCTGAGCCAGCTCCTGCTCCAATTACTGAGCCTATTCCTAAACCAACTCCGAAGAAAAGAGGTGTTCTATTTCTCAGTCCCGAAGATATGCAAGAGGCAAAGATATCTATGAAAGAAAAAGGTATTAAAGCTGAAGATGTTAAGAATTTACCTCCTATTGAAGAAATACATGGTCTTGATTTATCGCCTGTTGAAGAAACATATGATCTTAATCCTTTATTTATTGAAAACCTCCTGGCCTCGATAACCCGACACAGGTAGTAAAGGTAAATTCTCTCTATAGATATGATAAAGCTGAAATCCCTCCTACTAAAATTGCTAGTCAGTGCTTGGATGAGTTTGATAACTTTATGTTTAAGCAATAAGACTTCAATGCTTATTTTGGTAGACAACTAAAGCAAGATGCCTATATGATTAAGCGCTCGGGTGATTATATTGTTAATATTAGAGGTGAACTTAAACTTGTTAGCAAACATGCTTCTATGGTTACCACTCAAATGGAACAAGTACTTAAAGCTCAAAAAGAATTGCTTGATGAAATGAATAGTAAGAAAAATGATTATGCTATTAGAGTGGCTACTAGAACTGGTAGAATGACTCAGGAACCTTTGTATCCTGAAGGCCACCCTAAGAGAATTGAGCAAGATTCTCAGAGAAATAATATTGATGCACCTAGTTCTTCTAAAAGGAGGAAAAAGAAAAATGATAGGACTTTGCAAACTTCTAGTGAACCTATTGCTGAACCACCTGAGAATCCAAATGATATATCTATGTCTGATGTTGAAACACAATCTGGTAATGAACATGAACCTAATGAAAATGTTAATGATGATGTTCATGAGGATGCTCAACCTAGTAATGATAATGTTGTAGAAATTGAACCTGTTGTTGATCTTGATAACCCACAATCAAAGAATCAACGTTATGATAATAGAGACTTCGTTGCTAGGAAACATGGTAAAGAAAGAGAACCATGGGTTCAGAAACCCATGCCGTTTCCTCCCAAACCATCCAAGAAAAAGGACGATGAGGATTTTGAGCGCTTTGTTGAAATGATTAGACCTATCTTTTTGCGTATGTGATTGACTGATATGCTCAAAATGAATCCTTATGCTAAGTACGTGAAAGATATTGTTACAAATAAAAGAAATATACCGGAAGCTAAAATTTCCACCATGCTTGCTAATTATACTTTTAAGGGTGGAATACCAAAGAAACTTGGAGATCCAGGAGTACCTACTATACCATGCTCCATTAAAAGAAATTATCTTAAAACTGCTTTATGTGATCTTGGAGCCGGTGTTAGTGTTATGCCTCTCTCTTTATATCGTAGACTTGACTTGAATAAGTTGACACCTACTGAAATATCTTTGGAAATGGCTGATAAATCAACTGCTATACATTGCCGGTATTTGTGAGGATGTGCTGTTGTGGTTGCAAACGTTACTATTTTAACGGACTTTGTTATTCTTGATATTCCCGAGGATGATAGTATGTCTATTATTCTTGGAAGACCTTTTCTTAATACTGCAGGGGCTGCTATTGATTGCAACAAAGGCAATGTCACTTTTCATGTTAATGGTAATGAGCATACGGTACACTTTCCGAGGAAACAACCTCAAGTTCATAGTATCAACTCTATTGGAAAAATTCCATCGATTATATTTGGAGGCTTTGAATTTCCTCTTCCTACTATCAAGAATAAATATGATATACTTATTATTGGGGATGTGCATATCCCCGTTGAGGTAACCTAGTGTTATTCGAAATTTCTCCGGTTTCATGTTAATCGAAATGAGTTTGTTAACAAGACTTGATCAACCTTGTTAGTGGATTCCTTTTGATGAGCATGAGATGGATGAACCTAGAAGCACAACCTTCTGTACCCTCTCTATACTTTATGTTATTTAGTTGAAATAAAGTAAAAACAGTATTTTTCTGTCTGTTTCCTTATTTATCCGTGCAATATAAAAATATCCCGAAAATAAAAGTCCTCGGAATGCCATGCCAATTTAATATGATTTTTTGGGAATATTTGAGGATTTATGGTGCAAAAATCACCGCGGGGGGAGCTGCCACCTGGCCACGAGGGTGGAGGGCGCGCCCTACCCCCCTGGGCGTGCCCCCCTGCCTCGTGGGCCCATGGTGGCCCTCCTCCACTTATTCCTGCACCCATCCTCTTCTTCTTCCTCCCACAAACACGAAAAACCAACTCAAGCACGAGTTCTAGGCCATTTTGCAGTGATTTTCGATCTCCTTGCTCAAAGCACCTCTCGCAAAACTGCTTGGGGAGATTGTTCCTTGGTATGTGACTCCTCCATTGGTCCAATTAGTTTTTGTTCTAGTGCTTTATTCATTGCAAATTTTTTCTACATAGGTGACCATGTTCTTGAGCTTGCATGTCAAATTTATATGGTTCCAAGTAGTTCTAATGCTTAATATAGGCTCTAGGCACTTGTAGGAGTAGTTGCTATCAGTTTTATTGAAGTTGGTTCACTTTTGTTTGAAGTTACTAAAAATTTCAGAATTTTTTAGAGAAAAACAATATGTTTAGGAAGATGTTCCAAGGTGGTTCGTCTAAGAAACAAGGACCCAGGCTTGCTATGCGTGATGCTGACGAGGAACCACCAAGAGACGCTCTAGTGCGGCCTTGCGAATGGCCGTCAGAAAACTTTATGGATCGTGCAGGAATTAAATAAGAATTTAACGCATATTTGCGTAATGCCGGTCTTGAGGATTTTGAGCCAGACAAATGCCCCTAGTATCATGATCTCACAAGCTCAATTGTGAGGAGGTTTGAGTTTTCATCTTCGCGTAATTCTCCTTCAGTCATGTTTGATCTTTATGACAAATCTTATACCATGGACTTAGAGGATTTCACTTTTGCTTGCAAACTTCCACAATGGGGTAGTGTTAGGGATCCCCCTAAATCTGAATTTAGAAACTTTCTTGCTAGTATAACTGTAGGGGAATCTAGAGATATAAAGCAAGCTACCATAGGGAGCATTCAATTTCCTGCTATACATTATTTTGCTCTCTTCATAGGTAGGTGCATAAATGCTAAGGATGAAGCATGTCACATGTGTGTCCCTGACCTCAGCATTCTCAGGAGTGCTGTGTTAGGAGACCAATCTTATCATATGGGAGCCATTGTAGCTCGTAGGTTGCATCATAATATATATAATGGAGATTTCTTTGGAGGAATTTATGCAACCCTCTTAGCTAATTTTCTTGAGATAGACGTTCGTGAAGGAGACATGGAGTTGCCTCCTACTTATTTAGATTTTGATTCTATGGTTTCCCACCAGTTTGTCGAGAGGACTGAATCACCTTTCCAGTATCGACTAGTCTTTAACAAACGGCATGTTGTCAGTATTACTCTCCCTGCTCCTGCCTTCTTTGATTACCAGGAAAATGGAAGATATACTATCACCAGAGAGGAGGCAGATGAGTACGAGAGGAGAGAGGAGGCAACCCAACTCCACGCTGCAGCTCAGGAGGCGATAGCCGCTGCATCACAGTATAACCCCAACTACTCTTCATCGCAGTACGACCCCAGCTACACCTACGGGTATCCGCCAGGCTATCCCTGGCAATAAACCAATTTAGGCCAAAAGCCTAAGCTTGGGGGAGTACGTATTTCTCACCGACATTACATTTATGTTCACACACACTCATTGCTAGATGTTGGTGCTCATACTCTTTCACTGTAATATCCATGCTAGTTTATTTTCTTTTTCCTGCTTTCTTCTTGTGTGTTTGATAAACCTTAAGAAAAAACAAAACAATTAGTAGTAGTTTATTTTCTTGCTGTAGTAGTAATTAAAAAGAAAACCCAAAAAAATATTTCCCGTTCTTCTTTTGCTTGTTGGGAGCTTTCCCGTGTAAATAGTTTTTATTTCTTTTCTTTTCTTTGTGGGTCGATAGGAGAAGACCATGATTAAATTGTTGAAGTGGCTCTGATATGCATTATTGTTGATTTAACCAAGAGCCCATATTGCCTTGTCTTCTCCTGTTTATTGAATGCTGGCAGATTCCAGCTTAGTCCAATGCATGTGCACTCTTATTACTATTCACATCGTTCGGCCGTGCAAGTGAAAGGCAATTATGATGATATATGATGGACTGACTGAGATGAGAAAAGCTGGTATGAACTCGACCTCTTTTGTTTTTGTAAATATGATGAGTTCAACGTTCTTGATTCAACTCATTATGAATAAACATGTTTGCAATGACAATTAGAGATCATAGTTGCTTATGCCATGCTTGATTAGCTATGAGTTATAATGGTTTACCTTGCGTGCCAACATGCTATTGAGATGGTTATGATATGGTATAGTGGGGTGGTATCCTCTTTGAATGATTTAAGTGACTTGACTTGGCACATGTTCACACATGTAGTTGAAACAAATCAACATAGCCTTTACGATATTTATGTTCATGGTGGATTATATCCTACTAATGCTTGCATCCAATGTTTATTAATTTTAATGCATGTACATGGCTGTTGTCGCTCTCTAGTTGGTCGCTTCCCAGTCTTTTGCTAGCCTTCACCTGTGCTAAGCAGGAATACTGCTTGTGCATCCAATCCCTTAAACCCCAAAGTTATTCCAGATGAGTCCATTATACCTTCCTATATGCGGTATCTACCTGCCGTTCCAAGTAAATTTGTATGTGCCAAACTCTAAACCTTCAAATAAACATTCTGTTTTGTATGCTCGAATAGCTCATGTATCAACCAAGGCTGCCCTTATCTTCCATGTTAGGCGGGTTATTCTCAAGAGGAGTGGACTCCGCTCCTCGCTCACGATAAAATGGCTGGTCACCGGGATGCCCGGTCCCATGCTTTATGCAAACTAAATCAAAATTAATTGCAAACAAAACTCCCCCTAGGACCTGATGTTAGTTGGAGGCACTCGTTGTTTCGAGCAAGCCATGGATTGATGCTTGTTGGTGGAGGGGGAGTATAAACTTTACCATTCTGTTTGGGAACCGCCTATAATGTGTGTGACATGGAAGATATCGCCATCTCTTAGTTGTTATGTTGACAATGAAAGTATACCGCTCAAAATATTATTTCTCTCTATTTCAAAACCGAGCTCTAGCACCTCTACAGATCCCTGCTTCCCTCTGCGAAGGGCCTATCTATTTACTTTTATGTTGAGTCATCACCCTCTTATTAAAGAGCACTAGCTGGAGAGCACAGCCATCATTTGCATTCGTCACTATTAATCTGTATTGGGTATGACTATGATTGGATCTCTTTTACCATGAATTACAATGTCTAGTCAGTCCTTGATCTTTAAAGGTGCTCTGCATTTATGTTTTGCGGTCTCAGAAAGGGTTAGCGAGATACCATCTTGTTATATCATATTATGATTGTTTTGAGAAAGTGTTGTCATCCGAGATTTATTATTATGACTCGCTAGTTGATTATGCTATTGATATGAGTAAACATGAGACCTGAGAATTGTTGCAAATGTGGTTAGTTATGATCTTTGCTGAAAACTTGAATGCTGGCTTGACATATTTACAACAACAAGAGCAAACAGAGTTTGTAAAAGTTTTTCTTTATTTCTTTCAGTTTGTCAACTGAATTGCTTGAGGACAAGCAAGGGTTTAAGCTTGGGGGAGTTGATACGTCTCCGTCGTATCTACTTTTGCAAACACTTTTGCCCTTGTTTTGGACTCTAACTTGTATGATTTGAATGGAACTAAGCCGTACTGACGCTGTTTTCAGCAGAATTGCCATGATGTTGTTTTATGTGCAGAAAACAAAAGTTCTAGGAATGACCTGAAACTCCACGAAATATCTTACAATAAATAATAAAAAATCCTCTCCAAAGATGAAGACCAGGGGGGGCACACCCTGTCCACGAGGGTGGGGGGCGCCCCCCTCCCCCTAGGGCGCGCCCCCTACCTCGTGGGCCCCCTGGAGACCTTCCGACGCCAACTCCAACTCTATATATTTGCTTTCGAGGAGAAAAAAAATAGAGGAGAAGAAATCATCGCGTTTTACGATATGGAGCTACCGCCAAGCCCTAAAACCTCTCGGGAGGGCTGATCTGGAGTCCGTTCGGGGCTCCGGAGAGGGGGATTCGTCGCCGTCGTCATCATCAACCATCCTCCATCACCAATTTCATGATGCTCACTGTCGTGCGTGAGTAATTCCATCGTAGGCTTGCTGGACGGTGATGGGTTGGATGAGATTTATCATGTAATCGAGTTAGTTTTGTTAGGGTTTGATCCCTAGTATGCACTGTGTTCTTAGATTGATGTTGCTATGACTTTGCTATGCTTAATGCTTGTCACTAGGGCCCGAGTGCCATGATTTCAGATCTGAACCTATTATGTTTTCATGAATATATGTGAGTTCTTGATCATATCTTGCAAGTCTATAGTCACCTACTATGTGTTATGATCCGGCAACCCCGAAGTGACAATAATCGGGACCACTCCCGGTGATGACCATAGTTTGAGGAGTTCATGTATTCACTATGTGCTAATGCTTTGTTCCAGTTCTCTATTAAAAGGAGGCCTTAATATCCCTTAGTTTCCATTAGGACCCCGCTGCCACGGGAGTGTAGGACAAAAGATGTCATGCAAGTTCTTTTCCATAAGCACGTATGACTATATTCGGAATACATGCCTACATTACATTGATGAATTGGAGCTAGTTCTGTGTCACCCTAGGTTATGACTGTTACATGATGAACCGCACCCGGCATAATTATCCATCATTGATCCGATGCCTACGAGCTTTCCATATACTGGTTTACGTTTATTTACTTTCCCGTTGCTACTGTTACAATCACTACAAAATACCAAAAATATTACTTTGCTTTCATTACTCTTTTGTACCGTTACCACCACTATCATATTACTTTGCTACTAAACACTTTGCTGCAGATATTAAGTTTCCAGGTGTGGTTGAATTGACAACTCAGCTGCTAATACTTGAGAATATTCTTTGGCTCCCCTTGTGTCGAATCAATAAATTTGGGTTGAATACTCTACCCTCGAAAACTCTTGTGATCCCCTATACTTGTGGGTTATCAAGAAGTGGTTCGGGTTTCTTCGGCTTTTTTCTCTTTTTTCTTCTCTGATTTTGTTTATTTTTTCACTGGTTTTTTCGTTTCTTTATTTGTTTTCACTGGTTTCCTTTCTTTCTTTTTGCTTTATTTTTTTGTTTTCTTTTGTTTCTTTCCTAGTTTCACTACCTTTTTATTTTCTTTCAAAAAAAATCCTTTTTGCTTTGGTTTTCTTCATTTATTTCTTTGTTTCATATGTTTTCTTCGTTTTCCTTTATTTCTTTCTTGGTGTCACTGATTTTTTATTTTCTTTTTCTTAAATATTCTTTTTGTATCTTTCTTGTTTTTAACAAGGTTTTTTCATTCCTTTCTCGGGTTTCACTGGTTTACATTCTTTACAGTGTTTTCTTCAGCTTTTTCCTTTGCTTTCTTTTGTTTCTTTTTGGATTTTTGTTGTTTTTCTTTTTGTTATGTAAAAATTGTTGATAATGTATTTTTTTAAATGTTAAATGTGTTTAAAAAATGTTCCTAACGTATACAAAAAATATATACAACATAGATTAAATAAAAGTAGAGATAAAACACACATGTTTAAAATTTTAATTCTGTATTTCAAAAATGTTAAACATTTTGGAACCGGGCTTCCTCCCATTCCATTACTTTCATAACATGGTACAAAGTTCACACTGCCAGATAGAAGTAAGACAGTGAATGATAAGAAGCATGCTCGAAGCAATGTTGGAAACGTGACAGTGACTCCACCTTAGGAGGGCAACGTACTGGATCGATTCCTACGGACGCACGGCGCCCACAGTGATCGCGGTGCCCACGCTCCCCATGTTCTTCGCAATGAGGCTTTTCTGTAACAACGTGTACATGAGCTCTCTTGACTGTATCTTTCTCAGACATGTATATAAGCCTCACTGTACATCAATACAAGTCATTAGTCCAGCATCATTCACTTTCTTGGTATCAGAGGCCCCGGTTCACTCCTCTTCGCTTCCGCCATGATGAACCGGCACACTCTCAGGTGCACTCGCTCCTTCGGTGATGTAGAAGCTGCCGCGGGACTTGCTCCGTTCCCAATGGTGCTCGTCGCCGCCGTCCCTCCCGCTGCACCTGCTGCACGCCTACCGGCCTGGCCCGGTGCCTGGCCCCTTTGTGCCCACGCCGATGCGCTCGCCCACGCCGACGCGCTCACTCTCGCCAACAACGTCCAGGTTTCGGTTGTTCCCCCTCCCCATCCATGCACCACGTGAACATTACCACCTTCATCCCCTTCAAGTTGAGCCAGGAGGCCAACAACTACTCGAAGTGGCCTCAATTCTTCCTCTACATTCTCCACAACTTCAACGTGGAGGACCACGTCCTGGAGGAAGTCGATCCGCTCCATCAGGGGCCCGTGTGGAGGAACGACGACATCACCTTGGTGTTGTGGATCTACGGCACAATATTGGATGACCTCTACGACATCATCATGACGCCACGGAGCACGGCCTGCCATCTGTGGCATGCGCTGCAAATGTACTTCCACGACAATGCCACCGGGCGTGCCGTCCACATCGGCACACAGTTCCGCGCCATGGTGAGGGGGACTCCTCCATCGGCGAGTACTGTCGCTGCCTGCAGTCCCTCGCCAACGCGTTGGCGGAGTTAAACGAACCCGTCACTGACCGCACCCTCACCTTCCAGCCTTCCAGGTGGTGCGCGGCCTGAGCCACCGTTTCCATGAGATGGGGACCCTTCTACCAATGCAGGCTCCCTTTCCCAGCTTTAGTGAGGCACGCTCCCGCCTCCTTCTGGAGGAGATTTCTCTCGCCGAGCGTGATTGCCTCGAGGGGGCCACCGCCCTCGCCGTCGGCCACGTCTCCGACAGCTCATCTTCGGGCGACCGCGGCTCCAAGTGCGGCGGCGACAGGCAGTCCGGCAATCGCGCCGACAAGGGCAAGGGCCATGCTGAGGCCCAGAGCACCCCACTCAGCACGAGCACCGTGGCCGCGGCGGGCACGGCCGTGGACTGATGTCTAGTACGCAACTTTATTCTTGTAGACTCATGTTGGGCCTCCAAGCGCAAAGTTTTGTAGGACAGTAGCAATTTCACTCAAGTGGATGACCTAAGGTTTATCAATCCGTGGGAGGCATAGGATGAAGATGGTCTCTCTCAAACAACCCTGCAATCAAATACAAGAAATCTCTTGTGTACCAAACACACCAAATACAATGGTAAATTGTATAGGTGCACTAGTTCGACGAAGAGATGGTGATACAAGTGTAGTATGGATAGTAGATATAGGTTTTTGTAATCTGAAAATAAAAAAAAGCAAGGTAACTAGTAACAAAAGTGAGCAAAAACAGTATTGTAATGCTTGAACACAAGGCCTAGGGTTCATACTTTCACTAGTGCAAGATCTCTCAACAATGAAAATATAACTGGATCATATAACAATCCCTCAATGTGCAACAAAGAATCACTCCAAAGTTTCTACCGGAGAACGTAGGCGAAAACATGCATCAACCCCTATGCATAGATTACCCCATTGTCACCTCGAGAATCCGCGAGTTGAGTGCCAAAACATACATCAAGTTAATCAATATAATACCCCATTGTCACCACGGGTATCCATATGCAAGACATATATACATCAAGTGTTCTCAAATCCAGTATTCAATCCGAAATAAAGAAACCTCAAAGAGCAAGACTCAATTAATCACAAGGTAGAGAGGGAAGAACACCATAAGATCTAGATATATTAACAAAGCTCGCGGTACGTCAAGATCGTGCCAAATCAAGAACACAGAGAGAGAGAGAGAGAGAGAGAGAGAGAGAGAGAGAGAGAGAGAGAGAGAGAGAGAGATCAAACACATAGCTACTAGTACATACCCTCAGCCCCGAGGGTGAACTATTCCCTCCTCATCATGGTGGCTGCCGGGATGATGAAGATGGCCTCCGGTGATGATTTCCTCCTCCGGTAGGGTGCCAAAACGGGGTCCCAATTGAGTTTTCGTGGCTACAGAGGCTTGCGGCGGTGGAACTTCTCATCTAGGGTTCTTTTCGGGGATTTTGGTATTTATAGGAATTTTTGGCGTTGGTCTCATGTCAAGGGGGTGCCCGAGGGGCCCACAAGCTCGGAGGGCGTGCCCCCAGGCTTGTGGCTCCCTCGTCCACTTCCTGGCCCAGTTCCGGTGCTTCGGGGGTCTCTTTTGGTCCATAAAAAATCACCGTAATTTTTCAACCCATTCCGAAAACTTTTATTTTTGCACAAAAAACGACACCACGGTAGTTCTGTTGAAAACAACGTCAGTCCAGGTTAGTTCTAATCAAATAATACCAAAACCATATAAAATTGTTGTAAACATAGCATGAATACTTCATAAACTATAGATACATTGGAGACATATCATGGACGCGGACGCGGCAACGGCGCGTCTTCCTCGAGCTCCTCCGCCGAGCACGGCCAGGCGACTCCGGTGCCGTGGATGGGCTACTTCGCGCCCTGGGGTTTGGCGCCTCCTTCCGCCCAGTAGTGGCGCGCGCCCTGGGGCCGCCCAATGCCGCCGGTGTAATCGGCCCGCGCCCCAGCGCGCCGCACTAGGCCTACTTCGCCGGGCCCTCGCCACACCAGGTCAGCTCCACCTCTGGCCCGTTCAATTGGGATAGGTACACCATGGTGAACGCTGCCCTCGCCAACCTTCAGATGCAGCAGCCTCACGTCGGTCCCAATTGGTTCATGGACTCGGGGGCCTCGTCCCAAGTCGCTGACAACAGTGGTAACCTCGACAAGCTCACTTCCCTTTGAATGCATAATTCTCCTTTCATTGTTGTTGGAAACGGTTCTAAGATCCCTGTAGCTGCTACCGGCACCGCACGTCTCACCGTTCGCCCTTTCCATATCAACCACATCCTCTACTCCCCTCTTATCGTCACAAATTTGATTTTTGTTCATTGTTTCACCCAAGATAACCTTGTTATTGTTGCCTTTGACCCATTTGGTTTCTCTGTGAAGGACTTGGGAACGGGGACAACTTTGATTTGGTGCAATAGTTCGAGTGAGCTTTATCCTTTCCACTCCAATAATGGCAGCGCACGGGACATGCAGGCCCTCTATGTTCTCGAAGACGATGACATATGGCATCTCCGATTAGGGCATCCCAGCCGCACCTCACTTTGTATTTTAGCTAAAGATTTCCTTCCTGAATGTAATAGATCGCCAGTTTGATCCATATGTGGATCTTGTAAAATTGGCAAGCAGCCCAGATTACCTTTCCTACATCAAATTCATTTACCACTGGTACTTTCCAATTGCTTCACTGTGATTTTTGGACTTCGCCCGTCTGTAGTTTCTCCGGATTTCAGTACTATCTGGTTGTGTTGGATGATTATACCCACTATTCCTGGACCTTCCCATTACGACACAAATATGACACCTCCTCGAACCTCCAACATTTATTTGCGTTCGTCCATACACAATATCCGCAGCCTACAGCGCGATAACGATGATGAATTCATGCCATCCTCCCTACGCGAATACTTATCTCTTACCGGTGTGTCTTTCCGTCTCTCTTGCCCTCATACATCACCACAAAACGGCAAGGCCGAGAGACTCATCCGTACAAAAAATGACATCATACGCACACTCCTTGTCCACGCCCACATGGCTCCTGAATATTGGGTGGAAGCCTTGCATACTGCAACTCACCTCTTAAACCGACGTCCCTCTCCAGCCATCAACAATGCCACCCCATACCTGCTCCTCAACATTGTCCACCCAACCTACAACCACCTTAGAGTCTTTGGCTACTCGTGTTTCCCAAATCTCACCCACCTCACCCCACACAAACTTTCCCCATAGTCTACGCCCTGCCTTTTCCTCGGGTATCCACAGGATCACAAGGGCTATCGGCGAATGGACCTCGCTACACGTTGCGTTTATATTTCTCGGCACATATTGTTCAATGAGAAGAATTTTCCCTTCGCATCTACCTCTATCGCACACCCGGCCACAAAACCCACGTCCACACCCAACCCGCGGCAAATCCCGCCCTTCCTACCTACCTTGTACACCCATATCCTGACATCCCCTCCGGGATCTCCCCCGATCCCAACTACCTCAGATCATGCGCCGGCCCCGGCGCCTCAGCCTCGTACGCCGCCTCCCCTTGTGTGCACCATCCCACCCGCCAATCCTGCGATGCCTGCCTCGCACCACTAGAACCAGATCCTCTATCGTGCCCAAAGGCACGTCAGAGGTACTGTGCCTTCTTGCTTTCCAGCAAACATCGCACTGGGCCAGTAGGCTACGAGCAGAACGGCAACTAATGGGCCTGCTATTTTTTTTGTCTTTTCTGTTTATTTTCAGCAGCTTGACAACATTGTCTCAAAACTAAAAAGCAGCTTGACAACGTTTGTCTCAAAGAAAAAACAGCTTGAGAACAGGAGCATAGCGTTCGTTGAATAGCAAAGCAAGATTTTTACGGGGAAAAACTTCCAACCATTTTTTCAAAAAGATCAACTCTATTATAATAGTTCATCAGAAGTACAAATCATCTCAAACATAATAAAAATTACATCGAGATTTTGAGACCATCAAATGACCACTACTGCCACCAGAACAAGCACTATTCATCATTTGTCGTATAAGGAATACTATTTTTTACGAGAAAAACTTTCGATCTATTCATCAACTGTTAAGGTAGTACAAAGAACACTAGAAGTAAAAAAATATATGCATATCCGCAGACCACCTAGCGACGACTACAAGCACTAGAGCGATAAGACGCGTCGCTATCTTCGCCCCTCCCTTATCTACGTGAAGAAAGCATTCTTGCACGATCACCTTGCCGAGACCGTGTACAACACCCAAACTGCTGGATTCATTGATTCTGCTCACCCCAAGGACATGTGCCGCCTCAAACTTTCTCTTTACGGGTTAAAACAGGCACCTAGGGCATGGTTCTCATGGTTCACTTCCTATCTAGTCTCCCTTGTATTTTCTTGAGGCATCGTGACAAATCAAGCAATCTAGCACACAAGCAAAGAAGAAGCAAACAGAAAGAAGGCAAATAAAAGGAAATTATTTTTGTGCTTTTCTGAAAACGTTTTAGAAGTGTGGGAGAGGAAAACAAGAGGAAAATGGCAAATAATGTAAATGCAAGAGATGAGAGTTTATGATACGTACTTGGTAGCCTTGATGTAGATCATCCCTGGCAACAGCGCCAGAAATCCTTCCTGCTACTTCTTGAGCTTGCATTGGTCTTTCCTTGAAGAGGAAAGGGTGATGCAGCAAAGTAGAGATGAGTATTTCCCGCAGTTAAGAACCAAGGTATCAATCCAGTAGGAGGAACACACAAGTCTCCAATAATCGCACCTACACAAACAAACAAATACTTGCACCCAACGCGATAAAGGGGTTGTCAATCCCTTCACGGTTACTTGTAAGGATGAGATCTGATAGAGATGGACATAAAAGATAAGTAAAAGTGCAAAATAAGATAAAAGTAAATAAATTGCAACAAGGTATTTTTGGGTTTTTGGTATTGTAGATATGAAAATAATATGATAAAAGATAGACCCAGGGGCCATAGTTTTCACTAGAGGCTTCTCCCTTGAAAGAAAGCATACGATGGGTAAACAAATTACTGTTGAGAAATTAATAGAAAAGTGAATAATTATAACTATATCCAAGGCAATGATCATGTATATAGTCATCACGTTCGAGACAACTTGACCGACTCATGCCTGCATCTACTACTATTACTACACACATCGATCGCTATCCAGCATGCATCTAGTGTATTAAGTTAACAAGAATGGAGTAATGCCTACAACAAGATGACATGATGTAGAGGGATAGATCCAATCAATATGAACAAATCCCATCCTTTTATCCTTAATGGCAACAATACAAATACGTGTCATGTCCCCTACTGTCACTTGGATTGAGCACCGCAAGATTTGTTGGGGAATGTTGCATGGAAAAAAAATCTATGCACATGCAAGATCTATCCATGGAGATGCATAGCTACGAGAGGGGATAGCATCTACATACCCTTGTAGATCGCTAAGTGGAAGCATTTATCAACGTAGTTGATGTAGTCGTACAACTTCACGATCCGTACCGATCAAGCATCGAACGCACGACACCTCCATGTTTAGCACACGTTCAGCTCGATGACGTCCTCGCCTTCTCGATCCAGCAAGAGAGGCAAAGTAGTAGATGAGTTCCGGCAGCACGATGGCTTGGTGAAAACTATTTCCGCAGGGCTTCGCAAGCACAACGGTTTAGAGCGGAGGACGAACTAGAGGGAGAGGGGGCACCACACACGGCTTGGGGATTCGTGGTGTGCGGTGCCCCCTCCCCTCCTCTCATATATATAGGTGGAGGGGGGAGCAGCCCTAGGCGCACCCCAAGGGGGCCGGTGGCCGCCCTAGGGCGCCTGCTCTAGGCGCCCCCCTTCCTTTCTTAGCGCGTGTGGGGAGAAGGCGGGAGGGGAGGTGCCGTCCTTTCCTTTCTTAGCATGTGGAAGAGAAGGCAAGACGGGGTCGGCCCTCTTCCTTCCTTCTCTAGGGCCAGCGACCACGAGGTAGGGTGCGTCTTCCCCTTTGTGGGCTGGTGTGCTCCCCTCGTTGGCCCGTTTGGCCCAATAACTCCCCGTGGCCTCCCGGAACCTCTTTCGGTCATCCAATAATTATCCAGTGCATTCTGAAACTCTTTCGGAGACCAAATACTATCATCTTATATATCAATCTTTACCTCCGGACCATTTGGAAGCTCCTCGTCATGTCTGTGATCCTATCTGGGACTCCGAACAACATTCGGTCACCAACATACATAACTCATATAGTACTATATCATCAACGAACGTTAAGCGTGCGGACCCTATGGGTTCGAGAATGATGTAGACATGACCGGGACGCTTCTCCGATCGATAACCAATAGCGGGACCTATATGCCCATATTGGTTCCTACATATTCTATGAAGATCTTTATCGGTCGAACCTTTATGACAACATACGCAGTTTCCTTTGTCCGTCGGTATGTTACTTGCCCGAGATTCGATCGCCGGTATCTCCATACCTAGTTCAATCTCGTTACCGGCAAGTCTCTTTACTCATTCCGTAATACATCATCTTGTAACTAACTCCTTTGTCACTTTGCTTGCAAGCTTCTTGTGATGTTGTATTACTGAGAGGGCCCAGAGATACCTCTCCGTCATACGGAGTGACAAATCCCAATCTCGATTCACGCCAACTAAACAAACACCTTTGGAGATACCTGTAGAGCACATTTGTGATCACCCAGTTACGAAGTGACGTTTGAGAGCACATAACGTATTCCTTCGGTATCCAGGAGTTGCATGATCTCATGGTCAAAGGAATATGTATTTGACATTAAGAAAGCAGTAGCAATAAACTGAACGATCATATGCTAAGCTAACGGATGGGTCTTGTCGATCACATCATTCTCCTAATGATGTGTTCCCGTTATCAAGTGACAACACAGGTCTATGGTCAGGAAACCTTAACCATCTATTGATCAACGAGCTATTCTAGTAGAGGCTTACTAGGGACTTAGTATTTGTTTATGTATTCACACATGTATTTAAGTTTCCAATTAATACAATTATAGTATGAATAATAAACCTTTATCATGATTAAGTAAATATAATAATAATAACTTTATTATTGCCTCTAGGGAATATTCCCAGCAGTCTCCCACTTGCACTGGAGTCAGTAATCTAGATTACATAGTAATGAATCTAACACCCATGGAGTCTTGGTGCTGATCATGTTTTGCCCGCGGAAGAGGTTTAGTCAACGGGTCTGCCACATTCAGATCTGTATGTATTTTGGATGTCGATCATGTTTTGCCCTCCGTTTTTGTGCTCGTTTACTATTTGCTACCTTTCTGTTTTTATTTATTCAGATTATAAAAATATATTTCTACCATCCATATTACACTTTTATCACCATCTCTTTGCCAAACTAGTGCACCTATACAATTTTCCATTGTATTGGGTGTGTTGGGGACACAAGAGTTTGCTTGTATTTGGTTGCAGGGTTGTTTGAGGGAGACCATCTTCATCCTATGCCTCCCATGTATTGATAAACCTTAGGTCATCCACTTGAGGGAAAATTGCTATTGTCCTACAAAACTCTGTGCTTGGAGGCCCAACACGAGTCTACAAGAATAAAGTTGCATAGTAGACATCAAGCTCTTTTCTGGTGCCGTTGCCGGGGAGGCTAGGTAAGCGCACTCACACCCCGTCAACGAAGCTCTTTTCTGGCGCCGTTGCCGGGGAGGTGAGTGCATGAAGGTATATCTTTAGATCTTGCAATTGAATCTTTTAGTTTCTTGTTTTATTACTAGTTTGGTTTATAAAAAGAAAACTACAAAAAAATGGAATTAAGGTTGCATCATATTATTGATCATCTTTATAATATCTTTCATGAAAATGATGGATCAAAAATTGTGCTCAATTGTTAGAAGAAGAAGTCAATAAAATGTTTGGCACAAAATATTTGAATGATGAGCATGATTGCAATGTTGTTAGTATGAATTATTTGAATATCCATGATGCTAATGATATGCAAAGCCATAAGCTTGGGGATGCTATGTTTGATGAAGATGATATTTTTAGTCCCCCAAGATTTGATGTGCAATTTTTTTATAATGATTTCATGCCTCCTATTTATGATGATTATAATGATGAAAGTGGATTTGGAGAGGTCATGACTTTATTTAGTGATGAGTCCACCATTTTGGATGAGGCTTCAATTGACTATGATAACAAAGTTGCTATCTATGATGATTATGGTGATGCCATGTATACTATAAAGAATAATTATAACCATGAAACTTGTCATCATGATTTTAATTTTCAATCCTATGATAGTTATTTTGTTGATTTTCTCCCACCACTATTGATGAGAATAAATTTGCTTATGTGGAGAGTAAAAAAATTTCTATGCTTATCTATCATGAAAAGAATGCTTTATGTGATAGCTATATTGTTGAATTCATTCATGATGCTACTGAAAATTATCATGAGTAAGGAACTTATGCTTGTAGGAATTGCAATAATATCAAGTTTCCTCTCTATGTGTTGAAAATCTTGAAGTTTTGCTTGTTTTGCCTTCCTATGCTAGTTGATTCTTGCTCCCATAAATTGTTTGCTCACAAAATCCCTATGCATAGGAAGTGGGTTAGACTTAAATGTGCTTGCCATGTGATTCATGATGCTCTTGTTATGTTTCAATTCTTATATTTTTTGTGAGCATCATTGAAATCATCATGCCTAGCTAAAAGGCATTAAAGAAAAGCGCTTATTGGGAGACAACCCAACATTTACCCCTACTATTTTTATGTGTTCACATGATTATTCTACTGTAGTAATCATGTTTTATTGCTTTTTTCAATAAAGTGCCAAGTAAAGCCTTTGGGATAGTATGGATGATAGTTGACTTGAATCTATGCAAAAACAGAAACTTTTGCACCCAGTCCAGGAATTTTGCAAATTCGCTGGAACGTGATTTTGATCTGAATTTTTTACAGGTGATAGATATACAAATTATATAGGTTGTCCTTATTTTTTAGAATTGTTGGAGTAGCAGAAGTATGGTTGTAGTACAGATTACTTCAGACTGTTCTGTTTTTGACAGATTCTGTTTTCAATGCATAGTTTGCTTGTTTCCTAGTTTCTATGGCTTATATTGCTCAATATAAATTGAGGAAATGATATGCTACAGTAGGCATTGTGTGTAAGCAATTATGAATCTTGTCTTTGATTGTAGCAAAGTGAAATGGTTTGCTCTTTATCATACTAACCTATCTCACAAAGTTCCGTTAAGTTTTGTGTGATTAAAGTTTTCAAGTTTTGGGTGAGATGTCGATATGAGGAGAATAAGGAGTGACAAGACCCTAAGCTTGGGGATGCCCAAGGCACCCCAAGGTAATATTCAAGGAAGATCCAAGCAACTAAGCTTGGGGATGCCCCGGAAGGCATCCCCTCTTTCATCTCCAACATTATCGGTAACCTCACTTGGAGCTACATTTTTATTCGTCACATGATATGTGTTTTGCTTGGAGCGTCATTTCCTTGTTAGGATTTGCTTTCTGCTATTTAGAATAATATTTTGTATCTTTTATTTCAATAAAAAGTGGCAAGGATAGCCTTTACCATGCTTATTTTGCAAGTATACGAGTTGCTGTTTGAAAATAGAAAGTTTATCGTTGTTGCAAAAATTCCCTAGAAAAGCCAGAATATGATAAAATGTTGAAATTTTTTGCACAGTAAGCTCTGTTAAGTTTTCTAAAGTGTGGTAAATTTTCATAATTTTTGGAGTTAGGGAAGTATTGATACTCTTGCATTCTTTACGGACTGTACTGTTTTGGCAGATTGCTGTTATATTTGCATATGTTTGCTTGTTAATTATTCTACTTGAGAATAGGAGTATTAAATATGGAGAGGAATTTAGTATGCAATGTTGAATAATAATTTTTGTGATTTGCTACAATGGATAATGATAAGGTTTTTGCATTGGTTTATACTAACTTATCTCACGGGTTCTTGTTGAGTTTTGTGTGGATGAAGTTTTTAAGATTTAGGGAAACCGTGTTATGAGAAGAATGAAGAAGGCACAAGAGCTCAATCTTGGGGATGCCCCGGTAGGCATCCCACCTTTCTTCTTCAACGATTATCGGTTAGTATCGGTTGAGCCTAAGTTTTTGCTTCTTCACATGATGTGTGCTATTCTTGGAATGTCATTTTGTTTTGTTTTGCTTGTTGTTTTAATAAAATACTTAGATCTGAAATTTTTAAACAAGAGAGAGTCCTCAAATAGCTACCCATTTACTTAACTACTCGCTTGATCTTCAGTTATAACTTTTTGGAGTAGCTTGTCATTTACTCTTGTGTGTCACTTATATCCTATGATTAAATTGTTGAATGAATTGAATATCATGAAGTTGAAATTATATGTACATATCATGCCTAGTGGTAGCTTCACATTGGGTTTAGAAAGTGAAATCTTTTGAAGCTTGACAATCACAATATTGTTCATACAAGCAATTCATGAATGATTAGTAGAAGGAAGAGAACTTTCACATGCAAATACACTATCTTGGAAATATTTTGTGATTGTGAGCCCCCATCAACATATTATATGCCAAAATTGTTGACGTTGGATAAGGAAAACAACGTAATGGTTTATGTTTGTTCATATTCACATAGAAGTTATATTGTCATAGATCCTTCAACATGTGGTGCTTGCCCCCCATCTTTGCTAGCCAAAAATTCCGCACCAAGTAGAGATACTACTTGTGCATCCAAAAACCCTTAAACCCAAATCTTATTTTCAAGAGTCCACCATATACCTACCTAAGGATTGAGCAAGATCCTTCAGTAAGTTGTCATCGGTGCAATAAGGCAATAAAAATTGCTTCTAAAAGTGTTAGATCATTTAGTGTAAGAGAAAATTGAGCGTTCTACGAACTTGTGATGGCAAAGAATAAAAGCGATAGACTGCATAATAAAGGTTTCTATCATAAGGGGCAATATAATGTGACGTACTTTTGCACTAAGGGTTGAGCATACAAACAAATAATTGCATGGAAATCTCTGCTTCCCTCTGCGAAGGGCTTATCTTTTACTTTATGTATTAATTTTATGCAAGAGTCAAAGTTTTTCTCTCGATTCCTTTTTATTTTTCTCCTTTGGCAAGCATCATGTGGTGAGGAAAGATCTAGGCACATATGTCCAGTTGAATATGGGTAGCATGAGTTATTATTGTTGACATCACCCATGAGGTGAATACGTTGGGAGGAGAAACTATGAGCCCCTATCTTTCTATGTGTTCGGTTGAAACGTTTTGCTCATGTATATGCGGTGAGTGTTAGCAATCATAGAAGACTATATGACTATATGATGGTTGAGTATGTGGAGCTCTTACTTAAACTCTGTTGAATAATTTGAATTACAATTGCTTGGTAACTGAGAACGTAGGTTGTTGAGTTTAAAGAGAATTCATTGTTTGAACTTTAACATGCGAATTGGTTGCTACTTTAACATGAGAAGTTTTTATAAGAAATATTTGTTGTTATGATGCTAGGAAAAGTGATTGAAATTATCATTCATCAAACTTATGCACTTTGCTAGCATTCACACTTCACAAATTATTTCTTTTATCATTTACCTACTCGAGGACGAGTAGGAATTAAGCTTGGGGACACTGATACGTCTCCAACGTATCTATAATTTATGAAGTATTCATGCTAATATATTATCATTATTCGATGTTTTATAATCATTTTATAGCAACTTTATATCATTTTTTACTAACCTATTGACCTAGTGCCCAGTGCCAGTTGCAGTTTTTTTGCTTGTTTTTACATCGCAGGAAATCAATATCAAACGGAGTCCAAACACCGCGAAAAATTTTGTGGATTTTTTATGGACCAGAAGACCACCAGTGGGCCAGAGAAGCACCTGGGGGGTGCCCCGAGGGGGGCACAACCCACCATGGCGCGCATGGGGGCCCAGGCGCGTCCAGGTGGGTTGTGCCCACCTTGGTGGCCTCCCGTACCCCCTCTTCGCCCTATAAATTCTCTAATATTCCAAAAACCCTCGGGGTAGCCCTAGATCAGAAGTTCTGCCGCCTCAAGGCCTCTATATCCACGAGATCCAATCTAGACCCCGTTGTGGCACTCCGCCAGAGGGGAGATCATCACCGGTGGCCATCTTTATCATCTCGGTGGCCACCACGATGAGGAGGGAGTAGTCCACCCTCGGGGCTGAGGGTTTGTAGTAGTAGCTATGTGTTTAATCTCTCTCTCTCTCTCTCTCTCTCTCGTGTTCTTGAGATGTCACGATATTGATGTACCGCAGGCTTTGTTAATATAGTCGGATCATATGGTGTTTTCCCCTCTCTATCTTGTGATGAATTGAGTTTTCCCTTTGAGATTTTGTTTTATCGGATTGAATACTTTTATGGATTTGAGAGCACTTGGTATATGTCTTCCAAATGAATACTCGTGGTGACAATGGGGTATCATATTGATTCACTTGATGTATATTTTGGCACTCAACTCTCGGATTCCCGAGGTGACATTGGGGTAATCTATGCATGCGGGTTGATGCATGTTCTTGTCTTTGTTTCTCCGGTAGAAATCTTAGGGCACTCTTTGAGTTCTTTATGTTGGATTGAGTATTATGAATCTGAATTTGCTTTGGTGTTATTTTAGTACGAACTCTAGGATAGATCGAACGAAAAGAATAGCTTTGTGTTATTTTAGTATGAACTCTTGAATAGATCGAACGGAAAGAATAGCTTTGAGGTGGTTTCATACCCTACAAACAATGTATTCTTATGTTCTTCGCTAGATAAGAACTTTGGAGTGATTCATCGTTGCACGTTGAGGGATGGTTATGTGATCCAATTATATTAGCATTGTTGAGAGATTGCACTAGCG
This sequence comes from Aegilops longissima, assembly GCA_021605205.1. NCBI lineage: Eukaryota > Viridiplantae > Streptophyta > Magnoliopsida > Poales > Poaceae > Aegilops > Aegilops longissima. The sequence continues at coordinate 142,327,986 of CM038678.1, read as the reverse complement.
AAAGTACGGACCCTAGGCCTTGTTTCTAAGCATTGCAATACCATTTTTGTGCCTGTTTACTATTTGCTACCATGCTGTTTTTATTTATTCAGATTATAAAAATATATTTCTACCATCCATATTACATTTTTATCACCATCTCTTCGCCGAACTAGTGCAGCTATACAATTTGCCATTGTATTGGGTGTGTTGGGGACACAAGAGAATTCTTGTATTTGGTTGCAGGGTTGTTTGAGAGAGACCATCTTCATCCTACGCCTCCCACGGATTGATAAACCTTAGGTCATCCACTTGAGGGAAAATTGCTACTGTCCTACAAAATTCTGCGCTTGGAGGCCCAACACGAGTCTACAAGAATAAAGTTGCGTACTAGACATCATGCTACTTTCCAATTCGAGAGAAGGTACAATTACCACATCAATTTCTACTTTCCTCCCACTCACTACTTTTGAGAGGAACTCCTTCTCTAGAAATGACCCATTCTTAGCAACAAAGATTTTGCCTTCGGATTTGTGGTAGAAGGTATACCCAATAGTTTCTTTCGGGTATCTTATTAAGACGCACTTCTTCACTTTGGGTTCGAGCTTATCAGGCTGAAGCCTTTTTGACATAAGCATCGTATTCGCAAACTTTAAGAATTGACAGCTTAGATTTCTTGCCAAACCATAGTTCATATAGGGTCGTCTCAATGGATTTAGACGGTGCCCTATTTAACGTGAATGCAGTTGTCTCTAATGCATAACCCAAAAACGACAGCGGCAAATCAGTAAGAGACATCATAGAACGCACCATATCTAATAAAGTACAGTTAGGACGTTCGAACATACCATTACGTTGTGGTGTTCCAGGTGGCGTGAGTTGTGAAACAATTCCACATTGTCTTAAATGAAGGCCAAACTCGTAACTCAAATATTCACCTCCACGACTAGATCGTAGAAACTTTATTTTCTTGTTACGATGATTCTCCACCTCACTCTGAAATTCTTTGAACTTTTCAAATGTTTCAGACTTGTGTTTCATCAAGTAGATATACCCATACCCACTCAAATCATCTGTGATGGTTAGAAAATAATGATACCCGCCGCGTGCTTCAACACTCATCGGACCACATACATTGGTATGTATTATTTCCAATAAGTCATTAACTCGCTCCATTGTTCTGAAGAATGGAGTTTTAGTCATCTTACCCATGAGGCATGGTTCGCAAGTATCAAATGATTCATAATCAAGTGATTCCAAAATTCCATCTGCATGGAGTTTCTTCACGCGCTTTACACCAATATGACATAAACGGCAGCACCACAAGTATGTTGCACTATCATTATCAACTTTGCATCTTTTGGCATCAATATTATGAATATGTGTATCACTACGATCGAGATCCAACAAGAATAGACCATTCATTAAAGGTGCATGACCATAAAAGATATTACTCATATAAATAGATCAACCATTATTCTCTGACTTAAATGAATAACCGTCTCGCAATAAACAAGATCCATATATAATGTTCATGCTCAACGCTGGCGCCAAATAACAATTATTGAGGTCTAAAACTAAACCTGAAGGTAGATGTAGAGGTAGCGTGCCAACGGCGATCACATCAACCTTGGATCCATTCCCGACGTGCATCGTCACTTCGTCCTTAGCCAATCTTCTTTTGTTCCGCAACTCCTGTTTCGAGTTACAGATATGAGCAATAGAACCAGTATCAAATACACAGGCGCTACTACGAGCATTAGTAAGGAATACAAATAACATGTATATCAAATATACCTTTGTTCACTTTGACACCCTTCTTATCTGCCAAGTATTTGGGGCAGTTACGCTTCCAGTGACCATTTCCCTTGCAGTAGAAGCACTCAGTTTCAGGATTGGATCCAGCTTTGGGCTTCTTCACAGGAGTGACAACTTGATTGCCATTCTTCTTGAAGTTCCCTTTCTTTCCCTTGCCTTTTTCTTAAAACTGGTGGTTTTCTTAACCATAAACACTTGATGCTCTGTCTTGATTTCTACCTGTCGGATCTCGGGTTCCGGCAAAACCCTTAAGGTTCGAACTCTGGGGTGCGCACGAAGATATCTCCCTTACAGATCACGCCCTCACACGCTTCGCGATCTCTAAGCTAGCTTGGCGAACTCGCAACACAAGGGACACAAGATTATACTGGTTCGGGCCACCGTTGTGGTGTAATACCCTACTCCAGTGTGGTGGTGGTGGATTGCCTCTCGGGCTGAGGATGAACAGTACAAGGGGAAGAACAGCCTCCTGAGAAGAGGTGTTCTTGTGCTTGGTGAACTTGTGTGGATGAGGATCTAGTCAAGATGATCCCTGCTACTATGGTGGCTAGTCCTATTTATAGAGGCCCTGGTCCTCTTCCCAAATATTGAGCAGGAAGGGATCCCACAACGACCAATTTGAAAGGGGACAGCTAGTACAACTTATCCTGACAAAAGTAGTCTTCGCCTGCTAAAGGCTCTGGTGGTGACGCCGTCTTGGGCTCCACGGTGACCTTCGTCCTGCCATCCTGCTGGTCTTGGTCTCGTTGCACCGATAGGGAAACCTTTGCTTGACGCCTTGGTACTCCTTGCCTGTGCTTGCCCCCTTAGCACCAAAGGGGAAACAAGGACACTGTGCGCGCTGGCGCCCGCGTGGCGCCCGCCTGGTCTCGATCGTCATGGCTAACGTCACGAGAACCTCGCGAGGTTTGCCTTGCCTTGATCTCTCCGCCTCTCGCGAGCCAGCCTGGTGAGGCCGCTCTCGAGGAGGTCTTGTGTCGTTCGCCTCGTGAGGCTTGGCCCCTCGCGAGGGTCTTGAAAGCTTGTTGGTGAATATGGGCCGTACGGGCCCACTTGCAGAGCCACGCCATGGGCCGCAGGCAGGAAAGTCTGGGGACCCCTGTTCCCAGGACGCCGACAGTAGCCCCCGGGCCCAAGGTGCGCTCAGACTTGGCTTCGAGGCGAAGCCAAAGGGCAAGTGCGGAGCGCCACAAGCCCCAACAGCCTGCGGCCTTGGTCGATGCGTGGCGGTTGATTGGACATGGACATCTCCGCTTCCCCACGCTGCCTCGGCAACTGCCCAACTTGACAAGTCCCTGCGACATGCATGGAAAAACCATCATTACCTGTGATCACGGGGGGCGTGGTTGGCCTTCTCCTACTATAAATGGGGATGGAGCAGAGCCCCCGTCGCCCATCTCTTCCCATTCCGCTCGCTTCTTCCCCCTTCCTCCATTGCCAGCAGCGACACCAATGGCACCATCGAAGAGGTTCTTCGCCGTGGAGAAGGGGAAGGCTCCTCGCGAAGGGCCCAGCTCTCCGATGCCCAAGCGTGGACGTGGCCGTCCCCGCAAGCACACTGCATCCCCCGCCATGGCCTCCCACGTCCGCGGTGGTGCTGCTTCGCGTGGCAGGGGTCGCTCCGATCGCGGCAGCCCTGTTGATGAAGGGAGACGCGCCATGGTCGCACGGCCTCCCGGCTGCGCTTCCACTCGGCGGAGGTGCTGACGGAGTTCGTCATCTGGTCGGAGGACCCGGCCGTCAACTGGCTTCGGCTCCTGCGCTTCTTCGTCGATGAGCTGTCGGCCGCAGGTCCAGGCGGGCTCTGGCTGCAGGTGGACGGCTGCTGCAGCAGTGCTTCCTAGGTCACGGTTAAGGTCTCTACCACGGGAAACATAGCCCTGGCCCGCGGCTGGCAGATGTTTGCCCACGCGCGTGGCCTGGGCAGGCGGTGCACCCTTCATTTCAAGTACGACGGCGATGCGACCCTCTACGTGAGGGTGTTTGGGGAACATGGTCGCCGCGCCGGATGCTTCCCCAAGGTCAACGATGGCGATGAGGTGCTCAGCCTTGGCGATGGTCATGACAAGGATGAGGGCGAACTCACCCTGGGCGTCGACCGCGTCTCGTCCAGCTACGGTGGCTGTCGATGTCAAAACCGGCGGATCTCGGGTAGGGGGTCCCGAACTGTGTGTCTAGGCGGATGGTAACAGGAGACAAGGGACACGATGTTTTTACCCAGGTTCGGGCCCTCTCGATGGAGGTAATACCCTACTCCTGCTTGATTAATATTGATGATATGGGTAGTACAAGAGTAGATCTACCACGAGATCGAGGAGGCTAAACCCTAGAAGCTTGCCTGTGGTATGATTGTTGTTCGTCCTACGGACTAAAACCCTCCGGTTTATATAGACATCGGATAGGGTTAGGGTTACACAGAGTCGGTTACAATGGTAGGAGATCTACATATCCGTATCGCCAAGCTTGCCTTCCACGCCAAGGAAAGTCCCATCCGGACACGGGACGGAGTCTTCAATCTTGTATCTTCATAGTCCAGGAGTCCAGCCAACGGTGGTAGTTCGGCTATCCGGACACCCCCTAGTCCAGGACTCCCTCAGTAGCCCCCAAACTAGGCTTCAATGGCGATGAGTCCGGCGCGTTGATTGTCTTCGGCATTGCGAGGCGGGTTCTTCTCCAAATTCCATATACTTGTCGAATAGTGTCCGGCTTCTGATAAATGCTGCGCTTCTTGGCTTCTACGCCCAATAATGGCCATCTTCCATGTGTTTGAATGAATGCGAAAAGCCAGGATATTTTTACACTTACCCCCCTAGCTGCGCAAATGAGCCGCCTATAAAAGGGCGAGGATCTAGATCTGAGTCACACCATCCCCCTCCATGAGCTTTCATCGAGCGCCTCGACAAAACCCATTCCATCATGGACGGTCGACGCGATCCTCCTCTCGCTCCCAGCCCTCGGCACAGAAATTGGGAGAGATGCTCAGTCCCAGATAGCGAGCTAGTTATACTCCAAACCAAGGGATTTCTTCCCGCGGCCTTCATGGTTCCGGTTCGAGCCGGACTTGCCACCTACAAGGGCGGAAAGCAAGCGGAGAGTGTCCCCGATCGCTCTAAAGGAGAGCAGGTATGCTTTGTCTCTTATCTAGTAAGAGGACTCGAATTTTCAATCCATCCGTTTCTCCGGGGGCTCTTGGAGTTCTACGACCTCCAGTTGCACCACCTTACGCCTGCCTCCATTTTGCACATCGCAGGCTTCCTGGCCCTGTGCGAACTGTTCTTGGGCATCGAGGCTCATTTTGCGCTGTGGAAGAGATTATTCTGCCTAGTACCCTGTTCTCATGAGGGGTCGATATATCAAGTGGGCGGAGCCGAACTATGGCGCATCGCCGGGACCAGATATCTATCCGGAACCCCGAAGAAGGCGTCCGAAGATTGGCCTTCGGAATGGTTTTACATGGAGGACGTCCCGCTGACGGGTCCTGTTCGGATCGGCCTTCCGGAGTTTAGCAATGCTCCTCTGAAGAAGCGCCTAAGCTAGCGCCCGTGGAGCCCCCAGAGGGAAAATGACCGGCACGTCCTTTACTTGATGAGCCGAATAAGATTACTGGCTCATGCCGGATTGACCATGATTAGAGTCATGGCAATCTGCATTATGAGGGGAGTGCAGCCGCTCCAATATAGGGGCCACCCCATGTGGGACTTCAACGGGGAGGACGATGCCACCCGCCACGGCCGCAAAGGGCCGGGATCAGTCACCGAACTGGTGAAGACCTTGTCCGCCATGTATAAAGGGGAGGAGGAGGATTTTCTCCGCGTCAGTCCACTGAGCGGGTTTTCTTCGAATAATCCTCGAAGTTGGGTAAGCAAACATCTTTGTGGCCTGTCCGATCCATGTTCCCGTGGTTAAATATCTCATTTCATGGTTTCTACGCAGGAATGCGCGCGGGCCGTGGAGAAGATACACAGCCCGCCCCACAACCCGAGGATCCGAACGGTCCCTCGATCCGCCTCCAAGAGGATCCGGGTATAAAGGTGGAGCTGATCGACGGGGTGTTCCACCAACTTAGCATCGATAATGCCTTGGTCGCCATTACGGCCGATTACCCCGGAATACTTCCAGCCTCACAGGTAACTGAGACCGAGGTCCCAATATTCTGATAATGACCCATCCGTGCTTATTTATTTGATCACCGTATACCAATGGTGTTTTGCAGGGGGTGCCTTCGAGGCAGGAGGCCGAGCCCGCGGCGGCTAGCCAACAAGGGGCAGTACGGCGCCGCAGGCTAAAAAGAAGTGCGGTCCGGATCGAAACTCCACCGCAACGGTATGGCGTTTCACCATATTCCCAGGATTGATTCCTGGAAGGTGTACTAATGCTGGTTCTCTTTTCAGGAAAAAGAGCGCTCGCCAGACTGAGTCCGGAGAGGTTTCCAATCGAACCTCCGCCAGCCAGGCTCCAAAGCCGGGTCCGGAAGCGGAGGCGAGCACGAGGCGTCGTCGCCGATGCTCCTCCGGCTGAGGATGCCGACAGATTGTCCGCCACCAACTCCGAGGTGGAGAGCGCCATGAATCACAAAGCGCCGCCGACAGTTCTTCGTGATGCATGTTTCTCCCAAGAGGCCTTGAATGCCTTCAATTCGGGAGATGCGCACCTCCGTGCCGCTCAAGATGGTCTAGCCAGAGCCACAGAGCAGTATGTAAAGGACATATGGGTGAGGAAATTTGACAGTTATATATGCCAGTAGCCCCCGAGACTTAAAATAGTTCGAATAACTGATTTAAGGATCATTTGTTATGCAGGATCTTACAAAAAGAATACCCGACTGTCCTGTGAGCTTGAAGAATGCAAGGCCCAACTTGAGGCCGCACTAGCCGCATCTGGGGAGCCACAGAGACCCCTCCGTAATATATGCTTCAAAAGATAAATAGTTTATGAAGTGCGGCGGTGTGTAAATCTGACAATAATATTGCAGATGGCGCCGACTAGATCCGGACAAGCAACAACTCTGCGCCAGCTAAAGGTCTGGCGAGCGTGCTTACGAGGGTGCGGCAGGAGAAAAATAACCTCCAAGATGCCAACACCCAACTGGGCGAGGAACTAAAGGATGTTCGTGCTCAGCTTGTCCGACCAGAAGGAGAATCGACGGCTTCGTCGCTGCATTTTCAAGAGTGCTTGAACGAACTTTGAAAGAGTTCGGCGAGGAAGGCGACTAACATAAACATGTATGTAGGTTTGCTCACAGGTTGTCCCGAGGAGGAGATGCCCAGTTCTCGGGTGATCTTCTTCCGAACTACGCCACCGCACGAACGAGTTCGGCAGTGATGAAAGGCGCCGGTCAGCCTTGTGGCCATCTATCTCCCCGCCCAAGGCATTGGGGAGCTGGCAGAGCGGCTTCAAGGAGCACGGCGGCGCTCCGACTATGGAAGATATCGGCCTGCCGTCAAGGCGCCAGGAGGCTCGGGCCATGGTAAAGACGCGTACACGGTGACACAAACCACATGGCCGAGGTCGGACCCGTGGGCCTGATGGGAAGGAGATCCTCAGAAAGTTAGTGTACGCCAAGTAGAATTGGCCGCCAAGTATTCCCAAGAAGATTGTAAATTAGATAGCCTATTAGATGGCATTGAGGAGGAATACAATGAGTCGAGTTGACTATGTAATTGAATATGACATGAAAAATGTCTTCTAGCCGGATTGTAGATCGCTTGTCATAGCGGACCTTTTCGCTTCGACCTCGGGACCCAATAGTCCGAGTGTGTCCGAATACCTCGCGGTTATATAAGAACCGGGCATGCATGGAGACAAGGTGTAGGGTCATTATTGCTGTATCGCATAAGTGCCCAACTAGTTATGTTATATTACATGGATAGTAAGAAACATCTTCCAGGGAGAATAGTTCCGTTAAGGGTTCCTTTCGCTGGGAGGCATGCCCTAAAGTGCATGTCCAAACTGCTAAGAAAGCAGAAAATCATCTGGGGGCAGATGGATAAATAGTTAAAAATCATCTTTCAGTTCACCGACCGAATATTCCCTAAGAACGCTAGCTTTCGGCTTCACCCACCGAGGTACACATCCGCTGACCCGGCAAGAATAATTGCAGAGGTGCTCCCTTTACCACCTAGCCGAACAATCGGGAACGTAGGGGTAAGCAAAGGAGACAGGCAACCCAGCTTGGCCAAAACTTAAGTCATATCGATGCATATAATGGTGAGTAAAAGGTACATGCGGAAGTTTGACACATGTGTTGGGCATGAAGCCCGTATAAATAAGCTTCTGTTAAAGAAGTCCCCAGGTATAATGAGCGCGGATAGCGCGTCAAGTATGTGCGAACAAAGCACAAACGAGCCTCTAAAGGCTTCAAGAAGAAGGAGGAGGAAGGAGAGAAATAAAAGACAACAAAAATAGAAAATGTGGACGGAGGAAGGAGACGAACTTGGAGTCCGGCGCTTAGGCGTAGAATCTTCATGGACGGGCTGCGTTCCATGGGTTCGGCTCGAGTCGGTTATCCGATGCGTTTCGCAGACGGTATGCTCCGCCGGTCAGGACCTGGTCGATGATGAAGGGACCTTCCCATTTGGGCTTGAGTTTGTCCTTTTTCTTGTCCGACAGGCGTAGAACTAGTTCGCCAACGTTGTAAGCTTTGGCCCGCATTTCCTGCTTTGATATCTTTGAGCCTGCTGTTGATAAAATGCGAACGAGCTTTTTCCACGCCGCGCCATCCTCCAATGCGTCCAACTGTCCCGCCGATCGAGCTCGGCTTCTCTTTCTTCATACATGCGCACGCGAGGTGAGTCATGAATTATGTCGCAGGCAAGACTGCCTTCGCGCCGTACACCATAAAAATGGTGTGAATCCGTAGTACGATTCAGCGTGGTCCGCAGCCCCAAAGTACGGAGTCGAGCTCCTCAACCCAAAGGCGTGTTAGATTCCTTGAGGGACCGCACTAGTGCGGGTTTAATGCCGCCATGATTAGACCGCTTGCTTGCTCGACTTGGCCGTTGGTTTGAGAGTGATAGACCGAGGCGTAATCGAGCTTGATGCCCATGTTTTTGCACCATAATTTGACCTCATCGGCCGTGAAGTTGGTGCCGTTATCGATGATGATACTGTGGGGACACCATAACGGTGCACTACCCCGATATGAAGTCTATCACCGGTCCGGATTCGCCGCTTTAACAGTGCTTGGCCTCTATCCATTTGGTGAATTTATCCACCATGACCAATAGGTATTTTTGCTTGTGGGTTCCTCCTTAAGGGGTCCAACCATGTCAATCCCCTGCACCGCGAACGGCCAGGTGATGGGTATAGTTTTGAGGGGTGGGTGGCATGTGGCTTTGGTTAGCAAAAGCTGGCAACCAACGATCGTTGGACTAAATCCTGCAAGATCTACCCGGGCCGTCACCAATAAAATCATGTACGGAAGGCCTTGCCTACAAGGCCGGGCTGCGGCGTGGTGCCCATCCGATCCGCATGAATTTCAGCCAGGAGGTTTCGCCTTCCTCTTCGGAGATACACCTTTGAAGGACTCCTATTGTGCTTTTCTTATAGAGCTCTCCCTCATGGACTTTATAGGCTTTGGATCGCCGTACTATGCAGCGAGCCTCATTTTGGTCTTCGAGGAGTTCCTGCCTATTTAGGTAGGCTAGGAATGGTTCCATCCATGGGGCGATAACCGCCATTATTTCGTGAGCGGAGGGTGTTATCTCGATGGTAGAGCCTCCGATTGTGTCAGAGTGTTCGGTGTTAGGCAGTGCGGTTGGGTCCGGATTGTTAGTTCCAGACTCCCCTTCCCATAGTACGGGTGGCTTGAACAGCCGTTCCAAGAAGATGTTGGGCGGGACGACATCGCGTTTTGCACCGATGCGTGCCAATACGTCCGCCGCCTAGTTGTTATCCCGGGCTATATGATGAAATTCGAGCCCTTCAACTGCGTCTTGACATTTTAGGACCGCATTGCGTACGCTGCCATTTTCGGATCTTTGGCATCAAAGTCTCCGCTTATTTGAGATATCGCGAGGTTGAATCCCCACGCACCTCTAGGCGCTTAATGCCCATGGAGATCGCCATCCGGAGGCCGTGCGTAAAGGCCTCAGATTCGCTGTGTTGTTGGAGTCCGTATACATTATCTCAAGGACGATTGGACTGTGTCCCGGTTGGGGACGTCAGACGACGCCAGCCCCTAGGCCGCCAACATTTTGGAGCCGTCAAAGTGCATGATCCAATTGGAGTATGCGCGTACTCTTTAGGGAGTTCAGCTTCGGTCCATTCGGCCATGAAGTCGGCCAAAACCTGCGACTTAATAGCTCATCATGGCTTATAGGTTATGTCGAATGGAAGGAGCTCTATGGCCCATTTAGTAGTCCGGCCCGTCGCGTCGCGGTTGTTTATAATGTCGTTAAGAGGTACTTCGGAGGCTACCGTTATCGAACACTCTTGAAAGTAGTGTCGGAGCTTCCGGATGCCATGAACACCGCAGATGCTATCTTTTGATAATGTGGGTACCGGACTTGCATGGAGTTAGGACGGTGGACACATAGTAAACCGTTTTTGAAGAGGGAAACGGTGTCCGTCCGCTTTCGCTCGACGACGAGCACCGCTACCGACAACTTGATGTGTTGCGCGATATATAATAGCATTGGTTCGCCCACGCTGGGCCGCCAGACCGGATTTGTTGCCAATATGGCTTTTATTTCTTCAAGTCCGCCGTGGCGGCATCCGCCCACTCAAGTGTTCGTGCATCAAGGAGGCGGTAAAGGGTAACGCCTTTTCTCCCAACGGGAAATAAAGCGGCTTAGAGCCGCCACGCATCCAAATCAATTTTGTATTTGTTTGAGGTCTTTGAATATCCAATTGTGACAGAGCTCGGATCTTGGCTGGGTTTGCTTCAATTCCTCTACCGGACACAATGAAGCCCAGAGCTTTCCGACTGGAACGCCGAAGACGCATTTTTCCGGATTGAGCTTAATGTCATATTTTCGGAGATTGTCGAATGTGAGCCTCAAGTCGTCTACTAGAGTTTCGACATGCTTCGATTTGACGACCACGCCATCTACATATGCTTCCACTGTTTTGCCGATCTGGTTTGCGGACATGTCCGAATCATGCGCCGATATGTTGCGCCGGCGCTTTTGAGCCCGAAGGGCATTGTGTTGAAGCGAATGGGCCGTATGGAGTGATGAATGCTGTTGTTGCTTGGTCTGCTCCGCCATCTTGATTTGGTCGTAGCTGAGTACGCGTCGAAGAAGCACAATGAGTCGTGTCCTGCTGAAGGCGCGATAATTTGATCAATGCGAGGGAGGGAAGGGATCCTTTGGGCAAGCCTTATTAAGGTCTTTGAAATCAACACATAGGCGCCAGGATTAATCCTTCTTGGTACCATCACCAGATTTGCTAGCCAGTCCGGATGTTTTATATCTCGATGAATCCGGCCTTAAGTTTGGCTAGCTCCTCTCCCATGGCCTGTCTCTTGGGTTCAAAAGCGCCAAGAGCCTGTTTGATCGGCTTGAATCCTTTTAGGATATTTAGGCTGTGCTCGGCGAGCCGGCGTGGGATTCTGGCATGTCCGAAGGGTGCCTGCAAAATGTCCCGCTTTTCTCGTAGAAATTCTCGTAGTCTGGCGCCTACATCGGGTTTAATTGTGCCCCAATGGAGGCCGTCTTTTGTGGTCCGCTGGGTGGACTTGGAATTTGACTATTTCATCCGCTGGTTTGAAAGAGGTGGACTTGGATCTTTTATCAAGTATCACATCGCCCCTGTTCACCGTGGAGCACATCTTAGTGAGTTCCTCGGCCGCTAGGGCTTCGGATAGTGCCTCGAGGGCTAGTGCGGCTGTCTTGTTTTCGTTGCGCTGAGTGCTATGTTCGGATCACTAGCGAGAGTGATGATTCCGTTAGGTCCGGCATTTTAAGCTTCATGTACCCATAATGGGGTATAGCTTGAAAAATTGTGAATGCCTCGCCTCTAATAAAGCGTGATATCCATCGCTGAACGGGCCACTTGAAATGTGACCTCCTTGGACTGTAATTGTCCGCGAGCGAACACTACGCCCGATGTGATTTTTCCCTGCAGCATGCTTCCCGCTAGGGATTATTCCTCTAAAGGTTGTGCTTCTTCGCTCAATGCGGTTCCAGTCTATTTCCATTTTTCGAGGGTTTCTCGTAGATGAGGTTTAGTCGCTGCCGCCATCCATGAGTACCTTAGTAAGGCGAAAGCCGCCCACTATTGGACCGAGGACCAATGCGGCTGGTGCTCGGGCTGTTCGAATTTGGGTTCGCATCACGGCATTAAAGGTAATAGCCGTGTTACCCATGGATGTATTGTTGCTACTTGGTAGACTTCGCAAGGTTATGGAGTGTTCGCTTCGCATGTTATTTGATGCGAAGGTCTCGAAGACTGTTAACACCGTAATGGTGTTGCTGGGCTGGGATTCTGAGGCTAGAAGCTCTTCGCCACTTTTGGCCACCTGCCATAGTATCCAACATGCTCGAAGGCTATGAGTTGGAGTGGCGGCCTCTATGCTATGAATTTTGCAGGGTCCGTTTAGCCAACCCTCCAGTACGGTTCCGTACCCTTTAGGGGTTTTTTGTTTTTTGATGTTTAATCCAGGTGCTTGGTAATGATGCACCCTTTTATTTCGGACTAGGGATGTATTCGGGGCTGGATTATCCCAAAATTTACTTTCGGTTTTCCAAGCACTCTCCATCACACAAGACTTTTGTACTATGGTCACCAAGTCAGCAAAGCGTGTAATTTTATGCGACGACTTGTGGCGTTTAGGATTCCTTGTCCGTGCAATTATTGCGAAAAGTGAGATTGCGTCCTCCTCTCGTCAGTCCTTTATCCCGTCCATAACCCGGAGGAATCGGCCCAAGAATGATGTATTGCTTCAGCGGGCTCTTGCCGGATTCGGGATAGATCGCTAATGTTTGGGTGGGTGGGTGGAACTAGATCCGGAACCCCGTCCAATTTAAGACTCAAGGGTGAGAAGTTTCCGAACTTGGAAGTTTGGATTTTTGAATGCTATCCAGCGAATCCAACCCACCGCCTGACTTTAAGTTCAAGGCTTGATCGACATCCGTCCCTCTACGGGAATCCGGCATGGAGGGATCGGGAATCCGGACGTAGTTAGTCCTTAAGATAGAAGAAGAATCGCCGTATTGCTCCTCTATCACAGCAACATGATGGGTAGCCTGGGGAGAGTTGATCTCGTTTAGGCCCGATCTGGTCGTAGTCTGTGGCGAATCCCAGGGCGGCGATGCGATCCAAGAGCTCGTTTACGGAGGAGAGCTCGATCGGATCTAACTGTTCAGCAAGTTCTGAGTTAACGTCAAGATTGGTTTCGATGACTCGAGAAGTCATCGTCGGTGCGGTGGCCGAACTGGCGGTCATAAGAAAACCACCTAACCGAAGAGTCTGACCAGTGGCCAAGGCTCCTTTGGCGATAGTATCGTCTTTAAAGACGAGATGAGGCATCCTTCCCGACTGACGACGCAGGAACTCTCATTGAAAGCACCAATGTCGGTGTCAAACCGGCGGATCTCGGTAGGGGTCCCAATCTGTGCGTCTAGGCGGATGGTAACAGGAGACAAGGGACACGATGTTTTTATCCAGGTTCGGCCCTCTCGATGGAGGTAATACCCTACCCCGCTTGATTAATATTGATGATATGGGTAGTACAAGAGTAGATCTACCACGAGATCGAGGAGGCTAAACCCTAGAAGCTAGCCTGTGGTATGATTGTTGTTCGTCCTACGGACTAAAACCCTCTGGTTTATATAGACACCGGATAGGGTTAGGGTTACACAGGGTCGGTTACAATGGTATGAGATCTACATATCCGTATCGCCAAGCTTGCCTTCCACGCCAAGGAAAGTCCCATCCGGACACGGGACGGAGTCTTCAATCTTGTATCTTCATAGTCCAGGAGTCCGACCAACGGTGATAGTTCGGCTATCCGGACACCCCCTAATCCAGGACTCCCTCAGTGGCTCTTCCCCCGGCAACAGCTCCAGCAGCGGTGGTTACGCCTAGCTGCCGCACCGCCGCGCCCGCTACGAAGGTGGCAGCGGGTCGTCCCGTCGTCGCGCCCCTGTGAAGAGCGAGGAGGGGTCTGGCTGAGCTCGGGTCAGCGCTAAGAGCCCGCCTTCGCGGTCCACCACGGGGGCACGCGACACTTTTATCTTTTTCTTCCTTTCCTTCCTGTATTAAGAAAGAAACCAATATGGGGCCTCGGAGGGGCATGCAACGAACTATGATTTGCCAGTTATTATGCTATGTACATCGTCCTTGTGCTGTGTCGTGCTTTATGTAGGGATAACTTAGCTTGTCGTGCTTGTCTCCTTTCCACGAGGTGCTCGCTTCCTGGCACCTGTCGAGGCCCCCTTGGCCTGGTAGGCGCTTAGGAACTGAAGAAAAAACTCGTTAGGAGGCTTATCGTTTTCCCGAGCCTTGGTCGCAGGCACCGCTGGCCTTGACCCTCGCTTTGTATCGCGGTAACCGTGGGGCACGGATTAGAAGAAGTGCGCCATCTTGTGGGCTCGAACGAGGGCGCCTCGTGAAAAGCAGATGAAAGGCAGAACAAGACAAAATGCTCATGAGGGAAGGAAAACATTCACGAGGGCACCTGTCCAACCCCCTCGCGAGGAATGCGAGAGAGAGAGTATAGGACAAGCCGAAGACGAAAAACAGAGGCAGAAGGCAACGGAACCAAATCAACCGAGAACACCAGAAGCAAACTGTCGGTGTCAAAACAAGCGGATCTCGGGTAGGGGGTCCCGAACTGTGCGTCTAGGCGGATGGTAACAGGAGACAAGGGACACGATGTTTTTACCCAGGTTCGGGCCCTCTCGATGGAGGTAATACCCTACTCCTTCTTGATTAATATTGATGATATGAGTAGTACAAGAGTAGATCTACCACGAGATCAGAGAGGCTAAACCCTAGAAGCTAGCCTATGGTATGATTGTTGTTCGTCCTACGGACTAAAACCCTCCGGTTTATATAGACACCGGATAGGGTTAGGGTTACAGAGTCGGTTACAATGGTAGGAGATCTACATATCCAGACGCCAAGCTTGCCTTCCACGCCAAGGAAAGTCCCATCCGGACACGGACAAAGTCTTCAATCTTGTATCTTCATAGTCTAGGAGTCCGCCAAAGATGATAGTTCGCTATCCGGACACCCCTAGTCCAGACTCCTCAAGAGCCCCCGAACCAGGCTTCAATGACGAGCGAGTCCCGCGCATATTGTCTTCGGCATTGCAAGGCGGGTTCCTCCTCCGAATACTTCATAGAAGATTTTGAACACCAGGATAGTGTCCGGCTCTGCAAAACAAGTTCCACATACTACCATAGAGAGAATAACCTTTGCACAGATCTGCTGACGTATTCCGCGGCGTGACATCACACCATGGCCAAGCCTTTATTCGAATCGTTTTTTACTGTCCCACCTCAGCGCATTTAGCGAGGCGGTTTCCTTGGCACGTCTTATCAAAGCATAGATCGTGCCCCCTTATTCCGGGATTCTCATCAATACGGACATGGGTAACCCATCCGCGCCATTGATTACGGCGCTTGGGAGATAAGCGAGTTTTACCAGGCTGGCGGGGAACGCATAGCTTCGTCCGTCCCTATAAGGGGATAAGGATCCACCTTTTCACCTACGGCTTCTTCCTCCTTTGCTCATCCATTTCCGCGCACTCGAGCTCCAGCGCCCAAGTCCGCACATCCCACCTCAACCTTCTCCAACTATGTCCGGAGCTGGAGGCAGGTGGATGGCCTCCTCCGTCACGGAGGGGCACATCGAAAAGCTGCGGGAGGCCGGATACTTGTCCAGCAACATCGTGCACCGGCTGCCCGACGCGGGGCAGCTCATTCCAACCCCTGTGCCCCATGAGAGGGTGGTGTTTCTCCCCACTTCCTCCCATGGACTAGGTTTTTCACTTCACCCATTTGTCCGGGGCTCATGTTCTACTACGGCTGGACTTCCACGATCTGGCCCCAATTTCATCCTAAACATCTCGGCGCTCATCGTCAGGTGTGAGGCCTTCCTCTCGCATCCAGCCCCACTTCGCTTATGGTGAAGATCTTCAATGTCAGTCAAGGTAGTGGGCGGCCGCCAAGCGGACTGCGGAGGCGCCATGGTTGGCAAGATGCCAAAGTCCTATGGCTCGAGGGCTCCTTTGTGGAGACCATAAAGGGGTGGCAATCGGGGTGGTTCTACATCACCGAGCCACGCGACTCTCAATGGGCGGCGGCCCCCGAATTCCGATCTGGCTTTCCCACACGGCTCTCATCATGGAAAGAGACGGGCCTGACATGGGGGAATTCGGACGAGCTATCCGGACTCCAAAGCTGCGTCCGAAACCTGGTGGACAAGAATCTCAGGCTTGTCAACGTAATCCAGGTGATGCTCATCCGCCGGATTCTCCCATGCCAACAACGGGCCTTCAAATTGTGGGATTCGATCCGCACAAGACACCCAACTCTGAAAAGGCTCTTCGACACTATGTACGAAGATGCCCGAAGGTGCTGTTCAAGGGCGCCGAGGTTCTACATCCGCCATCAAGATCGCGATTCAGCTCGCAGCGCCAAGCCAGCGAGGTAAGTTATTTTACCCTTTATGGGACTCTTGTTTTCATAGATTGACTCTATGTGGGATCTAAAACTCCCTAACCTTTGACCGGACTGGCTGAAGACGTCCGGACAGATTAACTGTCTGGCCCCTTTGCCAGAAGACCCAGCGGACGCCCGATTGATGGGGCTGCTGGCTCCGGTACCTCATGTGGTTCCGGAGAAGAAGGCCAAGAAGGAGGCCACGGGAACTCGAAGGAGCTCCCGACGCCAGGTGCTGCCGGACTCATCGCCCGACAATCCTGAGGCAGAATCCTCCTCTGAGGAAGAGGAGGAGGAAAAAAGCCTCTCCCAAAGCGGGGGAGAGAAGAAAAGGAAGGCCGCCCACTGGGAGGCCGGAGGGTCCAAGAAGGAAGGACCTTCCTCGGACTTCTCCACCAACGCCGACAATGACGAGGAGGAGTGGCCAACAAGGGCCAAGCCCCTGGCGAGATCGTAAGTGTCCGGGTACCCATGGCTTTTTTTCCATTGCATAGTGTTCTCTAATGCCGAACAATCACGCAGCCCGCCTAAGGATTTGAGTTCACCGCTTCGCCGGCGGGTCCCCGAGTTCGCCGAAAATGGAGAGTACTTCACTTCCGGCCGCCTCCTCACCTCACGCTGCGGACGATGCCGAGGTGGGGCCCCAAGGGGGGCCTGGTCAAGAGGAGGTGGCGCAGGAGGCGCCGCAAGGCAACCTCCCGGACTCCAGGCGCGGGGGCGAGACCCCCGGGGCTCTAAGTCTCGACCTTGTCCGGACTCCATACCGGAACCGTCGGCGGTTCGAAGTCCGCAAGCGGTCCTTCAGAGGAAGGGTAAGGCGCGATGTCCTCCGCCCAACCGGAGGCACCGGATAACTTATCGAGGCGCTTAACGCCTCCATCTACGAGGAGCACCGCACTGTTATGAGTGTGGTGATCCAGAAGTTCATCCGCCAAGAGCGGGTTGATCAAGCCTGTACCAGCCTTCTAACAGGCTTTGAGGTAAGTTTGGAATATGTAAAATATTACGCATAGACAGTAGCCTCGATGCTTAGTTCGTGTTGGAAAGAAAAGCCGGACTAAGGATCTAAAAAGATATACGCAGGAGTCTAACATAAGTATGTCAATATGGGAATGCAGGCTGCGCTGCTGACCTCTGCCGCACTGACTGCGGAGGTTAATGCATTGAAGCAGAGCCTCGAGCGGTCCGAGAACGAGCTCGGCCTTGCCAAGAAGTAGCTCGAGGACAAGGAAGGTGAGTAATACCTTATTAAAGAAATACCTTATAGAAAGGATTTGGTTGCAAAAGATAACAGGAATAACATGGGTACTGCAGGGGCCACGAGCGAGGTGGCGACCCTGAAGGAGGCGGTGTCCGCGGCCGAAAACAAAGCAGCTGCGGAGCGCACCGAGTGAGAGAAGGGGGAGGCGCAGATGGCGGAGGTACGGCAAGAGCTCCAGGCTCTCGTGAAAAAACACGAGGGTTTGGAGCGTGACTCGAAGACCCGAGAGTCCAAGCTTGCCTCGGCTCTTGAGAGTGCCAAAGCTGCTAAGGCCGAGGCCCAAAAAGCCCTCCAGGAGATTGAGGCAATAAAGAAGATCACAGCGGGTAAGGCATTCTTTATGCAGAGCAAGAATGTAAAAGTCAATTATCTAGTACTTACCCGAATCCGGAGCTCTCCAGGAGCGTTCGCAGACCTGCCCCGTAGTGTGTCTGATTGTCGGTGTCAAAACCGGCGGATCTCGGGTAGGGGGTCCCGAACTGTGCGTCTAGGCGGATGGTAACAGGAGACAAGGGACACGATGTTTTACCCAGGTTCGGGCCCTCTTGATGGAGGTAAAACCCTACGTCCTGCTAGATTAATATTGATGATGTGTGTTACAAGAGTGGATCTACCACGAGATCAAAGAGGCTAAACCCTAGAAGCTAGCCTATGGTATGATTGTTGTTCATCCTAGGACGGTTTATATAGACACCGGATAGGGTTAGGGTTACACAGAGTCGGTTACAATGGTAGGAGATCTACATATCCGTATCGCCAAGCTTGCCTTCCACGCCAAGGATAGTCCCATCCGGACACGGGACGAAGTCTTCAATCTTGTATCTTCATAGTCTTGGAGTACGGCCGATGATGATAGTTCAGCTATCCGGACACCCCCTAATCCGGAACTCCCTCAGTAGCCCCTGAACCAGGCTTCAATGACGATGAGTCCGGCACGCATGTTGTCTTCGGCATTGCAAGGCAGGTTCTTCTTTCGAATAATTCATAGAAGATTGTGAACACCAGGATAGTGTCCGGCTCTGCAAAAATAAATTCCACATACCATCGTAGAGAGAATAATATTACACAAGATCAATCTGCTGACGTATTTTGTGGCGTGACGTTGCACCACTACCAAGCCTTTATTCAAATTGTTTTTACTGTTCCACCTCAGCGCGTTTAGCGAAGCAGTTTCCTTGGCACGTCTTGTCGAGGCAGAGATCGTGTTCCCCTTATTCCGGGATTCCCATCAATACGGACGTGGGTAACCCGACCGCGCCATTGATGGTGGCGCTTGGGGGATAAGCGAGTTTTACCAGGCCGGTGGGGACACACGTTTTTGTCCGCCCATATAAGGGGATAAGGATCCACCCTTTCACCTACGCCTTCTTCCTCCTTTGCTCATCCATTCCCTGCACTCGAGCTCTAGCGCCAAGTCCACACTTTCCTCCTCAACCTTCTCCAACCATGTCGAGCGGAGGCGATGGATGGCCTCGTCCGTCATGGAGGGCACATCACAAGACTGCGGAGGTCAATACTTGTCCGGCGATATCGACACAGGCTGCCCGACGCAGGGCAGCTTATTCCAACCCCCAGTCCCCATCAGAGGGTGGTATTTCTCCCCCACTTCCTCCGCGGACTAGGTTTTCCACTTCACCCATTTGTCCGAGGGCTCATGTTCTACTACGGCCTGGACTTCCACGACTGGCCCAATTTCGTCCTCAACGTCTCGGCGTTTATCGTGCGTGTCTGAGGCATTCCTCTGCATCCAGCCCCACTTCGCCAGGCTCAAGACCTTGATGTCAAGCGAAGGTTGTGAAGGGCAGCCAAGCGGAGTGCGGAGGCGCCATGGTCGGCAAGATGGCCAAAGTCCTATGGCTCGAGGGCTCCTTTGTGGAGACAATAAAGGGGTGGCAATCGGGTGGTTCTACATCACCGAGCCACGCGACCCTGAATGGGTGGTGGCCCCCGAATTCAGATCTGGATTCCCCACACGGCTCTCGTCATGGAAAGAGACGGGCCTGAAGTGGGGAAATTCGGACGAGCTATCCAGACTCCAAACACGCATCCGGAACCTGGTGGACAAGAATCGCAGGCTTGTCGACGTAATCCAGGTGATGCTCATCCGCCGGATTCTCCCATGCCAACAACGGGACTTCAATTTGTGGGAGTTCGATCCGGCACAGCACCGAACCTTGAGCCGGCTCTTAGATACCACGCACGAAGATGCCTGGAAGGTGCTGTTCAAGGGCGCTGAAGCCCCCGCATCTGCTAACAAAGATCGCGGATACAGCTCGCGGCGTCAAGCCAGCGAGGTAAGTTATTTTACCCTTTACGGGACTCCTTTTCCATAGATTGACTCTACGTGGGATCTGAAAACTCCCTATTCTTCGACAGGTCTGGCTGAAGACGTCCGGACAGATTAACTGTCCGGCTCCTTTGCCAGAAGATCCAGCGGATGCCCGATTGACGGGGCTGCTGGCTCCGGCACCCCATGTGGTGCCGGAGAATAAGGCCAAGAAGGAGGCCACGGGAACTCGAAGGAGCACCCGACGCCAGGTGCTGTCGGATTCTAAAGCAGAATCTTCTCCTGAAGACGAGGAGGACGAAGAAGAAGCTTCTCACCCAGTGGGGGAGGAGAGGAAAAGGAAGGCCGCCCCAACTGGGGAGGCCGGAGGGTCCAAGAAGGGAAGAACCCTTCCTCCGGACTTCTCCACCAACGTCGACGACGACGAGGGGGATCGGCCTACGAGGGCCAAGCCCCTGGCGAGATCGTAAGTGTCCGGATACCCGTGGCTTTTTATTATCGCAGAGTGTTCTCTAATGTTGAACAATCGTGCAGCCCGCCCAAAAGCGAGTTCGCCGATTCATCGGCGGGTCCACAGGCTCGTCGGAAATGGAGAGTACTTCGCTTCCGACCGCCTCCTCGCCTCATGCTGCGGACAACGCCACGGCGGGGCTCCAAAGGGGGCTTGGTCACGAGGAGGTGGCGCAGGAGGTGCCACAAGGCAACCTCCGGACTCGAGCGCGTGGGGGCAAGACCCCAGGGCTCTAAGCCCGACCCTTGTCCGGGCTTCATGCCGGAACCTTTAGTGGTTCCGGAGTCCGATAAGCGATCCCTTCGCAAGAAGGGTAAGACGCCGGTGTCCTTCGTCCAACCGGAGGCACCGGATAGCTTACCGGAGGCGCTCAACGGCGCCTCCATCGAGGAGGAGCACCGCCTTTATTATGAGTGCGGTGATCCGGACGATTCATCCGCCAAGAGCGGGCTGACCAAGCCTATACCATCTTCTATCAGGCTTTGAGGTAAGAAATTTCAATATATGTAAAATGGTACTGCATAGACGGTAGCCCACGATGCTCGGTTCGGTGTTGGAAAGAAAAGCGGATGAGGATCTTTAGAAAGATAAGCGCAGGAGTCATAAAAATATGTCAATATGGGATTGCAGGTGTGCGCTGACCTCCGCCGTCGATCATGGAGGTCAATACTTTGAAGGAAAACCTCGGCGGTCCGAGAACGAAGCTCGGCCATGCCAAGAAGCAGCTCGAGGAAAAAGAAGGTGAGTAATACCTTATGAAAATTGTACCTTCTGAGAAAAGGATTTGGTTGCAAGAAAAATGACAAGGATAACGTGGGTATTGTAGGGGCCGCTAACGAGGTGGCGACCACAAGGAGGCGGTGGCGCGGCCGAGCGTAATCTGACGCTGAACGCACCGAGCGAGAGAAGCAGGAGGAGGCGGGTGGCGGAGGTACAGCAAGAGCTCCAGGATCTCGTGAAAAACATGAGAACTTGAGCGTGACTCAAGACTCGAGAGTCCGAGCTTGCAACGGCTCTTGAGAGTGCCAAAACCACTAAGGCCAAAGCCTACAAGGCCCTCCAGAGATTGAGGCGGTGAAGAAAATAGCAGCGGTAAGGCATTTTCATGCGAGTAAGCATGTGAGTGCTAATTACATTGCTTACCCGATTCGGAGCTCTCGAGGCGTTCGGAGATCTTCCTCAGCGTGTCCGATGCTGCCGCATTCTACCGGCCGAGGAGGGGAGCTCAGCGGAGTAGGTCTTCGGTCTCAATATCTTTGAGGCGGACATCCAGTGCCCCTTAGCGACCAGTGAAGCAGCTGGTCGAGCTCCAAGGCGCCGAACAGGCCATGAAGGGCCTTATAGTTCGGCTGTGGCCTAAGGAGGCCATGCACAGGAGCTACTTCAGCCCTGGCGGCGGTGGTGGATGCGTGCCCGTGGGTTGAAGTTATCAAGCATTCCGCTTGTATCGAGGGTGCCCGTCGGGCCTTGCCCGCATAAAGGTGCTTTGGGGCAAGATGGATGCCGAGAATCTCGTGACGGACCCGCCACCGGAGGGCAAGGAGCACCGCACGCCGAGATGTATTATAAGAGTGTTTCGAAGGCGCCCGCACTATTGCGGTGAGTGCTCCAAAGATGTAATATTTGAGTAGACTCGCATTTTGTTATCTTGTGCGCTGAAAACTTAGTTCATATCGCTAAGCAACGCTTGTTAATTTAAAATATTACCTTACATGCGGCTGTTTATCAAATCGAGAGATGGCAAATCGTCGGCTTCACCCCCATGCCACAGTCTTTGGGGTGTTAGGGATAAACTTGGCGCTCTTGTTCCCATTTTGGGACCATCTAGGAGGCGCTCAACACAGCGAACAAGGCAACCGGACTTATAATGCTTGAACACTCTCACTTAGCCATAGAATTCTATAATTTTAAATTTGGTGAAGCCCCTAGTCTTCGAAGGCGAATTTGGGCGCTATCACGCCTTGGCGGACAATATCCGGCTCCTCGCTCTAAGCGGCATAAGTCTTTAAGGACTCAGAAAACCTCTCGAACAGCGATCGGTCTCTTGCCTCATCATGACGGTCAGTTTTAGCTTTCCTCCGAGGCGTTAACCCAGCTAGAATCTGGGGCGGAATCGCAGTGGTTCTCCGGTGCTACCTTAGCCGATATAACGGAGCGTAAGGTACCAAAACACGGGAGCCGGGCAAACCCAACTATTGACCCAAGACATGATTCGGAGCCGATGCATATAGTGCTATAAGTTCGGGGTGCCGCACTTGTGAAAGTGTTTGGACTTATCACACCATAACTCGGGAAACATAAGCCCCTGGTGTATATTAGCCGCACCAAAGTGTACGGATGCAACATGTCGTGAATGAACATATGTATGAAAAAGAAATGCAATTATAAGCAAAAAGGTGCTGCATTGTTTTATTCAATAAGTGCTGCTACGAAATGCGAACGATACAAATAGTGCGATAAGCAAGGTAGGAGACTGTTAAACATGTCCCCTCGTGGGTAGGCTGCAGATTGGTGTATGAAAATGCTCGTAATGGAGACCACCTGTATATTAGTTGTAGCCTTTATCCTTCCCTGGCTGTTGCATCGTGAGTTCGGCAGGTCTGCTGCCGGACAGGGCTTCTGACAAACGGAGTCCTGTCGTTAAAAAGTAAAAGGTAAAAAGAAAAGAAAAAGGAACGGCACACTTGAGAGCCCCTTGTGTGGTTGAGCCGCAGTCTGGGTGTATTGTGGTCGTGCCCCCCTCCCCATGCCCATGGTATCTTCAGAGCGTAATGGTGTACGCGAAGGACCTGCTTTGACGTTTCGCAGGAGCTGGGGTTGGGGCCGCACTGCTACGCGTGCTCGGGCGTGCCTGTGGTCTTGTTGTAAGTTACTCGCGGCGGCGCTTGGCTGTGTCGGCCGCTTAACGGCGGATTCGATAATTGCCTTAAGAGGCTGCATTGCACTTCGCGCGAGAGACGCAGTATGTTCCTCCGTGCGGAGAGAGCGTTCGTGTTTTGTTGACCGTAATGACTCCTCGAGGGCTGGCATCTTGAGCTTGAGGTATGCGAGTGCGGCACGCGTTGAACTTTGCAAGCGCGATGCGTCCGAGCAAGGCATGATAGCCGCTGCGAACGGGACTATGTCGAAGATTAACTCCTCGCCGGAAGTTATCCGGGATCCGAAGACCACTTCGGTGTAATTGAGCCTGTACAATTGGCTTCTACACCTGGTATGACGCCTTTAAAGGTCGTTTTGGTAGGTTTAATCCTTGAGGGTCTATGCCCATTTTGCGACTTTGTATCCCGGTAAAGCGGGTTCAGCTGCCGCCGCCGTCCATCGGGACTCGGTTAGGTGAAATCCATCGACGATTGGGTCTAAGACCGGTCGCGGTGAATCCGCCGTGGCGGATCTTTGGTGGGGTGGTCCTTCGGTCAAAAGTGATCGGGCGGGAGGACTATGGATTGAACTTGGGCAACTGGCTCCATCAGCGTAGACATCCACGAGTGCACTTCCGCTCCCTTTTGGGTATGTGCGTTGTGTATATCATGTTCACCGTCCGCACTGTGGGGGAAACCCTTCATCCTCTATTGTTCGGCGGTTGGGTCTCGTCCTCGTCATCGCTATGCAGCCCTTGTCATTGTTTTCGCAATTAACTTGCCTGCTGTTTGAATACCCAACAGTCCCTGTTGGTGTGGTTAGCTGGCTTTTCGAAGTGCCGTGTATCGCGCACAAGCGGTCGAGTATTCGGTCCAAATTGGACGGACCGGAGTAGTTCGTTTGAATGGCTTTTTCGCTGACCGGTTTAGAGCCTTTGAATCCGGCATTGACCGCCGTATCCTCAATATTGTCACCGTTAGTGCGGCGTTTGTTTTGTTACGACGCTGCCTGCTGTTTTGGTCCTTGAAGTCCGGACTGCGAAATTTTTTTGGGGTTGTTCTGCGTGCTAGCCAGCTGTCCTCACCCGCAGAAGCGGGTCATGAGTGATGTGAGGGCTGCCATGGATTTCGCTTTTCCTGTCCTAGGTGCGGGCAAGCCACTCGTCGCGGATGTTATGCTTGAAGGCGGCGAGGGCCTCCGCATCCGGACGGTCGGCGATTTGGTTTTCTTGGTTAAGAACCGTGTCGTAATTGTCCGCCGATTCGTCTGGCTGCTGAATTATGTGGCTTAGGTCATCAACGTCTGGTGGTCGCACATAAGTGCCCTGGAAGTTATCGAGGAATGTGGCTTCCAGGTCCTCCCAGCTCCCAATTGACTCTGCTGGCAAGCTGTTGAGCCAATGCCGGGCTGGTCCTTTAAGCTTGAGGGGGAGGTATTTGATGGCGTGAAGATCGTCACCGCGGGCCATGTGGATGTGAAGGAGATAGTCTTTGATCCAAACCGCGGGGTCTGTTGTGCCATCATAGGATTCAATATTGACGGGTTTAAACCCTTCGGGATTTTATGATCCATTACTTCGTCGTGAAGCATAGTGGGTGTCTGGCGCCTCAGATCGGGCGATATCACGACGGAGCTCAAAAGAGCTTGGTCTGTTTTGTTCGGCCCGGCGGACTTCATCGTGTCCGGCGGTTGTAAATCACGTGCCGTGGGCGCCCACACTATCCATAGATCGATCTTGATTGTCTTGCCTTGTCCTCCAATATATCTCGCAGTCTGGAGCGTTCCCCTTTGGCCGTGTGCTTTTTGAGCGATGCCGGGGTACGGTTCTAGTGAAGGGCCTAGAGGCCTCTCTGTCGCGGCCACGGGGTGGTCGGCCAGCCGTATTGTCTCCTGGTGATGCGGGTTCGTAAGCCTCCTCCTCTAATCAGGGGAGCAGCTTGTGTTTAGGGTAGATTTTGGAGGGGCATTCGAGCTCATGCTCTTCGGCCGCGAGGACTTTGGTCCATCTATCGGCTAGCAGATCCTGATCAGCTCTAAGCTGTTGCTGCTTTTTCTTTAGGCTGTTCACCATGGCCATAAGCCTGCGTCTAAAACGCTCTTGTTTGACAGGATTCTCAGGCACGATGAATTCATTGTCGTCGAGGCTTGCTTCATCTTCGGAGGGAGGCATATAATCCTCTACCTCTTCTTCTGCCGCTCTCTCTTGAGGGCTGGCGTCTCCATCCTCCTGCGCTGGATCTTGCTGGAGAGGATTGTCTTCGGCGTTGTCTGGTGTATTGTTATCTCCGGTGCCGGAATCTTCATTCTTGCTGTGGCGGGATTTAGAGCGGCGTCGCTGACGCCGGCGCTTGGGCTGCTTCTTGGAGGGGTCATCCTCCATTGTTCCATCGCCGTTCCCATCTTTTGGGATGTCCACCATGTATATGTCGTATGACGAGGTGGCCTTCCAGTGCCCTGTAGGCGCTGGGTCTTGGTCGTCTCCGGCATCGTCGTCCATACCGTCGATGTCTTCGGAGTCGTAGTCTAGCATGTCGATTAGATCGTCGACAGCGGCTACCAAGTGGGTGGTGGGTGGGCATTGAATTTCTTCGTCGACCGCATACCAACCTTCCTGACCGTAGTCCGGCCAGGGCTCTCCGGATAAAGAGAGAGACTTTAGTGAATTCAGGATGTCGCCAAAAGGCGAGTGCTGAAAGATGTCCGCGGCCGTGAACTCCATAACGGGCGCCCAATCGGATTCGATCAGCAAGGGCGCGGAGGCTCCGGAGTCCGGATAGGAGTCCGGCGCCCTGGAGTCGGAGCCTTTGCAAAGGACAGGGATGGAGTTCGGCTCGATCGCCGTAGAGATTGTAGCCCCCGAGGCGGTGTCCAACCTCTCGTCCTCGGTCGGGGAATCCGGCTCCGGATTAAGGGTCGGAGCGGATACTGGTGCGACCTCCAGGGCACTGTTCGGCTGCAGAGCTAGATCATGCCCATCGAGACAGTGCGTCACGCTTGGCTGCGGCTCGAATCCGTAGAAGATCAAGTCTTTGCGGATATCGGCCGTATAGTTTAAACTTCCAAATCTGACCTGATGGCCAGGGGCGTAGCTTTCGATCTGCTCCAGATGGCCAAGCAAATTGGCCCGCAGTGCAAAGCCACCAAACACAAAGATCTGTCCGGGGAGAAAAGTCTCACCCTGGACCGCGTCGTTGTTGATGATTGGAGGAGCCATCGGGCCTATCGGCGACGACACAGAGGAACTCTCAATGAAAGCACCAATGTCGGTGTCAAAACCGGCGGATCTCGAGTAGGGGGTCCCGAACTGTGCGTCTAGGCGGATGGTAACATGAGACAAGGGACAAGATGTTTTACCCAGGTTCGGGCCCTCTTGATGGAGGTAAAACCCTACGTCCTGCTAGATTAATATTGATGATGTGTGTTACAAGAGTGGATCTACCACGAGATCAAAGAGGCTAAACCCTAGAAGCTAGCATATGGTATGATTGTTGTTAGATCCCACGGACTAAAACCCTCCGGTTTATATAGACACCGGATAGGGTTAGGGTTACTGAGTCGGTTACAATGGTAGGAGATCTACATATCCGTATCGCCAAGCTTGCCTTCCGCCAAGGAAAGTCCCATCCGGACATGGGACGAAGTCTTCAATCTTGTATCTTCATAGTCTTGGAGTCCGGCCGATGATGATAGTTCGCTACCGGACACCCCTAATCCGAACTCCCTCATCGATGCTGCCGCGTTCTACCGCGCCAAGGAGGGAGCTCGACGGAGAAGGTGTTCTGGTCTCG
This sequence comes from Aegilops longissima, assembly GCA_021605205.1. NCBI lineage: Eukaryota > Viridiplantae > Streptophyta > Magnoliopsida > Poales > Poaceae > Aegilops > Aegilops longissima. Next base: position 142,300,871 of record CM038678.1, on the reverse strand, counting down.
ATATCTTTGAGGCCGACCGTCCGGTGCCCCTGGCGACCAGGTGAAGCAGCTGGTCGAGCTCCACAAGGTCGCCGAACAGGCCATTAAGGGCCTCATAGTTCGGTTGTGGCCATTGGAAGCCATGCACAGGAGCTACCGGGTTAGTGCAGCGGCTGGTGGATGCTCGTCCATGGATTGAAGTCATCAAGCGCTCCATCTGCATTGAAGGTGCCCGTCGGGCCCTTGCCCGTGCTAAAGTGCACTGGGGCAAGCTGGATGCGGAGAAGCTTGTGACGGACGGGCCACCGAAGGGAAAGGATCATCGCAAGCCCGAGATGTACTATGAGGGCACCCTGAAGGGTGCCCGCCGTATAGCGGATGAGTGCTCCAAAGATGTAATTTTTGAATAGACTCGCATTTGTTATCCTGTACGCTGAAAACTTGTTCATATGCGCTAAGCAACGCTTGTTAATTTAAAATATTACCTTCTATGCGGCCTTTTATCAAATTTGAGAGATGGCAAGTCGTTGGCTTCAGCCCCCATGCCACGAGTGCTGGGGTGTTCGGGATAAACTTGAGCGCTCTTGTTCCCATTCTTGGGTCCATCGAGGAGGCTCAACATAACTAACAAGGCAACCAGACTTATAGTGCTTGAACACTCTCACTTAGCCATAGAATTCTATAATTTTAAATTTCGTGAAGCTTCCCTAGTATTCGGAAGACCGAGTTCGGGGCGCTATCCACGCCTTGGCCGGACAATGCCGGTTCATCGCTCTAAGCGGCATAAGTCTTTAGGGACCCGGAAAAACCTCTCGAACAGCGACCGGCTCTCGCCCTATCATGACGGTCAGTTTTAGCTTTCTCCACTGAGGTGCTCAACCCAGCTCAACCGGGGCACAATCGCAGTGGTTCTCCCAGTGCTACCTTAGCCGATATAACGGAACGTAAGGTACCAAAACATGGGAGCCGGGCAAACCCAACTATTGACCCAAGACATGATTCGGAGCCAATGCATATAATGCTATAAGTTCGGGTGCCGACTTGTGAAAGTGTTCGGACTTATCACACCATACTTTTGGGGTACTTAAGCCCACGGTGTATTGGGCGCACTAAATTATGCAGTTATGCAATGTCATAAATGAACATATATAATAGGAAAGAATGCAATAATAGGCAAGAGCTATATATTGGTTATTAAAAAGAAACTGCAAAATAAAAGCAGAATGATACAAATTGTGCGATAAGCAAGGGATGTGACTATTTAATATGTCCCCCTCCAGGGGTAAGCTGCAGGATGGTATGTAAAACAGGTATAATGCTCGTAATAGAGACCACCAGGACACTCGAAGTAGCTTTCTGCTTCCCTGGCTGTTGCATCGTGTATTCGGCGCGAATGCCGGACAGGGCTTCTGGAGAACAGAGTCCTGAAAGTAAAAAAAGAACAAAAAGAAAAAGAATGACACAACCGGGAGCCCCTGGTGCGGTTGAGCCGCATTCTGGGCGTGCCGTGGTCGTGCCCCTCCCCTTATGCCCATGGTATCTCCAGAGCGTAGTTATGTGCGCGTAGTCTTGGCCGCAATTTCGCGAGGGCTGGGGTTGGGGCGGATTACTCTGGCGATGCTTGGATCGTGCTAGGCAGTCTTGTTGTAGGTTACTCGGCGCTGCGGTGTCCGGACGCTTAATGGCCGGACTCGAGAATTACTGTAAGAGGCTGCTTTGCGCCTCCGCCGCGAGGGCCGCCGTGTGCTCCTCTGTTCGGAGAGAGCGTTCGGTGTTACCATTGACCGTGATTACTCCTCGAGGGCCTGGCATTTTGAGCTTGAGGTATGCGTACTGCGGCACCGCATTGAACTTTGCAAATGCGGTTAGTCCGAGCAGTGCGTGATAGCCGCTGCGGAACGGTACTATATCGAAGATTAACTCTTCGCTTCGGAAGTTATCCGGGGATCCGAAGACCACTTCGAGTGTAACTGAGCCTGTACAATTGGCCTCTACACCTGGTATTACGCCTTTAAAGGTCGTCTTTGTGGGTTTAATCCTTGAGGGGTCTATGCCCATTGTGCGCACTGTATCCTGATAAAGCAGGTTCAGGCTGCTGCCGCCGTCCATCAGGACTCTAGTGAGGTGAAATCCGTCAATAATTGGGTCAAGAACCAATGCGGCGAAACCGCTGTGACGGATGCTAGTGGGGTGGTCCCTTCGAACAAAGGTGATCGGGCAGGAAGACCATGGGTTGAACTTATGTCCCTTAGTGCACGCTTCCGCTCCCTTTTGGGTATATGGGTTGCGTATATCATGTTCACCGTCCGCACTTGTGTGGGAAAGCCCTTCTGTCCTCTGTTGTTCGGTGGCCCGGGGTCTTCCTCGTCATCGCTATGCAGCCCCTTGTCATTGAGTTCGGCACTTAGCTTGCCTGCTTGCTTGAACACCCAACAATCCCTGTTCGTGTGATTGGCTGGTTTTTCGGGGGTGCCATGTATCTAGCACAAGCGATCGAGTATTCGGTCCAAGTTGGACGGGCCCTGGGTATTTCTTTTGAATGGCTTCTTCCGCTGACCGGGTTTAGAGCCTCTGAATCCGGCATTGACTGCCGTATCTTCGGCATTAGCGCCGTTAATGCGGTGCTTGTTCTTGTTGCGACGCAACCTGCCATTGCTGTCCTTGGTATCCGAACTACCAGGGTGTTTGGCCAAGTTGTTGCTTCGAGCTAGCCAGCTGTCCTCTCCCGCGCAAAAGCGGGTCATGAGTGTGGTGAGGGCTGCCATGTATTTCAGCTTTTCCTGTCCTAGGTGCCGGGCTAGCCACTCATCGCGGATGTTATGTTTGAAGGCTGTAAGGGCCTCTGCACCCGGACAGTCGACGATTTGATTTTTCTTGGTTAGGAACCGTGTCCGTAATTGCGGCCGATTCTTACGGCTGCTGAATTATGTGGCTGAGGTCATCGGCGTTCGGTGGTCGCACATATGTGCCCTGGAAGTTATCAAGGTATGCGGCTTCCGTGTCCTCCCAACAACCAATTGATTTTCTTTGGCAAGCTATTGAGCCAATGTCGAGCTGGTCCTTTAAGCTTGAGTGGGAGATATTTGATGGCATGTAGATCATCACGCGGGCCATGTGGATATGGAGGAGATAGTCCTCGATCCGGACCGCAGGATCTGTGGTACCATCGTATGATTCGATGTTTACGGGTTTGAAGCCCTCGTGGATTTGATGATCCATTACTTCATCGTGAAGCATAGTGGGTGTGTGGCGCCTCAGTATTGGGCTATATCACGGCGTAGCTCATATGAGCTTTGTTCTCGTGTTCGCCCGGCGGAGTTCTTGTATCCGGCGTGGCGGTTATCATCACGTGTCGTGGGCGCCACGCGATCCGTAGATCCATATTGTTTGCCTTGCCTTGTCCTCCAATATGTCTCGCAGGTGCGCGCGTTTCCCGTGCCTTGGTACTTTTCGGCGACGCCGATGCGGCTTGAATGGAGGGTCTAGAGGCCTCTCTGTCGCGACCACGGGGTGGCGGTCGGCCGCATCATCTTGTTGGTGATGTAGGTTTGGGTGCTACTTCCTCTAATTGGGGTAGCAGCCTGCGTTTGGGGTATCTCTTGAGGGGCGTTCGAGTTCATACTCTTCGGCTGCAAGGACTTCAGTCCATTTGTCAGCTAGCAAGTATTGGTCAGCTCTAAGCTGCTGCTGCTTTTTCTTGAGGCTGTTTGCCGTGGCCATAAGCCTGCGTTTGAAACGCTCCTGTTCGGCGGGATCCTCGGGCACGACAAATTCGTCGTCGTCGAGGCTTGCCTCGTATTTGGAGGGGGCGCATAATTATCGTCCTCTACCTCTCTTTCGCCGACCGTCGGCGGACTTGCTTCTCCCTCCTCTGTGCTGAATCCTGCTGGGGGGTTGTCTTCAACTTGTCCGGGGTGTTATTATCTCCGTGCGGAATCACCGTTTTGCTATGGCGGGATTTAGAGCGGCGCCGCTGACGCCGACGCTTGGGCTGTTTCTTGGAGGGGTCATCCTCCGCTTTTCCATCGTCGTTCCCATCTTTTGGGATGTCCACCATGTATATGTCGTATGACGAGGTGGCCTTCGGTGCCCTGTATGGCGCTGGGTCTTGGTCGTCTCGGCATCATCGTCCATACCGTCGATGTCTTGGTCGAAGTCGAGCATGTCGGTTAAATCATCGGCAGTGGCTACAAAGTGGGTGGTGGGTGGGCATTGAATTTCTTCGTCGTTCGCATCCCAACCTTCCTGACCGTAGTCCGGTCAGGCTCTCTGATAAAGAGAGAGACTTTAGTGAATTCAAGATGTCGCCAAAGGCGAGTCTTTGAAAGATGTCGCGCAGTGAACTCCATGACCGGCGCCAATCGGATTCGATTGGCAGGGCGCGGAGGTTGAGTCCGGAGAGAGTCCGGCACCTTGGAGTCACGGTCTTCATAAGGACGAGGATGGAGTTGGCTCAATCGCCGTTGAGATCGTAGCCCCCGAGGTGGTGTCCAACCAACCGTCCTCGATCGGCGAAACCGGCTCCGGATTAAGGGTCGGAGCGGGTACTGGTGCGGCCTCCAGGGCACTGTTCGGCGGCAGAGCTAGATCGTACCCATCGAGACAAGTCTGTGGCGCTTGGCTTGTGGCTCGAATCCGTCGAAGAACAAGTCTCCGCGGACATCGGCCGTATAGTTCAAGCTTCCAAATCTGACCTGATGGCCAGGGCGTAGCTTCGATCTGCTCCGGATGGCCAAGTGAATTGGCCCATGATTGCAAAGCTGCGAATCTGAAGATCTGTCCGGGAGAAAAGTCTCACCTGGACTGTGTTGTTGTTGATGATCGAAGGAGCCATCGGGCCTATAGGTGGCGACACGACGAGGAACTCTCAATGAAAGCACCAATGTCGGTGTCAAAACCGGCGGATCTCGGGTAGGGGTCCCGAGCGTGCGTCTAGGCGGATGGTAACAGGAGACAAGGGACACGATGTTTTACCCAGGTTGGGCCCTCTCGATGGAGGTAATACCCTCTGCTGCTTGATTAATATTGATGATATGAGTAGTACAAGAGTAGATCTACCACGAGATCGAGAGGCTAAACCCTAGAAGCTAGCCTATGGTATGATTGTTGTTAGATCCCTACGGACTAAAACCATCCGGTTTATATAGACACGGATAGGGTTAGGGTTACACAGAGTCGGTAACAATGGTAGGAGATCTACATATCCGTATCGCCAAGCTTGCCTTCCACGCCAAGGAAAGTCCCATCCGGACACGGGACGAAGTCTTCAATCTTGTATCTTCATAGTCTAGGAGTCCGGCCAAAGATGATAGTTCGGCTATCCGGACACCCCCTAGTCCAGGACTCCCTCACAAACTTCAATTAAAGAGGGGCGAGCCAACTACGGAAAGCAAATGAAAAGCCGCGTCCGGCACCTAGTCTAGTCTTCAAGTCTTCTCACTAGCGCGGAGTTAAGTGCTGCCACTAAGACGTGGGAGGGAGCCCCCGAGGCTCAAGGGCGGCACTCCTGAGACTCCAGGGCGTGTACAACCCCACTCATTATTACATGAGAGTGTCACAAGCGGAGACCTTCACAGGCACTGGGCCTTCTTCATAGGCGCTGGGCCTTTCTTCATGGGTAGAACCTCCGGAGGTGTTGGATGTTCCAGGCATTCTGGATGGGTACCCCGTCCTGTGTCTCCAGGCGCGCGGCGCCAGGCCTAGAGACATGGACGACCTTGAATGGGCCATCCCACATGGGTGAGAGCTTATGCAGCCCTTCCCTGGAGAGGACTGAGGGAATCCTGGATTAGGGGGTCCTCGGACAGCCGGACTATATACTTTGGCCAGACTGTTGGACTATGAAGATACAAGATTGAAGACTTCGTCCCGTGTCCGTATGGGACTCTAGAGGAAGGCAAGCTTGGCAATTCGGATATGTAGATCTCCTCCCTTGTAACCGACTCTGTGTAACCCTAGCCCTTCCGTGTCTATATAAACCGGAAGGTTTAGTCCGTAGGACAACAACAATCAGAATCATAGGCTAGCTTCTAGGGTTTAGCCTCTACGATCTCGTCGTAGATCAACTCTTGTAATACTCATATCATCAAGATCAATCAAGCAGGAAGTAGGGTATTACCTCCATCGAGAGGGCCCGAACACAGGTAAACATTGTGTCCCCGCCTCCTGTTACCATCCGCCTTAGACGCACAGTTCGGGACCCCCTACCCGAGATCCGCCGGTTTTGACACCGACATTGGTGCTTTCATTGAGAGTTCCACTGTGCCGTCACCATAAGGCTTGATGACTCCTTCGATCATCGGCAACGATGCGGTCCACCGTGAGGTTTTTCCCCCCGGACAGATCTTCGTATTCGGCGGCTTCACACTGCGGGCCAACTCGCTTGGCCATCTGGAGCAGATCGAGAGCTACGCCCCTGGCCGTCAGGTCAGGTTTCGAAACTTAAACTATACTGCCGACATCCACGGAGACTTGATCTTCGACGGATTCGAGTCAAGGTCAGGTGCCCCGCACAGTCACGACGAGCATGACTTAGCTCTACCGCTGGACAGTGTTCGGGAGATCACCCCTGCGGCTGCTACGGCCCTCGATCCGGAGCAGATCGCGTCGTCCGTGGACGGGTGGATAGAGCCGAGTACTGACTTCACCTCCTACGAGACCCGTGTTGCCGGACCCTTGGATTCGTCCCCGACCATGGGCTCCGAACCGCCTGTGTCTGTGCCTATCGAATCTAATTGGGCTCCGATTACGGAGTTTTCCTCCGCGTATATCTTTCAGCACTCGCCCCTGGGCCATGTGCTGAATTCATTAAGGTCTCTCTCCTTGTCAGGAGGCCCTTGGCCGAACTATGTCCGGCTCGAGTGGGAAGCGGAGGACGAAATTCATCACTCACCCACCACCCACTTAATAGCCACTATCGATGACTTAACCAACATGCTCGATTTCGACTCCGAATACATCGACGGTATGGACGACGATGCGGGAGAAGAACAGGAACCACCTCCCACAGGGCGCTAGACAGCCACCTCATCATATGATATATACATGGTGGACACCCCCAAGAAAGCGATGGCAATAAGGCAACGGAGGATAATCCCCTCGAGAAGCAATCTAAGCACCGGCGTCAACGGCGCCGCTCTAAGCCCCGCCATAGAAAAGGCGGCGATACCGGCACAAGAGACAATAACGCTGCGGACAGTACCGAAGACGAAGACAATCCCCTCCAGCCAGGCTTCGAGCGGGAGGATGGGCAAGCTAGCCCTAAGGAACAGGCAGCAGACGGAGAATCGGAGGATGACAATTACATGCCTCTCTCCGAAAACGAGGCGAGCCTTCGCGACAAAGAATTTATCGTGCCGAAGGATCCTGTCGAACAGGAGCGCTTCAAGCACCCGCTTATAGCCACAGCAAAAATTCTGAAGAAAAAGCAACAACAACTTCAAGCTGATCAAGATTTGCTAGCAGATAGATGGACCGAGGTCCTGGCGGCTGAGGAATACGAACTCGAGCGCCCAACCAAAAGTTACCCAAAGAGCAGGTTGCTACCCCAACTCGAGGAGGAAGCATTAAAACCTACGCTTCCAGCGTATGATGCGGCTGACTGTCCACCTCGTGGCCGAGACAAAGCGGCATATCAGGCCGAAGTCCAGCCCGCACCCCGTCGCCAGCTAAACAAAAATACCAAGGACCGAGGTAACACGCAGGACCTGCGAGACGTATTAGAAAACAAAGCAGGACATGCAAGAACGATCTACAGATTACGAGGGCGCGCCCCAACGCGTGACGACGACCGTCATGCCAGAGATACTAAAAGAAAATCCGGCAGGGCCGAATATAGCAGACAAGACTCGTACGAACTGCGTCGTGACATAGCCTGGCACAGAGGCGCCGCACACCCCCTATGCTTCACTGACGAAGTAATGGATCACGAATTCCCAAAAGGTTTTTAACCCGTGAACATTGAATCATATGATGGTACAACAGACCCCGCGGTATGGATTGAAGATTTCCTCCTCCACATCCACATGGCCCGCGGTGACGATCTACATGCCATCAAGTACCTCCCACTAAAACACAAAGGGCCGGCTCGGCATTGGCTGAATAGCCTGCCGACAAACTCCATTGGCAGTTGGGAGAATTTGGAACACGCATTCCTTGACAACTTCCAGGGCACTTATGTGTGACCATCGGATGCCGATGACTTGAGTCACATAACCCAACAGCCGGGGGAATCAGCCAGGAAATTCTGGACTCGGTTCCTAACTAAAAAGAACCAAATTGTCGACTGTCCAGATGCCGAGGCCTTAGTGGCATTTAAGCATAACATCCGCGACGAGTGGCTCGCCCGACACCTCGGCCAAGAGAAGCCAAAGTCCATGGCAGCCCTCATGACACTCATGACCCGCTTTTGTGCGGGCGAGGACAGCTGGCTGGCTCGCAACAACAACACATCAAGAAACCCTGGCAATTCAGATGCCAAAGATAGCAACGGACGGCCGCATCGCAACAGACACAAGCGCCGCAACAACGGCGACAACACCGAAGACACGACAGTTAATGCCGAATTCAGTGGCTCTAAATCCGGTCGGCAGAAAAAGCCGTCCAAAAGAAGCAATCCGGGCCCGTCCAGTTTGGACCGCATACTCGATCGCTCGTGTCAAATTCACGGCACCCCCGATAAACCAGCCAACCACACCAACAAAGAATGTTGGGTGTTCAAACAGGCCGGCAAGTTGAATGCCGAAAACAAGGAAAAGGGGCCGCATAGTGACGAAGAGGAGGAGCCCCGGCCGTCGAACACAGGAGGACAAAAGAAATTTCCTCCCCAAGTTAAAACGGTGAACATGATATACGCAACCCATATTCCCAAGCGGGAACGAAAGCGTGCACTAAGGGACGTCTATGTGATCGAGCCAGTCGCCCCAAAGTTCAACCCATGGTCTTCTTGTCCGATCACGTTCGATCGCAGGGACCACCCCACCAGTATCCGTCATGTCGGTTCTGCCGCATTGGTCCTTGACCCCATCATTGACGGATTTCACCTCACTAGAGTCTTTATGGATGGTGGCAGCAGCCTGAACCTGCTCTATCAGGATACAGTGCGCAAAATGGGTATAGACCCTTCGAGGATCAAACCCACAAAAACCACCTTTAAAGGTGTCATACTAGGTGTAGAGGCCTGTTGCACGGGCTCAATCACACTAGAAGTGGTCTTCGAATCTCCGGACAACTTCCGAAGCGAGGAGTTAATCTTTGATATCGTCCCCTTCCGCAGTGGCTATCACGCACTGCTCAGACAAACTGCGTTCGCCAGATTCAACGCGGTACCTCATTATGCATACCTGAAGCTCAAAATGCCAGGACCTCGCGGGGTTATAACAGTTAATGGAAACACAGAACGCTCGATCCGTACGGAGGAGCACACCGCTGCCCTTGCAGCAGAAGTACAAAGCAGCCTTCTGAGGCAAACCGCCAATTCGGTGAAAAAGCCCCCGGACACCTTCAAGTGAGTCCGGAGTACCCCGCAACAGGATCACCATGCACGTTCAGAGCTCGCCTAGCAATTCGGCCTCCATCCCAGTCCCAGTCAGGCAGCGAAATTTGCACCGTGCGTACATAATTACGCACTCAAGATACCATGGGCACATGCGGAGGCACGGCTACGGCACGGCCCACAATGTGGCTTGACCGCTTCAGGACCCGTATACCTTTAACATTTCCTCCCTTTCAGGCCCCTATTCTCTGAAGGCCCTCTCTGATCGTCTGATTATCGGACCCGTCATGGGAAGGAAACACCAAGGAAGCAAGAAGCCTTGACATACAAGGGAATCCCCAGGTGGTCTCTGATAACGATCGCTATACCTGTTTTACATACCTACATGCAGCTTGCTCTTGGATAGGACATGTCAAATAGTCCTATTTTTCGCTTATTGCACTACTTGTACACATACGCTTTGACGTATCATTTAAATAATAATACATAGCGTTAGCTTATTAATACATTTCTTCATCCTTTTTCCTTGTCTGTTTATTTACGAAAAATTGCACCCGTACATTCTGATACGTCCAGTGCGCCAGGGGCTTCAGTGTACCCCATAAAACGGCATGAAAAGTCTGAACACTTTCGACAGTGCGGCAACCCGAACTTATAGCATTATATGCATCAACTCCGAATCATGTCTTGGGTCAATAGTTGGGTTTGCCCGGCTCCCATGTTTTGGTACCTTACGTTCTGCTATATCGGCTAAGGTAGCACTGGGAGAACTACTGCGATTGTGTCCCAGTTCTTCCGGACGAGCACCTCGGTAGAGAAAGCCGAAAACTGACTGTCATGATGCGGCGAGAGCTGGTCGCTGTTCGGGAGGTCTCAGATCCTTAAAGATTTTTTTTGCTTCGGGCGAGGAGTCGGCCTTGTCCGATTTAGGCGTACATAGCGCCCCAAGTTCGGCCTTCCGAATACTAGGGGCTTCGCCAAAATTTAGACTTCTATGGCCAAGTGAGAGTGATAAAGCTTTATAATCCGATTGCCTGGTTCGTTGTGCTGAACACCTCCTTCGAAGGACCCAAAACTGGGATAAAGAGTGATCAGGTTTACCCCAAACACCTCAAGATTACTAATTCAGAGGCGAGAAGACGAGCCGCCAACTCTCAGATTTTATAAACGGCGCCGCCTCCCCCGTCTTCTCCGCCGCCCCGCTCGGGAGCTCCGCCGCCCGCCATGGCCGAGCTTCGCCAAGCTCCACTGGTGGCGGAGCTCGCGCGCCCGCCTCCGGCCACCGGCGCCGCTCCGGCCCCTACGGTCAGATCCAGCCGGGCCGGCGCCGCCCAGCTTCCTCCCGGCCTCTCCCTCGTCCTCCGGCCACCACCACGTCGATCTCCGGCGAGATCCGGCCTGCCTCGTTTTCCGTGCATCCGGTTGACTTCCCCTCCTCCGAATTCATCTAAGTCATTATCTGCTAATATTTTCATGCATTTTCATCGCATGATAACTCTGTGCATATTGCTCCGTTTCGTGCGTGTAATATGTCAAATTGTTCGTCTAGACGAGTACGTAATTTCATCTCATTGCATCATTTTCATTTGAGCTCATCTTGATGCCCGAAATGCTGTTAGAAGAGGGCTATGTGATGTTAGTTTCAGATTCTTATCAGAACATGCATTTTTGTCATTTTTGCCATGATTGATGTGTGCACCCTATGAACTTGAGTCCTACATGTGTTTTGTAATATGCCATGCCATCTTTACAGGGGTGTATGCCATGTATTTTTGTGATCTCTGTGGTGACTAGCACAAGCATGCAAACTAGGCTTCATGATGTTGCTGATTTCAGCCCTGTTCTGCTGATATTTTTATGCCATGTTAACTTGATGCTACCGAGAGATCCATGCTTATTTTGAGATACTTAAGTAAGGATGTTTTGAACATATGGTTATGCTCTATCCATCCATGCCCTTGTTTGCAATTATGGAGTGCCATAGCTTGAGTCAATCGAGCTCTACTTTTGCTATAAAATGTTTCCTGTCAGGTTGTTTACATGTTATTCAATTTTGCCAAGGTTGTTGTAGTTGATCCGTGTATGCTATGATGTTGTTCTTGCCATGTATAGCTTCTATGCCATGTCTTCTTACTGTTGGCTGCCTTTCCATGCCATTTATTGCTCTGTGGTGAGTGGTTCAAGCTCACCAACATGCCTACTTATTGTTGTTCCTGCCATGTATGAATCTGTAATATAACTTGCCATGTTTACATGGGTGCCATCATATCTTATGATCCTTATTGGCTTATGGTCAGTAAAGGACTTTTGTTCTATGCATTTAGTAGATTCATTCCATGCCTTTGTTTGCCACTATAAGTTCCTGTAGCATGTTGTTTCATAGCTCTAAACATTGCAACCTGATGTTATTTTCTGCAAAGCCTGAAACTGTTATTATTTGCAATCTTGCCATGTCATTTTGAGCATGTTCTAGTGATTTCTGGAGATAGCTCAGTGTTCATGTTTTGTAATGCTTTACCTGTAAATCATGCCCATGCCTTTTGTTATTAGGTTGATATGCCTTAGCTTGTTGTTTTGATGCTTGTAATATGCCTAGTTGCTGTTTTGGACAGATTGTTGTCATAACTTGTTTCATGTGTATGTGTTGAACCGTTGCTCCGTTTTGAGTGTGCTCTATATGAAACTTGCTTGATTTTGCATGTAGTTTCATATTATCATGTTGTATCCTTGTTTTGGGGTGTTTGCTTGATGTTTGTATGCATTTTGCATCAATGCCATGCTTATCTTGTTTTGCTCATATCTTCTAGGCCGTAGCTCCGAATCTAATGAACTTTATATGTAACTTGACTAGAATTTCGTGTAGATCATCATGGTGCATCTTAACTTGCTGTTTAACAACTTGAACATAAGGTTTATTCAGATCTGGACCAATTTCGAAATTTGCATATGAGGACTTACCGAATTGTTATATGTTGTTCCGGCCTCATTTAAACTTGCCTTGATGTGTTGTCCTTGTTTGCATCATCTCTTGCCATGAGTAGCCTCATCTAGCTTTGTCATGCATCATGCTTGTTTGTGCATCATGTCTTGTTCATGTGTGGTGTGTTTACCATGTTGTGTGTTTCTTCTCGATAGTTCCTGTTTCGTTGCGATCGTGAGGATTCGTTCGTCTACGCTTGGTTCGGCTTCGTCCGTTCGTCTTCTTCATGGACTCGTTCTTCTACCTTGTGGGATTTCAGGCAAGATGACCGCTACCCTGGATCTCACTACTATCATTGCTATGCTAGTTGCTTCGTTCTATCGCTATGCTGCGCTACCCATTACCTGTTTGTCAAGCCATCCCAAATTGCCATGTCAGCCTCTAACCTTTGCACCCTTCCTAGCAAACCATTGTTTGGCTATGTTACCGCTTTGCTCAGCCCCTCTTATAGCTTTGTTAGTTGCAGGTGAAGATGAAGTTTGTTCCTTGTTGGAACATGGAGGCGTTGTTCCTTGTTGGAACATGTTTACTTGTTGGGATATCACAATATATCTTACATTATTAATGCATCTATATACTTGGTAAAGGGTGGAAGGCTCGGCCTTATGCCTGGTGTTTTGTTCCACTCTTGCCGCCCTAGTTTCCGTCATATCGGTATTATGTTCCCGGATTTTGCGTCCCTAACGCGGTCGGGTGATTTATGGGACCCCCTTGACAGTTCGCTTTGAATAAGACTCCTCCAGCAAGGCCCAACATTGGTTTTACCATTTGCCTCACCACCACCTACTTTTCCCTTTGGAGTCGCTCTCTCGAGGGTCGTCTTTATTTTAGCACCCCCGGGCCAGTGCTTCTCTAAGTGCTGGTTCGAATCGAGCACTTCTTGGGCCACCACGGGAAACTTCGAGGCTTGGTTTTACTCGTAGTCTGTCTCATCCGGTGTTGCCACGAGAACGAGATATGTGCAGCTCCTATTGGGATTGTCGGGCATCAGGCGGTCTTGCTGGTCTTGTTTTATTGCTGTCGAAATGTCTTGTAGCCGGATTCCGAGACTGATCGGGTCTTCCGGGAGAAGGAATATCCTTCGTTGATCGCGAGAGCTTATCATGGGCTAAGTTGGGACACCCTGCAGGGTTTGAACTTTCGAAAGCCGTGCCAGCGGTTATGTGGCAGATGGGAATTTGTTAATATCCGGTTGTAGTAAACTTGAAGCAAACTCTTCTAAAATACACCAACCGTAAAGCGTAACCGTGAGTGTCTCTTTTCGGGTTGATCGAGAGGAGAACACGGTTTCGGGTTATGTTTGGCGTAAGTAGGAGTTCAGGATCACTTCTTGATCATTACTAGTTGTCGACCGTTCCTTTGTTTCTCTTCTCGCTCTCATTTGCGTATGTTAGCCACCATATATGCTTAGTCGCTGCTGCAACCTCAACACTTACCCCTTCCTTTCCTATTAAGCTTTGCTAGTCTTGATACCCATGGTAATGGGATTGCTGAGTCCTTGTGGCTCACAGATTACTACACCACCAGTTGCAGGTACAGGTTTGCGATGATCATGACGTGAGAGTTTGGAGTTCTTCTTCTGCTTCTTCGATCAAGGGATAGGTTCCAGGTCGGCAGCCTGGGCTAGCAGGGTGGATCTCGTTTGAGTTTCTGTTTATGTTTCATCCGTAGTCGGATGTTGATCTTGTATATGATGTTGATGTATTCTTGTGGCATTTGTGCCTTATGTATGTATCCCCATCTATTATGTAATGTTGATGTAATGATATCCACCTTGCAAAAGCGTTTCAATATGCGGGTCTATCCTTGGTGGGACCGTCGAGTTCCTTTTGGATAGGGTCGCATATTGGGCGTGACAAGTTGGTATCAGAGCCTCGACCGACCCTAGGAGCCCCCTTGATTGATCGTGTAGTTTGGCCGTTGTTGAGTCTAGAAGAAAACTATTTTTGGAGTCTAGTTATATCGGAGAGTAGGAATTCTTTTTACTCCTCAGCCCCTCGTCGCTCTGGTAAGGAATCTTGACGTAGGTGTTTTGAATTACTCCTCTTCCCCTTCAAATTTTTTCTTTAGGTTCACGTAGTTGGCTTTCCGATCGTCGGCTCTCAGCTCTTTTCATCCGGTGCATTTCTCGTCAAGTTGACTCGAGCCTCTTCATCGTTGTCAAGTCCAATCCTCAGTTGTTTTTCTTTTCCCACCCGCCCACCCTTCTTCTTCTCGGAACCGGAGTCCGTAATCGAGTATCCATCCTACTCGTGCGAAGTCTTTGCCTTTCTTTCCTCAATGATTTCAACCGGTGTTTTTCTATTCAAGATATTGGTCGGTTTCCCCTTCCAAGTTGTCTTTGTTTTCCCGCCCTCCCGCCCTATTATTCCCGGAGTTCGAGTTTCTTCCGACCATCAATTTCATTCGTGCGGAGCCTCTTCAGTCTTCCCTCAATTGTTTCAACCGGTGAATTCTCGTCTTGTTCGTCATTCTTCATCTCTTTTCTTCTCCGGTGGACTCAATTCAAGTTTTTCGGGTTAATCATATTCTTTTCCTTCGAAGTGTTCTCTTTGCTCGTTCGCCTCTCGCTAGTTTATCATTCCGGAGTTCGGAAGACATATCAGGAGATTCGTCTGTGTTCCAATTAATTCGAGGTTGTCACCTCAGTCAAATATTTCAATTGTTCCGGTGCTTCATCTATCTGTTCAACAATCCTTTCCAACGGTGCTTTCCTTTAGTGGGCCCTAACCCACAGGTCTTTTCCCAGGATCTTACCTGACCCTTCTATTTCCCCGGAGTTATTCTCAGTTCTTTTCGGAGTTTGACGTAACTATGAATTTCATCAGTCAGATGCCATCTCCAAGATCAATTTCGAATCATTTCATTGTTGGCTCAACCTCTCTGTTTTTCATTCTCCCGGAGTATCTCATTAATTTTTGGTGATGTTTATCGTCGTCATTTGAAGACCGAAGTAGAGTTTCTCTTAAATATTGTCCGTTCTCCCGGAGGTTTATGGTGCTAGCTTGATGTTATCCTATCTAATTGTTTCCAGTCTTGCAAATTCTTTTCATCCATCCGGAGTATTTCAGGAGTTGTTTTCCGTCTCGATCATCCGGAGGTCATCTTTTTGGAATATTTCTTTGTTCCAAGTTTTCAGCTTCGTTCATATCAATATTCTTCCGGTGCTTCGTTCAAGTATTCTTCTATCAGTTCGCGATCTCTTTGTTCTCTTGCATTTTAATTCCCTCAAGTATCTCCGTGCTTCTCTAATTCTTCCCGGTGATTATTTCTTTTTCATCAGTCATTTCGAATTCTTACGGTGGTTCGTTCAAGATTCTTTTCCTTGTTTATCATATTAATTCATTCGTTCTTTCCAATCTTACCGGTGGTTCATGAAGGCTTTCTCAAGTTTTGTGCTATATTTTCCCCTTAATCATTTTCAATAAGAAACAGTAGTATGCAAAATCCATTGCTTGTCATCAATTTAATTTGATGAAGGATAAGCATACAATAAATCTTATTCTTATTTCATCCAAGTGATTAATCCTTTTCTTCGGAGTTTGTTCTTGCTGAATAAATTCTAGTTCCAAGTGTTTTCATCTTTTCTTTTCCGGAGTTCAAATTTTCTCGGCCATTTCGTCGGAACCTCCATCTAAATAATCACAAGGCTCATCTTATTCTTCTTCCTTCATTCTATCTCATCATCTTTTTGTTACCGGAGTTCTTCATGGTGGTTCTTCAGGATTTAATTCATTCTTCAAGAGTTCATCAAGATTTTGTTGGCGGAGTTCAAGTATCTTTTCTTCTTGCGTCTCGAAGTGGAATTAATTCTCCGTATTCTTTTGAAGTGGAGTTTTGCATTTCTTCATTCCTCTCAGCTATTCAATCATTTCCGTTTGTGGACGGCTATCACCTTATGATTTTGAGAGGTTATCCATAAGTCCACATAAAGCTTATTCTTTTCGTTGTTGAATTTTCTCAACAACTCCATTCAATCTTTTCTTCTAAGGTTGCTTTCTATTTCATTCGTGACACAAGTTGTCATTTTCTTCTCCGTTCTTTTCATTCAACTCTTTTAATTCTTCCGAAGGTTTTGTGTCATGTCTTCATCAAGTATCATTCCATCCTCTCAAGTTCATGTTCTATTCTTTCCTTGTTCAGCCGGAATGCTGCCTAAATCCTTTCAGTCTTATCCGTTTCTTTTCTCATTCTAACCACTCCGGTTAGAACGAGTTGTTTCATAGTCTATCTAATTCCGTGAGCTTTCAATTCTCGTCATTCTCGTCGCTTCTCTCTTCTTCTCGTGTTCTCTCGATTCTTTGCTTCTTCTCTTGAGTTCTTGTTTCACCTCATCCCTTTTTCCCTTCCGTCTCGGTCCTAAGATCTCGGGACGAGATCTCTTGTTAGTGGAGGAGTGTTGTAACGCCCCGGATTCGATGCGCCAGGTGTCCTTCAGTTATTTGCCGTCCTTGCCATGTCATTTTCTTGCGTGTTGCATTTTGCCATGTCATCATCTGCATTTTATACCATGTCGTCATGAGCATTTCATTTAGCATACGTGTTTGTCTCATGCATTCGAGCATTTTCCCCGTTGTCCGTTTTGCAATCCGGCACTCCTATGTCTCCCGGCGCCCCCTTTTACCTCTTTTCGTGTGCGGTTGTTAAACTTTCTCGGAATGGCCCGAGGTTTGTCAAGCGGCCTTGGTATAGCACCGGTAGACCACCTGTCAAGTTTCGTGCCATTTGGAGGTCGTTTGATACTCCAACGGTTAACCGGGTAACCGTAAAAGCCTCCTTCTCCTTGCAGCCCAACACCCCTTCAAAGTGGCCCAAAACCCAGCAAACTCCCCTCCATGCTCTCGGTCGTTCGATCACGATCGCGTGGCCGAAAACCGCACCTCATTTGGACTCTCCTAGCTCCCTCTACCTATATAAACACCTCCCCCGTCCAAATCCCGGGTCTTCTTCCTCCCGAAACCCTAAAAATCGTCCCCGCGCTCGCCGGACACGTCCGCCGCCACCGGACGAAACCGCCGCCGCCCCCGCAGCCACTAGCGTCGCGCCACGTGGCGCCCCGCTGACCGCCGCGCCGCGCGCCGCGCCAGCGCGCGGGCCCCCGGCCCATCGCGCGCCGCCCGGGCTGCCGCGCCCGCAGCCTCCGTGCGCGCCCGCCGCCCGCCGCCAGCTTCGCCGGCGGCGCCGCCGCCTCCCACGTCTTCTCCGCCGCCCGCTTCGGGACTCCGCCGCCCGCCATGGCCGAGCTTCGCCAAGCTCGCAGCTGGCCGGAGCTTCGCCAGCGCCCGCCTCCGGCCACCGGCGCCGCTCCGGCCCCTCGGTCGATCCAGCCCGCCGGCGCCGCCCAGCTTCCTCCGGCCTCTCCCTCGTCCTCCGGCCACCACCACGTCGATCTCCGGCGAGATTCGGCCTGCCTCATTTTCCGTGCATCCGGTTGACTTCCCCTCCTCCGAATTCATCTAAGTCATTATCTGCTAATATTTTCATGCATTTTCATCGCATCATAACTCTGTGCATGTTGCTCCGTTTCGTGCGTGTAATATGTCAAATTGTTCGTCTCGACGAGTACATCATTTATCTCATTGCATCATTTTAATTTGAGCTCATCTTGATGCCCGAAATGCTGTTAGAAGAGGGCTATGTGATGTTAGTTTCAGATTCTTATCAGAACATGCACTTTTGTCATTTTTTCCATGATTGATGTGTGCACCCTATGAACTTGAGTCCTACATGTGTATTGTAATATGCCATGCCATCTTTACAGGGGTGTATGCCATGTATTTTTGTGATCTCTGTGGTGACTAGCACAAGCATGCAAACTAGGCTTCATGATGTTGCTGATTTCAGCCCATTCTGCGATATTTTTATGCCATGTTAACTTGATGCTACTGAGAGATCCATGCTTATTTTGAGATACTTCAGTAAGGATGTTTTGAACATATGGTTATGCTCTATCCATCCATGCCCTTGTTTGCAATTATGGAGTGCCATAGATTGAGTCAATCGAGCTCTACTTTTGCTATAAAATGTTTCCTGGCAGGTTGTTTACATGTTATTCAATTTTGCAAGGTTGTTGTAGTTGATCCGTGTATTCTATGATGTTGTTCTTGCCATGTATAGCTTCTATGCCATGTCTTCTTACTGTTGGTTGCCTTGCCTTGCCATTTATTGCTCTGTGGTGAGCGGTTCAAGCTCACCAACATGCCTACTTATTGTTGTTCCTGCCATGTATGAATCTGTAATATAACTTGCCATGTTTACATGGGTGCCATCATATCTTCTGATCCTTTTTGGCTTATGGTCAGTAAAGGACTTTTGTTCTATGAATTTATTAGATTCATGCCATGCCTTTGTTTGCCATTATAAGTTCGTGTAGCATGCTGTTTCATAGCTCTAAACATTGCAACCTGATGTTATTTTCTGCAAAGCCTGAAACTGTTATTATTTGCAATCTTGCCATGTCATTTTGAGCATGTTCTTGTGATTTCTGGAGATAGCTCAGTGTTCATGTTTTGTAATGCTTTACCTGTACATCATGCCCATGCCTTTTGTTATTAGGTTGAGATGTTGTAGCTTGTTGTTTTGATGCTTGTAATATGCCTAGTTGCTGTTTTGGACAGATTGTTGTCATAACTTGTTTCATGTGTATGTATTGAACCGTTGCTCCGTTTTGAGTGTGCTCTATATGAAACTTGCTTGATTTTGCATGTAGTTTCAAACTATCATGTTTCATCCTTGTTTTGGGGTGTGTGCTTGATGTTTGTATGCATTTTGCATCAATGCCATGCTTATCTTGCTTTGCTCATATCTTCTAGGCCGTAGCTCCGAATCTAATGAACTTTATATGTAACTTGACTAGAATTTCGTGTAGATCATCGTGGTGCATCTTAACTTGCTGTTTAACAACTTGAACATAAGGTTTGTTCAGATCTGGACCAATTTCGAAATTTGCATATGAGGACTTACCGGAATTGTTATATGTTGTTCCCGGCCTCATTTAAACTTGCCTTGATGTGTTGTCCTTGTTTGCATCATCTCTTGCCATGAGTAGCCTCATCCTAGCTTTGTCATGGATCATGCTTGTTTGTGCATCATGTCTTGTTCATGTGTGGTGTGTTTACCATGTTGTGTGCTTCTTCTCGATAGTTCCCGTTTCGTTGCGATCGTGAGGATTCGTTCGTCTACGCTTGGTTCGGCTTCATCCGTTCGTATTCTTCATGGACTCGTTCTTCTTCCTTGCGGGATTTCAGGCAAGTTGACCGCTATCCTGGATCTCACTACTATCATTGCTATGCTAGTTGCTTCGTTCTATCGGTATGCTGCGCTACCCATTACCTGTTTATCAAGCCATCCCAAATTGCCATGTCAGCCTCTAACCTTTGCACCCTTCCTAGCAAACCATTGTTTGGCTATGTTACCGCTTTGCTCAGCCCCTCTTATAGCGTTGTTAGTTGCAGGTGAAGATGAAGTTTGTTCCTTGTTGGAACATGGAGGTGTTGTTCCTTGTTGGAACATGTTTACTTGTTGGGATATCACAATATATCTTACATTATTAATGCATCTATATACTTGGTAAAGGGTGGAAGGCTCGGCCTTATGCCTGGTGTTTTGTTCCACTCTTGCCGCCCTAGTTTCCGTCATATCGGTATTATGTTCCCGGATTTTGCGTCCCTAACGCGGTCGGGTGATTTATGGGACCCCCTTGACAGTTCGCTTTGAATAAGACTCCTCCAAAGAAGGCCCAACATTGGTTTTACCATTTGCCTCACCACCACCTACTTTTCCCTTGGGAGTCGCTCTCTCGAGGGTCATCTTTATTTAGCCCCGGCCGGTGCTTCTCTAAGTGTTGGTTCGAACCGAGCCGCTCTTGGGCCACCACAGGAAACTCGAGGCTTGGTTTTACTCGTAGCTGTGTCATCCGGTGTTGCCCGAGAACGAGATATGTGCAGCTCCTATCGGGATTGTCGGCGCATCGTGCGGTCTTGCTGGTCTTGTTTTATTCTTTGTCGAAATGTCTTGTAGCCGGATTCGAGACTGATCGGGTCTTCCCGAGGAGAAGGAATATCCTTCGTTGATCGCGAGAGCTTATCATGGGCTAAGTTGGGACACCCTGCAGGTTTGAACTTTCGAAAGCCGTGCCCGCGGTTATGTGGCAGATGGGAATTTGTTGATATCCGGTTGTACTAAACTTGAAGCAAACTCTTCTAAAATACACCAACCGTGTGCGTAACCGTGAGTGTCTCTTTTCAGGGTTGATCGAGAGGAGAACACGGTTTCTGGGTTATGTTTGACGTAAGTAGGAGTTCAGGATCACTTCTTGATCATTACTAGTTGTCGACCGTTCCTTTGTTTCTCTTCTCGCTCTCATTTGCGTATGTTAGCCACCATATATGCTTAGTCACTGCTGCAACCTCACCACTTACTCCTTCCTTTCCTATTAAGCTTTGCTAGTCTTGATACCCATGTTAATGGGATTGCTGAGTCCTCGTGGCTCACAGATTACTACACCACCAGTTGCAGGTACAGGTTTGCGATGATCATGACGTGAGAGCGATGTTTGCTTGTTTTGGAGTTCTTCTTACGCTTCTTCGATCGGGGATAGGTTCGTGTCGGCAGCCTGGGCTAGCGAGGTGGATGTCGTTTGAGTTTTTGTTTATGTTTCATCCGTAGTCGGATGTTGATCTTGTATATGATGTTGATGTATTCTTGTGGCATTTGTGCCTTATGTATGTATCCCCATCTATTATGTAATGTTGATGTAATGATATCCACCTTGCAAAAGCGTTTCAATATGCGGGTCTATCCTTGGTGGGACCGTCGAGTTCCTTTTGGATAGGGTCGCATATTGGGCGTGACAGTAAGGGTCTCTTGCCGGGGGAACCTGCTTCATCCCTTTGCTCTTTGCGGCCTTGGCCTTGGTGTTGCTCTGGCCGTCTAGGGCTTCGGTCTTACATTGGCTCACCTCCCTCGCTCTGCTTGGTGTGGTCGCGGGCGCGGCTCTGACTGCCCGTGCACATGTAAAGGGGTACAAAAATGTGCCCCTAGTTTTGTACACCGACACCAGGCCACATCCGGACTATGAGACCCTTCATGGCTAGTTTGGCCGCCTTGTGAAGCTCGACCAGTTGTTTCAACTGGTCGCTCAAGGGCATCGGATGTTCGGTCCCAGTATAGTGAGACCAAAACAACTTCTCCGTCGAGCTCCCTTCCTCGGCCCGGTAGAACTCCGCGGCATCTGACACACTGCTGGGTAGATCTGTGAACGCTCCTGGAGAGCTCCGAATTCGGGTAAGTAAAAGGAAAGTTTCCTTCACATGCTTGCTTTGCATAATGAATGCCTTACCCGCCGCTATCTTCTTGACCGCCTCAATTTCCTGGAGGGCCTTTTGGGCTTCGGCCTTGGCATTTTGTGCATTCTCGAGGGCCTTCGCAAGCTCGGACCCTTGCGTCTTAGAGTCACGCTCCAAGGACTCGTACTTCTTGACAAAGTCCTGGAGCTCTTGCTGCACCTCGCCGACTCGGGCCTCTTGCTTCTCGTGCTCGGCGCGCTCTGTGGGCGCCTTGCCTTCAGCCTTGGACAACGCCTTCTTCAAGGCCGCCACTTCGGCCGAGGCCCCTATCAAAATTCATGATGATCCTATGATCTATAAACCACTTTCCCTTTCTCAATATAAAAACGGGTCATCACTTACCTTTGTTCTCTTTGAGCTGCCTCTTGGTAAGGCCGAGCTCTTCCTGGGACCACTCAAGGTCCCACTTCAGTCCGGCGACCTCCGCGGTACGAGCGGCAGCGGCCAGCAGCGAAGCCTGCTTATTCACATAGACATATTCTGATTAGACTCCCACGATTGTTATTTGATCCTCTGTTCGGCCTTTCTTTCCGAACACCAAACAAAGCATCAGGGTCTACGGTCTATGTTGTGATATGTTCTCATAATTTTATTACTTACCTCAAAGCCTGTTAGGAGGCTGGCACATGCTTCGGTCAATCCGCTTTTGGCGGACCGAACTTTCTCGACCACCGCACTCATAATGGCGCGGTGCTCTTCGTCAATGGAAGCGTCGTGAAGCGCTTCCAGCAAGTTGTCCGATGCCTCTGGTTGGACAAAGGCCATCGGCACAGACAGCTCGCCCCTTAGTGAGGGGTCGCTTTCGGAGTCCGGAACCTTGGAGGTTCGTAGCAGATATCATTTGGGGGCAGACTTGCTGCCCCCGGCATTAGAGCCCATGGGAGTCCTGCCCCTAGTTCGTCCAGCGTCTGGAAAGTCACCTTGGGGCGCCTCCGGAACTGTCTCCCCTTGGTTAAGTGCCCTTTGAGACAACACCTCCACGTCGTCCGTAGGGCGGGGGAGGAGGCGGTCGGGAGTGAATCGCTGTTCATCTCCGACGGGCCCAAAGACTCATCCGAGGAGGGTACGTCAATATGGGCTTTGGATGGGCTGCATGATCATGTTCGGCATGATAAGAAGCAATAAAATAAAACATACCAAGAACTATTATGGTATCCGGATACTTACGACTTCGCCAGGGGCTTGTCCCTGGGTAAACACTCCTTGTCGCTAAAAGCGGCCGCTGTGGAGCAGTCCGGAAGGAGGGTCCTTCCCTTCTTGGACCCTTCGGCCTCCCCGGATGGTGCGGCCTTCCTTTTCTTGTCTCCCCCGGCTGGGGGGGGGGAGAACTTTCCTCTTCCTCCTCCGCGTTCTCGTAGGAGGAGGGCGCCTCGGTGTTATCGGACGATGAGTCCGATACGACCTTGCGCCGGAGACCTTTCCTGGTCCCCGTGGCCTTCTTCTTCGCCTTCTTCTCCGGCGCCTCATAGGGCGCAGGAACCAGCATCTCCATTAAGAGTGCTCTTGCTGGATCTTCGGGCAGTGGGGTCGGACAATCGATCTGCTCCGCTGTCGGGACCCAGTCCTGTTAAATGGCATGGAGGCTTAGATCCCCCCACAGGATTATACTGGGGAAAGAAACATCTTATGAGATATAAGGAGCTTACTGGATTGGCAGGGCGCTTTGCGCTGAGTCCACGATCCTCGGTAAGGGGAGGAGGTACCTCGGTGGACTTGAACAGCACCTTCCAGATGTCCTGGTGCGTCGTGTCGAAGAGCTCTTGCAGCGTCTGGTGCTTAGCCGGGTCAAACTCCCACAAATTGAATGCCCGTCTTTGACACGGGAGGATCCGGCGGAAGAGCATGACCTGGACCATGTTGAAAAGCTTGATTTTCTTGCTTATCATGTTTTTGAGGCAGTTTTGGAGTCCGGTCAGCTCCACCGATGAACCCCAGGATAGGACCTTCTCTTTCCAAGAGGTGAGCCGCATGGGATTCCGGATCGAAACTCGGGGGGCCGCTACCCAATTGGTGCTGTGCGGCTCGGTGATGTAGAACCACCCCGATTGCCACCCCTTTACGGTCTCCACATAGGAGCCTTCGAGCCAGGTGACGTTGGGCATTTTGCCCACCATGGCGCCTCCGCACTCCACTTGCTGGCCGACCACCACCTTCGGTTTAACGTTGAAGGTCTTCAGCCACAGGCCGAAGTGGGGTTTGATGTGGAGGAAGGCCTCGCACACGACGATAAACGCCGAGATGTTGAGGATGAAATTGGGGGCCAGATCATGGAAGTCCAGCCCGTAATAGAACATGAGCCCGCGGACAAATGGGTGGAGGGGAAATCCTAGTCCGTGGACGAAATGGGTAAGGAACACGACCCTTTCATGGGGTTTGGGGGTGGGGACGATCTGCCCCTTGTCACGGGAGCAGTCTTGGCGATATCTGCGGCAGTGTATCCGGCTTCCCGGAGCTTCGTAATGTTCTCCTCCGTAACGGAGGAGACCATCCACTTGCCTCCCGCTCAGGACATGTTTGGAGTGGTTTTGTGGAGAAAATGTGAACTTGGGTGCTGGAGCTCGAGTGCGCGAGAGTGGATGGGCAGGGAAGAAGAAGGCGTGGGGAAAAAGGAGGAGTCCTTGTCCCTTTATAAGGGCAGTAGAAACTGTGCGCCTCCCCACTTGCCTGGTAAACTCGCTTATTCCCCAAGCGTCGTGATTGATGGCGCGGTTGTGTTACCCACACCCGTATTGATGAGAATCCCGTGATAAGGGTTCATGATCTCTGATTCGACAAGACGTGCCAAGAAAACTGCCTCGCAATATGTGCAGTAGCTGGCTGATAAAAATGGTTCGAATAATGACCGAGCCGTGGCATGAAGTCACATCATGAAAAGTTGTCAGCAGATTAGATTTATGGAAATATTATACTCTCTACGGTGGTATGTGGAATTTGTTTTGCAGAGACGGACACGATCCTTGTGTTCGAAACCTTCTATGGAGTATTCGGAGGAAGAACCCGCCTTGCAATGCCGAAGACAATCTGTGCGCCGGACTCATCATCATTGAAGCCTGGTTCAGGGGCTACTGAGGGAGTCTGGATTAGGGGGTCCTCGGACAGCCGGACTATATACTTTGGCCGGACTATTGGACTATGAAGATACAAGATTAAAGACTTCGTCCCGTGTCCGGATGGGACTCTCCTTTGCATGGAAGGCAAGCTTGGCAATTCAGATATGTAGATCTCCTCCCTTGTAACTGACTTTGTGTAACCCTAGCCCCTTCCGGTGTCTATATAAACCGGAGGGTTCAGTCCGTAGGACAACAACAATCAGAATCATAGGCTAGCTTCTAGGGTTTAGCCTCTACGATCTCGTGGTAGATCAACTCTTATAATACTCATATCATCAAGATCAATCAAGTAGGAAGTAGGGTATTACCTCCATCGAGAGGGCCCGAACCTGGGTAAACATTGTGTCCCCCGCCTCCTGTTACCATCCGCCTTAGACGCACAGTTCGGGACCCCCTACCCGAGATCCGCCGGTTTTGACACCGACAAGGACCCGCCTTAGGACAAGGTCACCACCTCGAGCGTCCTGGGGCGGATGTTGTGGCAGTGGTACCGCCGCAGCGCTTGCTGATACCTTGTCGCCCGTAGTGCAGCTTCGCGGCGGCGTTCCACCCCCAGCACGAGGTCCAACCCCCGCATGGCGTCCTGCCGCGTTTCATCAAACGCCAGGACCCATGCGGAACGATGCTTGACCTCGTGAGGGAGGACTGCTTCTACTCCGTAGACGAGGAAGAACGAGGTCTCACCCATTTGCTTGGTGGTGGTGGTGCGGATGGACCGCAGCACGGACTGGAGCTTGTCGTACCAGCCCCTGCCATAGGCCTCGAGCTTCTTCTTGAAGGTCCTAGTCTTGAGGCCCCTCAGGACCTCTGCGTTGGCGTGTTCGGCCTGTCCATTGCTCCGGGGGTGTGCCACCGAAGCGTAGCAGATCTGCGTTCCAAGGTTAGTACAATATGTTTTGAAGAGATTACTGGTGAACTGCGAGCCGTTGTTGGTGATGATGCGGTTGGGGACACCGAAAAGGCTCACGAGACCCTTGATGAACTTGACCGCAGAGCTGGCTGGGATGGTGCGGACGGCTTCCACCTCTGCCCACTTGGTGAACTTGTCGATGGCGATGTAGAGGTAGCGGTAGCCTCCGGGCGCTCGAGGGAATGGGCCCAAGATATCCAGCCCCCGGACCGGGAACAACCATGTGAGTGGGATGGTTTGGAGGCCCTGAGCCGACTGATGAATCTGCTTGGCGTGGAACTGACAGGCCTCATAGGACTTCACTAGCTCAGTCACGTCGTTGAGTGCTGTAGGCCAGTAGAATCCGTTGCGGAATGCCTTGCCGACGAGGGTTCGTGATGACGAGTGGTGCCCGCAGTCCCCGCCGTGTATGTCGGCCAGCAGCTCTCTTCCTTGCTCCCTGGAGATGCAACATAAGGAAACGTCATTTGGCCGCTTCCTGTATAACTCACCGTCCCAGATGCAATATGTCGTGGCTTGTCGGGCCACACGCTCCATGTCTTCCTCCTCTTCCGGCAGCGTTCCTTGCGTCAGGTATTCCTTGAATTCCTTGATCCAGCATCCCTCCTGAGGTTCGAGCGCCAAGAGCAAGCGCGCTCCCGAGGTCGGGCCGCAGGCCGGGGCTCCTGAGGCACGTGGTTGAGGGAGCTCCTCGTGAGGCAGCGCTGTTCTCAAGAGCGGTGGCGTTGTTGATGGCTTGAAGAGCCGCTACTCAAAGACGCCAGGCTCTTGGGGTAGCCGCTTGGATGCTCTTCTGGTGATGTCGTCAGCTTCCTTGTTGGTGCCACGGGACACATGCTGTAACTCCAGACTGGAGAACTGCTTCTCCATCTTGCGCACCTCCGTGAGGTATGCCTCCATGTGCTCGTCCTTTGGCTCATAAACCTTGTTGGAGAAGTTGACAGGAGCTGCGAGTCGCCCTTGATGGTGAGAAGCCTCACCCCCAGGGCCACCACAGCCCTGAGGCCTTTGTACTCTGCTATGTTGTTGGAGACCTTCTCGCCCTGCTGGAAGCAGAGCTGCACGGCGTAGTAGAGCTTGTCCTGGGTGGGCGAGATGAGCACCCCGCCAGCCCCCGCGCCCTGGTGTGAGAATGCACCGTCGAAGTACATGACCTAGCCGTCCGGCGCTTCGCTTCCTGGAGATAGGGATTGGTCCTCGCCTGCTTCGAGTTCTGGGGCATCGGTCCATTCAGCCACAAAGTCCGCGAGCGCGGCCCCCTTGATGACCCTGGTTGTGATGAACTCCAAGTCAAACACTTGCAGCTCGATGGTCCATTCGGCGACTCGCCCGACAGCATTGGGGATCCTGAGCACTCTTTCCAATGGGTAAGCCGAGACGATCTTGATGGGGTGACCCTGGAAGTAGTGGCACAACTTGTGCGACGCCACCAGGAGCGCGAGCAGGATCTTCTGAGGCATTGGAGTACCATGCCCTCGCATCCTGCAGCACTGTGCTGATGAAGTATACCGGGTGCTCGACGAGTGTGGGAGAGTTGACGAAGTCTTCGGCTTTCGGGAGCTGAGGTGTCTCTGCGAGGGTTTTGGCTTCAGGGGCTAGGTAGTCCGCTGAAGCAGTTGCTACTTCAGGTGCTTCGCCTTGGTGTCGCGTCGCTTCGTTCGGCCTGGAGGCTCCCCCTGGCGGGCCCTTGATTTGGCGCTCTTCTCTGAGGGCCACCAGCGCTGCGCTGGCGGAGTGGGGTGTGGCAGTCAGGTGGAGCACCAAGGGCTCGAGGGGTCGAGGTGCCACCATCACTGGCGGGCTGGTCAGGTATCTATTTAGGTCTTGAAATGCTTGGTCGGCTTCCGGAGTCCACTCGAATGGGCCCTTTTTCTTCATCAGCTTGAAGAACGGTAGGGCTCTCTCTCCTAGCTTGGAGATAAAGCGGCCCAACGCAGTCACACGACCAGTAAGCTTCTGCATCTCCTTGAGGGTCTGCGGTGGGCTCATGTCTTCGATTGCCTTGACCTTCTCTGGGTTCGCCTCGATCCCTCTGTGGGATACGAGGAAACCCAGCAGCTTGTCGGAAGGGACACCGAACACGCACTTCTCTGGGTTGAGCCGCAAGTTCACCTGGCGTAGGCTCGCGAAAGTCTCCTCCAGATCTTGGATCAAGGTTCTCGCTTCCTGAGACTTCACCATGATGTCGTCGATATAGGCCTCCGCGTTTCTCCCGAGCTGCCGTCCCAAGGCGATGTTATCAGCCGCTGAAAGGTCGCGCCCGTGTTGCGTAGTCTGAAAGGAATGCAAGTATAGCAGTACACCCCACACGGGGTCAGGAAGGCGGTCTTCTCCACATCTTCTACCGCCTTCTTGATCTGGTGGTAGCCTGAGAACGCATCTAGGAAGCACAACAAATCGCACTCTGCAGTGGAGTCGACGATCTGGTCGATGCGTGGAAGTGGGAACGGATCTTGGGGGCGGGCTTTGTTGAGGTTGGTGAAGTCGACACACATGCGCTCCTTCTCGCCTTTCTTTGGCACAACAACGGGGTTTGCCAGCCACTCGGGATACTGAACTTCGCAAATGGCACCCGCCGCCTCCAGCTTGTGGGTTTCTTGGACAATGAAGGCCTGCTTCTCCGTGGACTGTCAACTTGCCCGCTGCTTCACAGGGCGTACGTTGGGGCACACCCTTAAGTGATGCTGGATCACCTCTCTTGGGACCCCCACCAGTTGCTTGGGTTCCCATGCGAATATCTCCTTGTTTGCGCGCAAGAACTTCACCAACGCTTCCTCTTGGCCAGGGTCGAGGTCGGCACCTATGGTAAAGGTGGCTCCTGAGGACCCGTCCTCATCGACGGGCACCTGCTTGGTTTCTGCCTTGTCTTGGGTGAACAACTGCTTCTTCTTGGTTGGTGCAGCTCCCTTGGCCTAGGAGGCGCCTGCGCCGGCGGGCTGCGCCACCTCGGCGGTCTTGAAAGCAAGCTTGAGCGCCAGCAGAGCCTCCTTGGTGTCCCCCTTGACGGTGAGGACGCCCTTTCTCCCAGGCATCTTCATGAGGTTGTAAGCTGGATGGGTTGCTGGCTAGAGCTGGGTACCCAAGGATGGCGTTGTACGGGAGGCCGATGCGGGCGATGTCGAAGTTGACCAACTCGGTGCGGTAATTGTCGCGCATGCCGAAGGTGACAGGAAGGCGGATCTGCCCCAGGGAGTGGGCGGTGTCACTGCCAACTCCTTGCTGAGGCGGAGCCGCTCGAGTGGTACGTGAAGGAGGCCGAAGGCTTCCACGGAGAGCACGTTGAGGCCAGCGCCGCCGTCGATGAGGGTCTTGGTGACGGCCATGTTGCAGATGGTGGGAGTGCAAAGCATTGGGAGCATACCCGAGCTGGCAGTGGAGAAGGGATGATCCCCTGAGTCAAAGGTGAGCTCGGCCTCGGGCGCGGCCCAGCCCGGCAGAGCCCCCGGGCGCTTGGAAGTGGCGCTGATCTGGCGGAGGAATGGCTTGATGTGGCGGTCCGAGGGCGGTGCTTGCGAGCCGCCGAGGAGGGCCGCGACCCCTTGGGGTGCCGGTGCCGTGAAGCGCACGACAAAGAGATCGCGCAGCTCCTCCCAAGATGCCACTGTGGATCCGGGGAGGTTGAGTAGCCAGGCGCGTGGCACACCGGGCAGGGCCATGGGGAGCCAGTTGGCCATGACCTTGTCGTCGCCCCTGGTGTCGGTGTCAAAACCGGCGGATCTCGGGTAGGGGGTCCCGAACTGTGCGTCTAAGCCGGATGGTAATAGGAGGCAGGGGACACGATGTTTACCCAGGTTCAGGCCCTCTCTATGGAGGTAATACCCTACTTCCTGCTTGATTGATCTTGATGATATGAGTATTACAAGAGTTGATCTACCACGAGATCGTAGAGGCTAAACCCTAGAAGCTAGCCTATGGTATGATTGTTGTTGTCCTACGGACTAAACCCTCCTGTTTATATAGACACCGGAGGGGGCTAGGGTTACACAGAGTCAGTTACAATGCGAGGAGATCTACATATCCGTATCGCCAAGCTTGCCTTCCACGCCAAGGAGAGTCCCATCCGGACACGAGACGAAGTCTTCAATCTTGTATCTTCATAGTCCAACAGTCCGGCCAAAGGATATAGTCCAGCTGTCCGGATACTCCCTAATCCAGGACTCCCTCAGTAGCCCTTGAACCAGGCTTCAATGATGATGAGTCCGGCGCACAGATTGTCTTCGGCATTGCAAGGCGGGTTCCTCCTCCGAATACTCCATAGAAGATTTTGAACACAAGGATAGTGTCCGGCTCTACAAAACAAGTTCCACATACCACCGTAGAGAGAATAATATTTCCGATCTGCTGACGTATTTGATACCATGACATCATACCACGGCCCGGTTATTATCGAACCGTTTTTGTCAACCAGCCCTGGCGCATATCGCGAGGCGGTTGCCTTGGCGCGTCTTGTCGAAGCAGAGATCATGTCCCCTTATCACAGGATTCTCATCAATACGGGCATGGGTAACCCAACCGCGCCATCAATCGCGGCGCTTGGGAAATAAGCGAGTTAACCAGGCTAGTGGGGGCGTATAGTTTCATCCGCCCTTATAAAGGGATAAGAGTTCGCCTTTTTCTCCTACGCCCTCTTCCTCTTTGCCTATCCATTCTTGCGCACCCGAGCTCCAACGCCAAGTTCGCACCTTTCTCCTCACACCGTCCCAATCATGTCCGGAGCGGGTGGAAAGTGGATGAAATCCTCCGTCACGGAGAAGGACGTAAAAAAGCTGCAGGGGGGGGGGGGGCGGATATTTGAACACGGATATTGCGCACCGGCTACCCAACGCAGGGCAGATCGTCCCTACTCCAGAGCCCCACGAGAGGGTAGTTTTCCTCACCCACTTTGTCCGCGGACTGGGATTTCCTCTTCACCCATTCGTACGCGGCCTCATGTTTTACTATGGGCTGGACTTTCATGATCTGGCCCCCAACTTCATCCTCAACATCTCGGCGTTTATCATGGTTTGTGAGGCCTTCCTCCGCATCCGGCCTCACTTCGGCCTGTGGCTGAAGACCTTCAATGTCAAGCCGAAGGTTGTGAGCGGCCAGCAAGCGGAATGCGGAGGCGCCATGGTGGGCAAAATGCCCAATGTCTCATGGCTCGTGGGCTCCTATGTGGAGACCATCAAGGGGTGGCAATCGGGGTGGTTCTACATCACCGAGCCGCCCCCGAGTTCCGATCCGGAATCCCTATGCGGCTCACGTCCTGGAAAGAGAAGGGCCTGCCCTGGGGTAGCCCGGTAGAGCTGACCAGACTCCAGACCTGCATCAAGAACATGATGAACAGGAAGATCAAACTTGTCAACGTGGTCCAGGTCATGCTCTTCCGCTGGATCCTCCCGTGTCAACAACGGGCGTTCAATCTATGGGAGTTTGACCCGGCCCAGCACCAGACTCTGCGCGAGCTCTTTGGCACGATGCACAAGGATGTCTAGAAGGTGTTGTTCAAGGGTGCCGAGGTCCCCCCTTCCCTAAACGAGGATCGTGGACTTAGCACGAAGCGCCTCGCGAAACCGGTAAGTTCTTTATCCCTTATAAGGTTTCTATTCTCCCCAGTTTAGTCATGTGCGGGATCTCAGCTTCCCCTGCCTTTAACAGGACTGGGTGGAGATGGCAGAGAAGATCGACTGCCCAGCCCCTTTGCCTGAAGATCCAGAGGACGCTCTCCTGACGGAGATGTTGACTCCGGCACCTTATGAGGTGCCAGAGAAGAAGGCCAAGAAGAAGGGCAAGGGGAGCTGAAAGAGTTCCCGGCGTCAGGTGGTATCGGACTCGTCGCCCGATGACTCCGAGATGCACTCCTCTCGTGAAAGCGAGGAGGAGGAAGATGAAGGTTCTCCCCCTCCAGCCGGGGGAGACAAGAAAAGGAAGGCCGCCCCAACCAAGGAGGCCGAAGAGTCCAAGAAGGGAAGAACTCTCCTTCCGGACTGCTCCACGACGGCCGCCGTGACGAGTGGCTGCTCAGGGACAAGCCCCTGGCGAAGTCGTAAGTATCCCGATACCACAACGACTATCGGTCTGCTTTATTGAACTGCTTCTACTCACGCCGAACACGATTATGCAGCCCGCCCAGAGCCCGTATCGACGTATCTTCGTCGGGTGATTCTTTGGGCTCGTCGGATATGAAGAGCGACTCACTTACGACCGCTTCTACCCCCCACCCTACGGACAACGCCGAAGTGCTGTCTGCGAAGGCACCGAGCTGAGGGGAGGTGGTTCTAGAGGCGCCTCGAGGCGACCTTCCGGGCCTAGGGCGCAAAGGGAGCAAGATTCCCATAGGCTCCAAGTCCGGCCGTCGGTCGGACACCGTGCCGGAGCCTTCAGTGGTTCCGGATTCCGGCAGACAACTCCCTGTTAAGGGAGACAAGCCGCCCGCGCCGGTGGCCTCTGTCAATCCAGAGGCACCAGACAATTTGTTGGAAGCGCTTCAAGGCGCTTCCATCGACGAAGAGCACCGCACTATTATGAGTGCGGTGATCGAGAAGGTTCGGTCTGCCAAAAGCGGACTAACCGAAGCTTGTGCCAGCCTCCTAACAGGCTTCGAGGTAAGTAATTAGATGATAAAAATATTACCGCCTAGACAGTAGCCCCTGATGCTCTGTTCGTCGTTCGCAAAGAAAAGCCAGATAGAGGATCAAATAACAACTGCAGGAGTCTAATTCAAATATGTCAATATGCGTATGCAGGCTTCACTGCTGGCCGCTACCGCGCGTACTGCGGAGGTCGCCGCACTGAAGCAGGACCTCGAGCGGTCCGAGGAGGAGCTCGGCCTTGCCAAGAGGCAGCTCGAGGAGAACAAAGGTAAGCAATACCTTGTCTATATATAAAAAAGGTTTTGGTTCTAAGATAATAGGATCATGATGGATATGCCAGGGTCCACGACCGAAGTGGCGACCCTGAAGCAGTTGCTCACCGAGGCCGAAAACAAATCGGCCAAGGAGCGCACCGAGCGATAAAGACACGAAGCTCGGGTAGGCAAGGTGCAGCAAGAGCTCCAGGTTCTCGTCAAGAAGCATGAGTCCTTGGAGCTTGACTCGAAGACGCGAGAGTCCGAGCTTGCCAGGGCCCTCGAAAGCGCAAAAAATGCCAAGGCCGAGGCCCAAAAAGCCCTCCAGGAAATTGAGGCGGTGAAGAAGATAGCGGCGGGTAAGGCATTCATTATGCAAAGTAGGCATGTGAAAGAAAATTTCCTTTTACTTACCCGAGTTCGGAGCTCTCTGAAATGCCCTCGATGCGGCTATATCTCCCACGTGTCGAAGCATGACTTAGAGGCATAACCGCATTGAAAGCAATGTCGCAAGTGAGGTAATCTTCACACAACCCATGTAATACATAAGGGAAAGAGATACATAGTTGGCTTACAATCGCCACTTCACACAATACATGAGTAGAGCATTACATCATACAGATACAATCAAGGTCCGACTACGGAACCAAAATAAAAGAAGACTACCCCAAATGCTACACAGATCCGATCGTCCCAACTGGGCTCCACTCTTGATCAACTGAAATGAAACAACACAATGAACAAGATCTTCATCGAGCTCCTCCTTGAGCTCGGTTAAGGCCACCTGCACGGTTTCATCGGCACCGCAAACTGGTTTTGGAAGTATCGTGAGTCACGGGACTCAGCAATCTCACACCCCCGAGATCAAGACTATTTAAGCTTAAAGGTAGGACAGGGTAGTGAGGTGGAGCTGCAGCAAGTGACTAGCATATATGGTGGCTACCATACGCAAAAGAGAGCCGAAGAGGAGGCAAAGCACGGTCGAACAACTATGATCAAGAAGTGATCCTAGAACAACCCACGTCAAGCATAACTCCAACACGTGTTCACTTCCCAGACTCCCGAGAAGAGACCATCACGGTTACACCGCGGTTGGTGTATTTTAATTAAGATCAACTTCGGTTTTCTACCACGGACATTAACAAATTCCCATCTGCCTCATAACGCGGGCACGGCGGCCAAAGATAATACCTGCGGGGTGTCCCAACTTAGCCCATGATAAGCTCTCGCGATCAACGAAGGATATTCCTTCTCCCGGGAAGACCCGATCAGTCTCGGAATCCCGGCTACAAGACATTTCGACAGCAATAAAACAAGACCAGCAAAGCCGCCCGATGTGCCGACAAATCCCGATAGGAGCTGCACATATCTCGTTCTCGGGGCACCGGATAGGTCAGCCTACGAGTAAAACCAGCCCTCGAGTTGCCCGTGGTGGCCCTTGATCTGCCGTTTGGACCAACACTCGAAGGAGCACCGCCCGGGGCTAAAATAAAGATGACCCTTGAGTCTGCAGAACCCAAGGGAAGGGTAAATGTGGTAGGTAGTCAAATGGTAAAACCAAGGTTGGGCCTTCTTTGGAGGAGTCTTATTCAAAGCGAACTGTCAAGGGGTCCCATAAATCACCCAACCGCGTTAGGGACGCAAAATCCGGGAACATAATACCGATATGGCGGAAACTAGGCGGCAAGAGTGGAACAAAACACAGGCATAAGGCCGAGCCTTCCACCCTTTACCAAGTATATAGATGCATTAATTAAATAAGATATATTGTGATATCCCAACAAGTAAACATGTTCCAACAAGGAACAACATCTCCATGTTCCAACAAGGAACAACATCTCCATGTTCAACAAGGAACAAACTTCATCTTCACCGCAACTAACAACGCTATAAGAGGGCTGAGCAAAGCGGTAACATAGCCAAACAACAGTTTGCTAGGAAAGGATGGTTAGGGGCTTGACATGGCAATGTGGGTGGCATGATTCAGCAAGTGGTAGGTAACGCAACATAGGCATAGCAAAAGAGCGAGCATCTAGCAAGCAAAGATAGAAGTGATTTCGAGGGTATGGTCATCTTGCCTGAGATCCCGCAAGGAAGAAGAACGAATCCATGAAGAAGACAATCGGAAGAAGTCGAACGAATCCTCACAACTCCGGAACGAAACCGAAGCTAAGGAGAGAAGCAACCCAGAAACTAACAACAACATGGTAAACCAACAAGCACAAACATGGCATGATGCACAACCAAGTATGATGCATGTCCGGTTTAAATAGCATGGCATGACAATATGCACAAACAAAACTACAAGTTAAATGGAGCCCAATATGCAACGAGTTGCATATTGACGAAACACCACATCAATTATTTAGTTCTCTCTTGGTTATGTACCCAACAATAATAAATGTTGTTATAAACATGGCAAGAGGTGAGACATAAGTAAACTAACTAGTTAGGCAAGTTTAAATGAGGCCGGAAGCAACAAACGACAATTCCGGAAAATCCCCATGTCATTTAGCAATTTTTAAGAAAACAACAATTATAAACATTTAAATGTTGTTATCATGATGCGGATGACATATGCACGTTTTAAGCAATTTTTATGAAAATGTTGACATAAGCATGTTATGAAGCATTTTTCACCGTGGCGGAACGAAAGGGGTGCCACGGCAACGAATTCAAAAATGATGCCACAGCAACATATCGATCTCGATAACTTGATTGAGATACCGATGCAAACGAGAAGCGTGGATGTGCAGAACATGCAAAAGATGGTGGGGTGATCCCGGATACCGGGTGTCCCACATGACGGTGGCATGGCAAACGAGGAACGTGCAAAGACAATTCGATCACGGTGCAAAACTCGAGCATCTCATCAACATGCATTCGTTCACGGCGGTCGTCTCGGGGTTATACCTTCGAAGCATGCATTTCGGGGCGGTTCAAAATGTCGAGGGAAGTAGTCGTTCACGTTCGTTTCGAAGAGGCACTTGACGAATCCAACATCTTCGGGGCGACGGTAGTGGAAATAGTTGTACACGGCGGCGGCGGTAGTGGTACTCGCGATCTTGGCGATGGTAGTGGTACATCTTGTAGTCGAACTTGACGGAACCAAATGTCCTCGAGGGTAGTCGGGTACTTGGCGATTTCGGAGGCAGCGTAGGTACTTGGCGTGTCACGATGTAGTCGTGCGTTTGTTGGAGAGGATCTTGGCGCATCCAAGGCGAAGAAATACAAAAGGGCCTCGTGTCTCGGTGGTCAACGAGCGGGAGGCTGACCCGTGGACTGGCATTTGGTGAATCGAGTCCATGAGGACAAGCGGGCGAGCTGCTGCTGCTGTTCGAGGCGGCAGGATTCAGCAAAGCAAAAGGCAGCGATGGCGAGGCTTGGGGCTGGCGACGAAGATCCGGGCGAGGACGGGGCTCTCTTGCGAGGTGGCGATGGACTTGGCATGCTGCTGCTCGATGCAGCCAGGGGATGCAGAGGACGCTGGGAAGACAGGGAGGAGAGCCCGGGTGCAGAGGTCGGGCGTGCCGGCGAGGACGGCTGGGATGGCTGGGGTTGCGAGGAAGTAGAGGTCGGCCGGTCGTGGCAGACGGCGGAGAGCATCTCAGCCACGGGGAAGGTGGACGGCGGGCTTTGGAGCAAGGTGGTGGCGCGGAGGCGACGAGGAGGAGGCCGCAGGTGAGGGAGGAGGCGGTGGAGGCCGGCTCCGAGGCGGACGGGCGCGGGGTCAGGCACTGGAGGCGCAGGCGTGGCCATGGACGACGGCGAGGAGGGTTGAGGGCGGCGGCGCTCGTGGAAGCGAGAGGGAGAGATCAAGAGACGAGGGGATCAAGCGCAGGTTCGGCGATGGGTTCTGGCGGCGCGAGGGGAGAAGGCGCTCACTGAGATGGGGATAGGGCGCTGCGTGGGAATGAGGAGGAGGAGATGGATCGAGGGAGAGATGCGGGAGGATCGTGGGATCCTCTCCCTGGCGACGTGCGTATGTGTGTGGCGGCGGGCAGAGGGAACGAGGGGAGATCGATGGAGAGGGGATCGGGCTCTCTGGCGGCTAGGGTTAGGAGGGTTAGGTGGGCCTTGGCCTTGGGCCGGCGCGGGAGGTTGGGAGGCCCAGGCTGCTGGGCTCCTTCTCTCTCTACTAAAAGAAAAGAAAAAAACAGAGATTAAGAAAGAAAAGAAAGAGGGGTTAGGGGAAGAAGTTGGACACGCAGATAGTTTTCCCGAACTCACAAAAATGTTCTTGTTCCGAGAAAATAGAAAAGGCCTTGATTGAAAGATTTAAATTCAAACTCATTTGATTTAAATTCAAATGATTTGAATAGGAAGTGAGGGTAGGGAAGGTCCAAAAATGTTCGGATTTTCGGTGGGGCTCCGAAAAATGACGAAATAATTTATTGGACAAAGTTTGAGGTCAAGAAGTGAGATAACAAAGGCATGGAGAATTATTTTGCAAGTGGGTTATGGGTGATTCCGAATTAGTGGAATATTTAATAATATCTCCCTAAATATCGGGAGGGTATGTTATAAAGAGAAGTCACCCTTCCCTCGATTTAAATGGACCGATGATCCACGCAATTTATTTGGAAGAGTTGAGATGCAAAGATTAATGACATGATGGCATGATGACATGATGCAATGCAAAAAATAAAAGAGCAAGCACAAAAGAAACACACGGCGAAACTCGGAATAGCTGGAAGTCTTCTGGAGCGTCGGTCTCGGGGCGTTACAACACTCCACCACTACAAGAGGATCTCGTCCCGAGATCTGGGATGGCACCGGAGAGAAACGGAAGAGGAAGAGGTAAAACATAGTTGCTTCTTTGACAAACGAGTGAAACCAATGAACCTTGAGAGGTTGAAAAATTGAAAGAAGAATACAATAGAGTTGAACGAAATTGAGAGCATTCCAGTAGAAAATAGAAACAAGGAACACCATGTGAACCTTGGGGGTTGCAAAGCTATGAATGACGAGTACAATGGACAAGAAGGAATTGGAACCACTCTGGTTGAAACGAGATAAGAATGAATAAGAATGATATAATTTTGGCAGCACTCCGACTGTAAATGGAAGGAATTGAACATGAACTTGAGAAGATGGGATGATACTTGATGAAATCAATAACACACTGCCTCCGAAATTATTGAAAGAATGGCACAAGGGGTAAGAAGGATTTCAGACAGCACTTAGGTTGAGGAAGCAGGCAAAACTTGATATATGAAAGAACTTGAGCAGAGGACATAACACTCCTGTTAAACGGATAAGCAAGGAAAAGAACATGATATTTACAAAATGAGATGATGGGTCGAAGAGAACAACATCACCATGCCTCCGGAAGAAAAATTGAAGATAGATCATTGGAATAAAGGAATGGAGAAGAAAATGACAACTTCTACCACAAATGAGTTTGGAAAGCACCCTTACAAAGAAGGATAGAACAGAGTTGTTGTAAAACCAACAACGAAAAGAATAACCTTGTAGTGGGCTTATGGAAACATCTCAAAATTATGAGGTGACTTTCTGCCACCAACGGAAACAAACGATTGGATTGATATCAACAAGGAGACGAGAAATTTATTTCACCGAGAGGACAAATGAAGAACTTGGGTCATTTATAAGCACCATAATTAGCAACAATCCTTAGGGAAAGCTTTAGGGGAAATATAGCCCAAGATAACTCCAATGAAGAGATTGATGGATTTAAATATCTCATTCTTGACAACAAGTGAATCATGAAACATGAATGAAACTGTCAAAATGACATAACACCACCTCAAAAGATAAGGTCGAAAGAATTGCACTTCGGAATGCAAGATGAAGAATGCTTGAACTCCTCAAAACAAAACATGTGTTGAGCACCATGTTTATTTTGAGTATAGCTTGGCGGATCTTAACTTCGAGAGAAAATCTTGAAGAACAATTGAAGAATGAAAAGAATCCTTGACGAACCATCATGTAGAGCCTCCATGAAGAACTCCGGTAAATAAAAGGATGATAAAAAGGAAGAGAAGTTGAAAAACACAAAGTGAAACCTTGCGATGACTAGATGGAGCTTCGCGATGATATAATGAGAAAACTTTGAACTCCGGAAAATAAAAGATGAAGCAACTCGAACCGAGAATTGTGACATGATGAACAACTCTGGAAAGAAGAAACTAGATCACTTGGATGAACCAATAATAAGAATTATGTCATGCGTATCCTTCACCAATATAAATTGATGACAAGCAACGGATTAGGCATACTACTTATTCTCGTTGAAAAAAAAGATTGAAGAGAGATATTGCTCAACTTAGGAAGGTCTTCAACGATCCGCCGGTAGGATTTGGGAAGAACGAATGAATCTATATAATAACGAAGGAAGAGAACTCTTGAACGAACCACCGTAAGAATTGAAAAAAAACGAACAAAGAAAAGATAGCGAAACCTTGGGAAGAATTAGAAAATGAACAAAGATACTTGAGAGAATTTAGATATAAGAGATTGAAGAGATGACAAGCTGACTAGAGAATACTTGAACGATGCACCGATAAGATTTGGAGAACGAGAGATGAAAGTTGGAATGAATAATTCTGAGATGATGGGCTCCAGAGAATCAAACTGAAAATACTCCCGAATTTCTCCGGATGGGTGAAAAGAATTCTCACAATCTAAAACAATTATGAGAGGATGGCATCAAACTAGAACCATGAATCTTGAAGAGAATGGAACAAGATTTAAGAGAAACTCTTCTTTGGTCTTCAAAATTCGAGAATGACGACGAGAAACACCACCATGAATTGTTGAGGCACTCCGGAATAATGAAGAATAGAAAGATTGACCCAACGAGGAAAAGAATTTGAAAGATCTTGGAGAAAGACATTTGACTGATGATAATTCATCCTTACATCAAACTTTGTAAAGAATTTGAGAATAACTACGGAAAATTAGAAGAGTCAGGTAAGATCCTGGGAAAAGACATGTGGGTTAGGGCCCACTCAAAAGAAACACCATTGAACGATTGCTTGAAAAGAGAGATTGCACCGGTTGAATTAAATGGCTCAAGAGGGATAACAACTTCGAGAAATCTTGCACGGATTAGGAATGAAAACACGAATCTTCTGAGATAATCTTTAGCACTCCGGAAACAAATGAATAACAAGAAGTGAAAAATTAAGAGGTGCACCAGCATGAGAAAACATTTGAAACGAGGAAAAGAATACGATCAACACTGAAAGCTTGACTTGAGTCCATCGGGGAAGAAAAAAGAATGAGGAATGATAAACTTGAAGCTCCCTTTAGCATCTTCATGAGAATCACCGGATAATAACATTGAAGCAAAATAATGAAGAGACTTCACAGCAATAAAATGGATGCTTGATTAAGATATATGAGTCCTTGAATAAAAGGGTGGGAGGGCGGGAAAACAAAGGCAACTTGGGAAGGATGAAACAAACACCGTTGAGAAAACTTAGAATTGATCTCGCGAATGTTGAAATGATTGGATTTACTTGGAGAGAAGCACACGGTTGGAAAGGATTGAAAAGACGACCTTGATGAACAAGAAGGATTAGCATCCACATAGAAATATGAGAACGCCGTTTAGAATAAGGTATGGAATCAACACTTGGCATTGAAGCAACTTGAATACCACAAAACGGAACAAAAACAAAGGATTTGGCTTGCAGAATAAGCCGGAAACAAACATATGATAGATCCCATATCGTATCATGTGTGTGTTGGAAAGATATCTTACGAGATACTTGAATTCCCACTTATAAACTCGAAACTTTCTGGTTATGCAATCGGTGTTGGGGATCAGGGGACACAAAATATATCACCCAAACTAACAATACCTAGATCCAATTGTATCCATCCTTCAACACATAACCAAGAAAACCTTCGAAATCGTTTACCTCGACCTTGAAAAGCATCCGTTATACGAGTCATGGCAATACTCTCGAGCTCGCTCGAAGATTGGGTTATCGGGTTATCTCACCAACAACTGTATAAAAGAGATTTTCGATGTCGGCAAAGCTCGTAATCGAATCGCAACGATAAAATTGTGACGACAACACCTCGAGCTCAACTCCCGGGACACCGCCACAACCCCTAAATGTCGAGGCACCATGAACAATGTTCTCGTCACAAAACCATCGGAACGATTCCAAGATACCCGCGTGATCCTAAAAAAAAATTTAGTGAAATTTGAGAAGAGAGACAGTCAAAACTCTACGTCAGGATGCCTCACCAGAGCGACGAAGGGACGGAGGAGTAAAAAGAATCCTACTCTCCGATATATAAAATCCTAAGACTCAAAACATTTTGTTCTAGACTCAACAACGCCAAACAAACAATCAGCAGGGGGCTCCTAAGTCGGGATGGCTCGATTACCAACTTGAACGCCTCGATGCGGCTATATCTCCCACGTGTCGAAGCACGACTTAGAGGCATAACCGCATTGAAAGCAATGTCGCAAGTGAGGTAATCTTCACACAACCCATGTAATACATAAGGAAAGAGATACATAGTTGGCTTACAATCGCCACTTCACACAATACATGAGTAGAGCATTACATCATACAGATACAATCAAGGTCCGACTACGGAACCAAAATAAAAGAAGACTACCCAAAATGCTACACGGATCCCCGATCGTCCCAACTGGCTCCACTCTTGATCAACTGAAACGAAACAACACAATGAACAAGATCTTCATCGAGCTCCTCCTTGAGCTCAAAAGGCCACCGCTGCGGTTTCATCGGCACCTGCAAACTAGTTTTGGAAGTATCTCGTGAGTCACGGGACACAACAATCTCACACCATGAGATCAAGACTATTTAAGCTTAAAGGTAGGACAGGGTAGTGAGGTGGAGCTGCAGCAAGCGACTAGCATATATGGTGGCTACCATACGCAAAAGAGAGCGAGAAGAGGAGGCAAAGCACGGTCGAACAACTATGATCAAGAAGTGATCCTAGAACAACCTACGTCAAGCATAACTCCAACACCGTGTTCACTTCCCAGACTCCGTCGAGAAGGTACCATCACGGTTACACACGCGGTTGGTGTATTTTAATTAAGATCAACTTCGGGTTTTCTACAACCGGACATTAACAAATTCCCATCTGCCTCATAACCGCGGGCACGGCTTTCGAAAGATAATACCCTGCAGGGGTGTCCCAACTTAGCCCATGTAAGCTCTCGCGATCAACGAAGGATATTCCTTCTCCCCGGGAAGACCCGATCAGTCTCGGAATCCTGGCTACAAGACATTTCGACAGCAATAAAACAAGACCAGCAAAGCCGCCCGATGTGCCGTCAAATCCCGATAGGAGCTGCACATATCTCGTTCTAAGGGCACACCGGATAGGTCAGCCTACGAGTAAAACCAGCCCTCGAGTTGCCCCGTGGTGGCCCCGCAGTCTGCCCATTTCGGACCAACACTCGAAGGAGCACTGGCCCGGGGGGGGGGGGCTAAAATAAAGATGACCCTTGAGTCTGCAGAACCCAAGGGAAGGGGTAAATGTGGTAGGTAGTCAAATGGTAAAACCAAGGTTGGGCCTTGCTGGAGGAGTCTTATTCAAAGCGAACTGTCAAGGGGGTCCCATAAATCACCCAACCGCGTTAGGGACGCAAAATCCGGGAACATAATACCGATATGACGGAAACTAGGGCGGCAAGAGTGGAACAAAACACCAGGCATAAGGCCGAGCCTTCCACCCTTTACCAAGTATATAGATGCATTAATTAAATAAGATATATTGTGATATCCCAACAAGTAAACATGTTCCAACAAGGAACAACATCTCCATGTTCCAACAAGGGACAAACTTCATCTTCACCTGCAACTAACAACGCTATAAGAGGGGCTGAGCAAAGCGGTAACATAGCCAAACAACGGTTTGCTAGGAAAGGATGGTTAGGGGCTTGACATGGCAATGTGGGTGGCATGATTCAGCAAGTGGTAGGTAACGCGGCATAGGCATAGCAAAAGAGCGAGCATCTAGCAAGCAAAGATAGAAGTGATTTCGAGGGTATGGTCATCTTGCCTGAGATCCCGCAAGGAAGAAGAACGAATCCATGAAGAAGACAATCGGACGAAGT
Organism: Aegilops longissima; assembly: GCA_021605205.1. Lineage (NCBI taxonomy): Eukaryota > Viridiplantae > Streptophyta > Magnoliopsida > Poales > Poaceae > Aegilops > Aegilops longissima. The sequence goes on along the minus strand of CM038678.1, from coordinate 142,258,145 downwards.
CGAACGAATCCTCACAACTCCGGAACGAAACCGAAGCTAACGAGAGAAGCAACCCGGAAACAAACAACAACATGGTAAACCAACAAGCACAAACATGGCATGATGCACAACCAAGTATGATGCATGTCCGGTTTAAATAGCATGGCATGACAGTATGCACAAACAAAACTACAAGTTAAATGGAGCCCAATATGCAACGAGTTGCATATTGACGAAACACCACATCAATTATTGAGTTCTCTCTTGGTTATGTACCCAACAATATTAAATGTTGTTATAAACATGGCAAGAGGTGAGACATAAGTAAACTAACTAGTTAGGCAAGTTTAAATGAGGCCGGAAGCAACAAACGACAATTCCGGAAAATCCCCATGTCATTTAGCAATTTTTAAGAAAACAACAATTATAAACATTTAAATGTTGTTATCATGATGCGGATGACATATGCAAGTTTTAAGCAATTTTATGAAAATGTTGACATAAGCATGTTATGAAGCATTTTTCACCGTGAAGCGAACGAAAGGGGTGCCACGGCAACGAATTCAAAAATGATGCCACGGCAACATATCGATCTCGATAACTTGATTGAGATACCGATGCAAACGAGAAGCGTGGATGTGCAGAACATGCAAAAGATGGTGGGGTGATCCCGGATACCGGGTGTCCCACATGACGGTGGCATGGCAAACGAGGAACGTGCAAAGACAATTCGATCACGGTGCAAAACTCGAGCATCTCATCAACATGCATTCGTTCACGGCGGTCGTCTCGGGGTTATACCTTCGAAGCATGCATTTCGGGGCGGTTCAAAACGTCGAGGGAAGTAGTCGTTCACGTTCGTTTCGAAGAGGCACTTGACGAATCCAACATCTTCGGGGCGACGGTAGTGGAAGTAGTTGTACACGGCGGCGGCGGTAGTGGTACTCGCGATCTTGGCGATGGTAGTGGTACATCTTGTAGTCAAACTTGACGGAACCAAATGTCCTCGAGGGTAGTCGTGGTACTTGGCGATTTCGGAGACGGCAGCAGGGTACTTGACGTGTCACGATGTAGTCGTGCGTTTGTTGGAGAGGATCTTGGCGCATCCAAGGCGAAGAAATACAAAAGGGCCTCAGGTCTCGGTGGTCAACTAACGGGAGGCCGACCCGTGGACCTGGCATTTGACTGAATCGAGTCCACGAGGACAAGCGGGCGAGCTGCTGCTGCTGTTCGAGGCGAAGCAGGGGCGCAGTTCAGGCAAAACGAAGGCAGCAGCGGCGAGGCTTGGGGCTGGCGACGAAGATCCGGGCGAGGACGGGGCTCTTTGGCGAGGTGGTGATGGACTTGGCATGCTGCTGCTCGATGCAGCGAGGGGATGCAGAGGACGCCGGGAAGACAGGGAGGAGAGCCCTGGTGCAGAGGTCGGGCGTGCCGGCGAGGACGGCCGGGATGGCTGGGGTTGCGAGGAAGCAGAGGTCGGCCGGTCGTGGCAGACGGCGGAGAGCATCTCAGCCACGGGGAAGGTGGACGGCGGGCTTCGGAGCAAGGTGGTGGCGCGGAGGCGACGACGAGGAGGCCGCAGGTGAGGGAGGAGGCGGTGGAGGCCGTCTCCGAGATGGACGGGCGCGGGGTCAGGCGCTGGAGGCGCAGGCGTGGCCATGGACGACGGCGAGGAGGGTTGAGGGCGGTGGCGCTCGTGCAAGCGAGAGGGAGAGATCAAGAGACGAGGGGATCGAGCGCAGGTTCGGCGATGGGTTCTGGCGGCGCGAGGGGAGAAGGCGCGAGGGGAGATGGGGATCGGGCGCTGCGTGGGAACGAGGAGGAGGAGATGGATTGAGGGAGAGATGCGGGAGGATCGTGGGATCCTCTCCCTGGCGACGTGCGTATGTGTGTGGCGGCGGGCAGAGGGAACGAGGGGAGATCGATGGAGAGGGGATCGGGCTCTCTGGCAGCTAGGGTTAGGAGGGTTAGGTGGGCCTTGGCCTTGGGCGGCCTTGGGGAGGTTGGGAGGCCCAGGCTGCTGGGCTCCTTCTCTCTCTACTAAAAGAAAAGAAAAAAAACAGAGATTAAGAAAGAAAAGAAAGAGGGGTTAGGGGAAGAAGTTGGACACGCAGATAGTTTTCCCGAACTCACAAAAATGTGCTTGTTCCGAGAAAATAGAAAAGGCCATGATTGAAAGATTTAAATTCAAACTCATTTGATTTAAATTCAAATGATTTGAATAGGGAGTGAGGGTAGGGAAGGTCCAAAAATGTTCGGATTTTCGGTGGGGCTCCGGAAAATGATGAAATAATTTATTGGACAAAGTTTGAGGTCAAGAAGTGAGATAACAAAGGCATGTAGAATTATTTTGCAAGTGGGTTATGGGTGATTCCGAATTAGTGGAATATTTAATAATATCTCCCTAAATATCGGGAGGGTATGTTATAAAGAGAAGTCACCCTTCCCTCGATTTAAATGGACCGAAGATCCATGCAATTTATTTGGAAGAGTTGAGATGCAAAGATTAATGACATGATGGCATGATGACATGATGCAATTCAAAAAATAAAAGAGCAAGCACAAAAGAAACACACGGCGAAACTCGGAATAGCTGGAAGTCTTCTGGAGCGTCAGTCTCGGGGCGTTACACTCTCCAGGAGCGTTCGCAGATCTGCCTCGCAGTGTGTCTGATGCTGTGGAGTTCTACCGGGCCGAGGAGGGAAGCTCGACGGAGAATTTGTTCTGGTATTAGTATACTGGGACCGAACACCCGATGCCCGTGAGCGGCCAGCTGAAGCAACTGGTCGAGCTCCACAAGGAGGCCGAACAGGCCATGAGGGGCCTTGTAGTCCGGATGTGGCCTGGCGATTCCCTTCCCAACAGCTACTTCGGCCTGGTGAGGCGGCTTGTGGATGCCTGCCCACGGCTGGAAGTCTTCAAGCGGTCCGTCTGCATCGAAGGTGCACGTTAGGGCTTTGCCGTCTTGAAGGTGCACTGGGCGAAGATGGACGCCGAGAAGCTGGTGAAGGAGGGGCCGCCACAGGGCAAGGAGCATCGCCACCCCAAAATGTATTATGAAGGTGTCCTGAAGGGTGCCCGTCTCGTGGTGGACGAGTGTACCAAAGATGTAATCTTTGAATGAAAATTGCTCGTGTGATCCTGTGTTATGAAAACTAGTTCATTTACGCTATGCAATGCTTTCGAATTTAAAATATTACCTTCTGTGCGGCCGTTTGTAAAATCTGAGAGTTGCTAGTCATCGGCTTCAGCCCCCATGCAACTAGTGCTGGGGTGTTCGGGATAAATCTGAGCACTCTTTTTCCCATTTTTGGGTCCTTCGAGGGAGGTGTTCAGCGCAACGAACCAGGCAATCGGACTATAATGCTTTATCGCTCTCACTTAGCCATAGAAGTTTACAATTTTAAATTTTGGCGAAGCCCCTAGTCTTTGGAAGGCCAAATTTGGGGCGCTATACACGCCTAAGCCGGACAAGGCCGACTCCTCGCCTGAAGCAGAGAAAGTCTTTAGGGACTTGAGATCTCGCGAACAGCAACCAGCTCTCGCCTCATCATGATAGTCGGTTTTAGCTTTCTCTACTGAGGTGCTCGGCCGGAAGAATCGGAGCACAATCGCAGTAGTTCTCCCGGTGCTACCTTAGCTGATATAGCGGAACGTAAGGTACCAAAACATGGGAGCCGGGCAAACCCAACTATTGACCCAAGAACATGATTCGGAGCTGATGCATATAATGTTATAAGTTCGGGGTGCCGCACTGTTGAAAGTGTTCGGACTTCTCAAGCCGAATTATGGGGTATACGGAAGCCCCTGGCGTATTGGTCGTACCAGAGTGTACGGGTGCTGATTGTCATAAATGAATATATATATATATATATATATATATATATATATATATATATATATATATATATATATATATATATAACAATATAGAAGGCAATAATAGACTAGTGCTATGCATTGTTTATTTAAAAAGTGCGTCAAAGCGTACTGATACAAGTAGTGCGATAAGCAAAAAGTAGGACTATTTGACATGTCCCATCCAAGGGCAAGCTGCGGACTGGTATCTTAAAAAGGTATTTAACTCGTTATCAGAGACCACCTAGGGATTCCGTTGTACGACATAACTTCCTGCCCTCTTGGGTGTTGGATCATGTGTCCGGCTACCGTACTGCCGGATAGGGCTTCCAGAGAGTAGAGTCCTGAAAGAAAGAGAGTGATAAAAGGTAGTAAGCCCCTAGTGCGGTTGAGCCGCATTGTGGGACGCGCCGCGATCGTGCCCCCGCCTATACCCATGGTATTTTCAATGCGTAATTATGCACGCGCAGAACGGACTTTGCCGTTGTACTGAGACTAGGCGGGGGCCGAATTGCTAGGCGAGCTCTGAGCGTGCCAGGCGAACCTGTTGCAGGTTACTCCGGACGCGCTTGACGGTGTCCGGGGGCTTGACCGCCGAATTGGTGGATTGCCTTAAAAGGCTGCTTTGTGCTTCTGCTGCGAGGGTCGTAGTGTGCTCCTTTGTACGGAGTGAGCGTTCTGTGTTTCCATTGACTGTGATGACCCCCCCTAGGTCCTGGCATCTTGAGCTTGAGGTATGCGTAATGCGGTACCGCATTGAATCTCGCAAATGCGGTGCGCCCGAGCAGTGCGTGATAGCCGCTGCGGAACGGGACGATATCGAAGATTAACTCCTCGCTTCGGAAGTTGTCCGGAGATCCGAAGACCACTTCCAAAGTGATTGAGCCCGTACAATGAGCCTCTACACCTGGGATGACGCCTTTAAAGGTCATTTTGGTGGGTTTGATCCTCGAGGGGTCTATACCTATTTTGTGCATTGTATCCTGATAAAGCAGGTTCAGGCTGCTGCCACCGTCCATAAGGACTCGGGTGAGGTGAAATCCTTCGATGATTGGGTCTAAGACCAATGCGGAAGATCCGCCATGACGGATACTAGTAGGGTGGTCCCTGCGATCGAAAGTGATCGGACAAGAGGACCATGGGTTGAACTTTGGGGCGACGGGCTCCATCGCATATACGTCCCTTAGTGCATGCTTCCGTTCCCTTTTGGGGATGTGGGTTGCGTATATCATGTTCACCGTCCTTACTTGTGGGGGGAACCTCTTCTGTCCTCCCGTGTTCGGCGGCCGGGGCTCCTCCTCGTCATCGCTGTGCAGCCCCTTATCCTTGTTTTCGGCGTTTAGCTTGCCGGCCTGCTTGAACACCCAGCAATATCTATTGGTGTGATTGGCTGGTTTGTCGGGGGTGCCATGTATTTGGCACGAGCGATCGAGTATGCGGTCCAGACTGGACGGGCCCGGAGTGCTTCTCTTAAATGGCTTTTTCCGCTGACCGGGTTTAGAGCATCGGAATCCGGCATTGATCGTCGTATCCTCGGCGTTATCACCGTTATTGCAGCGCTTATGTTTGTTGCGACGTGGCCTGCCGTTGCTATCCTTGGCATCCGAAGTGCCAAGGTTTCTTGATATGTTGTTGCTACGAGCCAGCCAGCTATCCTCTCCTGTGCAAAAGCGGGTCATGAGCATCGTGAGGGCTGCCATGGATTTCGGCTTTTCCTGGCCAAGGTGTCGGGCGAGCCACTCATCACGGATGTTGTGTTTAAATGCCGCTAAGGCCTCTGCATCCGGACAGTCAACAATTTGATTCTTCTTGGTTAGGAACCGTGTATAGAATTGCCTGGTGGATTCCCCTGGCTGCTGAATTATGTGGCTCAAGTCATCGGCATCTGGTGGCCGCACATAAGTGCCCTGGAAGTTGTCGAGGAATGCGTCTTCCAGATCCTCCCAACAGCCAACGGAGTCTGCTGGCAAGCTATTCAGCCAATGCCGAGCTGGTCCTTTAAGCTTTAGCGGGAGGTACTTGATGGCATGTAGATCATCGCCGCGAGCCATGTGGATGTGGAGGAGGAAGTCCTCAATCCATACCGTGGGATCTGTTGTACCATCATATGATTCGATGTTTACGGGTTTAAAACCCTCTGGGAATTCATGATCCATTACTTCGTCAGTGAAGCATAGGGGGTGTGCGGTGCCTCTGTGCTGGGCTATATCGCGGCGAGCTCATATGAGTCTTGCCAGCTGTATTCGGCCCGGCTGGATTTACCTTTAGTGTATCCGGCGTGACGGTCACCGTCCCGCGTAGGGGCGCGCCCTCGTGATCCGTAGATCGATCTTGCGTGTTTTGCCATGTCTTCCAATACGTCTCGCAGGTCTCGCCTTGGTACTTTTGTTTGAGTGGCGGCGGGGTGCGGGCTGAGCTTCTGGCTGAAATGCCTCTCTATCTCGGCCACGAGGTGGCTGATCAGCCGCGTCGTACGCTGGTGATGTAGGTTTTAATGCTTCCTCCTCAAGTCGGGGTAGCAACCTGCGCTTTGGGTGACCCTTGGAGGGGCGTTCGAGTTCGTATTCCTCTGTCGCAAGGACTTCAGTCCATCTATCTGCTAGCAAGTCCTGATCAGCTCGAAGCTGTTGCTGTTTTTTCTTCAGGCTATTCGTTGTGGCTATAAGCCGACGCTTAAAGCGCTCCTGCTCGATGAGATCCTTAGGTACGACAAATTCTTCGTCATCGAGGCTCACTTCGTCTTCGGAGGGAGGCATGTAATTGTCCTCCTCTCCCTCTGCCACTCGTTCTGGAGGGGGTTGTCTTCGGCACTATCCGGAGTACTGTTATCTCATGTGCTGGCATCACCGCTTTTGCTGTGGCGAGACTTAGAGCGGCGCCGCTGACATCGGCGCTTGGGTTTCTTCTTGGAGGGGTCATCCTCCGCTGCCTTGTCGCCATTGCCTTCTTTGGGTGTATCCACCATGTATATATCATATGATGAGGTGGCAGTCCAGTGCCACGTGGCGATGGTTCCTGTTAAGTCTCCTTCATCGTTGTCCATACCATCGATGTCTTCGGAGTCGAAGTCGAGCATGTCGGTTAAATCATCGACAGTGGCTACTAAGTGGGTGGTGGGTGGGGCGTGAATTTCTTCGTCGTCCGCATCCCATTCTAGCCGGACATAGTTCGGCCAAGGTTCTCCTGACAAAGAGAGAGACCTTAACGAGTTTAGTACATCGCCAAAGGGCGAGTGCTGAAAGATATCCGCGGAGGTGAACTCCATGACCGGTGCCTAGTCGGATTCGATAGGCACGGGTGCGGGCGGTTCAGAGTCCGTGGCCGGAGACGAGTCTATAGGTTCGGCATCACGGCTCTCGTGAGGGGTAGGGTCAGTATCCGGCTCTATCGCCGTTGAGAGTGCGGCCTCCGTGGTGGGATCTATCCGCCCGTCCTCGGATGGTGCAATCTGTTCCGGGTTGAAGGCCGGAGTTGTTGCTGGTGCGATCTCCTTAACGCTGTCTGACGGCAGAGCAAAATCGTGCTCGTCGTGATCATGCGGCGCACTTGGCATGGGCTCGAATCCATCGAAGATCAAGTCTCCGCGGATGTCGATCGTGTAGTTCAAGTTTTTGAACCTCACCTGGTGGGCAGGGGGGTAGCTTTCGATCTGCTCCAGATGGCCAAGCAAGTTGGCCCGCAATGTGAAGCCTCCGAATACAAAGATCTGCCCGGGGAGGAAAACCTCACCCTGGACCGCATCGCTACCGATGATTGAAGGAGCCATCAGGCCTTATGGTGACGACACAGTGGAACTCTCAATGAAAGCACCAATGTCGGTGTCAAAACCGGCGGATCTCGGGTAGGGGGTCCCGAACTGTGCGTCTAAGGCGGATGGTAACAGGAGGCCGGGGACATGATGTTTACCCAGGTTCAGGCCCTCTCCATGGAGGTAATACCCTACTTCCTTCTTGATTGATCTTGATGATATGAGTATTACAAGAGTTGATCTACCACGAGATCGTAGAGGCTAAACCCTAGAAGCTAGCGTATTGTATGATTGTTGTTGTCCTACGGACTAAACCCTCCAGTTTATATAGACACTGGAGGGGGCTAGGGTTACACAGAGTCGGTTACAATGGAAGGAGATCTACATATCCGTATCGCCAACCTTGCCTTCCACGCCAAGGAGAATCCCATCCGGACACGAGACGAAGTCTTCAATCTTGTATCTTCATAGTCCAATAGTCCGGCCAAAGGATATAGTCCGGCTGTCCAGATACCCCCTAATCCAGGACTCCCTCACCTGGCCTTGAGGAAGGCTTCCTCGTATGCTAGCAGGAAGGCCACCGGGTCTGCCGCGCCGTCGTAGCGCGGCGGCATCTCCGGCTTGAACTTGGATGGCCATTGCACCCGTCGGAGCCCCCTGGCCCCGTCGCCGGCATCGGTCGCCTGAGCAAGAAGCGCCGCGCTCGCCATGGGGGTGGAGCGCGGTGGCAGCATGGAGCAGATCAACGGAAGGAAAACTCCGACGCACCCCTACCGGGCGCGCCAAATGTCGGATCTCGGGTTCCGGCAAAACCCTTAAAGTTCAAACTCTGGGGTGCGTGCGAAGATCTCTACCTACAGATCACGCCCTCACACGCTTCGCGATCTCTAAGCTAGCTCGGTGAACTCGCAACACAAGGGACACAAGATTTATACAGGTTCGGGCCACCGTTGTGGTGTAATACCCTACTCCAGTGTGGTGGTGGTGGATTGCCTCTCGGGCTGAGGATGAACAGTACAAGGGGAAGAACAGCCTCCTGAGGAGAGGTGTTGTTGTGCTTGGTGAACTTGTGTGGATGAGGATCTGGTCAAGATGATCCCTGCTACTATGGTGGCTAGTCCTATTTATAGAGGCCCTGGTCCTCTTCCCAAATATTGAGCTGGAAGGGATCCCACGACGGCCAATTGGAAAGGGGACAGCTAGTACAACTTATCCTGACAAAAGTAGTCTTCGCCTGCTAAAGGCTCTGGTGGTGACGTTGTCTTGGGCTCCACGGTGACCTCCGTCCTGCCGTCCTGCTGGTCTTGATCTCGTTGCACCGATAGGGAAACCTTTGCTTGACGCCTCGGTACTCCTTGCCTGCGCTTGCCCCCTTAGCACCAAAGGGGAAACAAGGACACTGTGCGCGCTGGCGCCCGCCTGGTCTCGATCGTCATGGCTCACGTCACGAGAACCTCGCGAGGTTTGCCTTGCCTTGATCTCTCCGCCTCTCGCAAGACAGCCTGGTGAGGCCGCTCCCGAGGAGGTCTTGTGTCGTCCGCCTCGTGAGGCTTGGCCCCTCGCGAGGGTCTTGAAAGCTTGTTGGTGAAGATGGGTTGTACGGGCCCACTCGCAGAGCCATGCCATGGGCCGCAGGAAGGCAAGTCTGGGACCCCCGTTCCTAGGACGCCGACACTACCTCCGCTGATTTCAGCATCGCGAAGAGCTCGGGAATCGTTTTTTCATCCCTTGCATATTATAGTTCATCATGAAGCCTTTGTAGCTTGGTGGCAGTGACTGAAGAACTCTGTCAATAACACTCTCAACTGAAAGATCAATTCCCAGCTGAGTCAAGTGGTTGTGGTACCAGACATTTTGAGTATGTGTTCATTGACAGAACTGTTCTCCTCCATCTTACACTTAAAGAACTTGTTGGAGACTTCATATCTCTCAACCCGGGCATTAGCTTGAAATATTTAACTTCAGTTCTTAGAACATCTCATATGCTCTGTGGCGTTCAAAACATTTTTGAAGTCCCGGTTCTAAGCCGAAAAGCATGGCACACTGAACTATCGAGTAGTCATCAGATCGAGCCTGCCAGACGTTCATAACGTCTGCATCAGCTCCTGCAGCAGGTCTGTCACCTAGCGGTGCATCAAGGACATAATTCTTTTGTGCAGCAATGAGGATAATCCTCAAGTTACGGACCCAGTCTGTGTAGTTGCTACCATCATCTTTCAACATAGCTTTATCTAGGAACACATTAAAATTCAAGGGAACAATAGCATGGTCCATTGCTCTACTACATAGATCTGTAAAAACTATTAGGACTAAGTTCATATATATAGGTGGAGGGGGAGGGGAAGCAGCCCTAGGCGCACCCCAAGGGGGCTGGCGGCCGCCCTAGGGCGCCTGCCCTAGGCGCCCCCTTCCTTTCTTGGTGCGTGGGGAGAAGGCGGGAGGGGAGGCGCCCCCCTTTCCTTTCTTAGCATGTGGAAGAGAAGGCAAGAGGGGGTCGGCCCTTTTCCTTCCTTCCCTAGGGCCGACGGCCATGAGGTAGGGCGCGCCACCCCTTTGTGGGCTAGTGTGATCCCCTCTTGATATAGGGTGGAACCATATACGGCCGATCTTTCACGAAAAGGAGTGGATCCCAACTAAGAACATGAAGAACACAAGGGGAAAAGGAGGGAAAACACAAGAGGATCTCTCAAACCAACAAGATATAGTCACACATAAGCTAGATCCTCGAAACACGAGAGGATATACAAGATCCATGATCAACAAAGGACGATACAAAGGTAACCGGTTCTTCTCCGTGAGGAGGTCTTGATGGGGCCACCCAAGAGGGGGTCTTGAATCCAAGGGGATCTTCTCCGTAGAGGGGTCGCGGTCTCTCTCGTGGAGTAGATCCGTAATGGATGAGCAAACCTCTATCTCACATATGAGCTAAACCAATGCTAACCCTAACTAGGAGGAGGAGGTCTATTTATAGTCTTAGTGCAAATGGGGGTGAAGTGAAGAGGTACATGGGCCTCAGCCCGCAACTGGACACAACCAGGGGTCGGATGTCCGGTGGGCGTCGGACGTCCAGAAGCTCGGGACGGTCCGGACGTCCGTCGATCTTCGGACTTACGTAGATTAGGTTATGTTGTCGTGGTATCGGACGTCCGTAGGTGTCCGGTCGTCCGGTCGCCAGTCGTCCAGTCTTCCTCGGACTTCCGCTGAATTTCATTCTGTTGGGGTGGTGACGGTCGTCCGGAGAGGGTCGGTCGTCTGTAGCCTGGGAAGTGTCGGTCGTCCGGTCCTGGTCGGACATCCGGCAGCTGTAGCTTTCGTTGGCCTGAGTTCCTTGGGCTGGCGTGACCTTCAGGGGCCGGACGTCCGGTCTGGGCCGGTCGTCCGGTGGCTGTAGCTTCGCTTGCCTCACTTCTTCTTGTTCTTCGCACTTGGTGTCCTCGTCGTCTTGTCCATTGGATGTAGATGTTCCATGGCTTTCCTCCAAGTACCTAAGCACACATAGTGTTTCCGTTTGAGGTAGTAGCCATGTCTCATCTGTCGAAAATGGTAGTTCGGAAAGGAGCGAGTTCACCTTATCTTTGATAGCCTTCGCTCGGGCTCTTGTCATAGGTCCAAGTGGTGTCGTGGGAGACGTAGGTAGATCCATGGGGATGACCTTGGGATGCTCCGCATCATCTCCTCTCCCTTGGGAAAGATCCGACCTCGGATCGAAATCTTCATCACCATGGTAGGGCGAAAGATCCTTGACGTTGAAGACGTAGCTCACGTTGTACTTGTCGCGCGGAAGGTCGATCTTGTAAGCGTTGTTGTTGTAGCGTGCTAGCACCTTGAATGGTCCATCGGCTTGTGGTAGAAGTTTGGACTTGCGTTCGTTGGGAAGCGGTCCTTCGAAGGCGTAGCCACACAAGATCTCCAACATTGAATATCATGGATTGCTTGTTGACGTTGAGCTTGGTCGCGAGTCGTTGTACTTGGCACTCGATGTTGTGCCTTGTATATTCATGCATCTTCTTGAGGTAGTTCACTTGGGCACTCGCATCCATTTTGATGCGCTCTTGTAGTGGTAGAGGAAGAATGTCCAATGGGGACAACGAGTTGAAACCGTAGACGACCTTGAAAGGGGACCTGCCGGTAGTGGAATGTCTTGCACGGTTGTAGGCGTACTCGGCAATAGGTAGGCACTCCTCCCACTCCTTGATGTTCTTCTTTATCAACACGCGTAGTAGAGTGGAGAGTGTATGGTTCGTCACCTCCGTTTGGCCGTCGGTTTGTGGATGGTATGCCATGGAGAATAGTATCTTGATTCCAAGCTTGGCGCATAAAGTCTTCCAAAAGTAACTCAAGAACTTGACGTCGCGGTCCGAGACAATTGTCTTTGGCACTCCATGAAGTCGCAAGATTTCCCTACAAAAGAGATTGGCAACATGTGAAGCATCGTCTATCTTGTTGTAAGGAATGAAATGAGCCATTTTGGAGAATTGGTCCACAACAACAAAAACGGAATCCTTGCCATTTCTAGTTCTAGGTAAACCAAGCACAAACTCCATGCTAATATCTTACCATGGTTGGTACGGGATTTGAAGAGGCATATAAAGGCCATGAGATTGAGATTTAGACTTAGCTTTGCGACATGTAGAGCATCGGTTGGTGAAACGGTTGACGTCGCGGAACATCTTGGGCCAAAAATAGTTCTTGGAGAGCGTAGCAAGTGTCTTGTCACGTCCAAAGTGTCCCATTAGTCCTCCATGAGATTCTCGCAAAAGCAACAAATGAAGAGAAGACTCGGGGATGCAAAGTTTGTTAGCTCTCATAAGATAACCATCTTTGATGTAATAGCATTCCCAAGATGGATGTGTCAAGCACTTTGCATAAGGAATATCAAAAGTAGGATCATGCACATACAAGTCTTTTATGTGCTCAAAGCCAATGACATTCAATTCAAGTTGAGTAACAAGCATGCATATACGAGAAAGCGCATCCGCCACAACATTTTCCTTACCTTTAATATACTTGATGACATAAGGAAAAGACTCTATAAATTCACTCCATTTAGCATGACGCTTGTTCAACTTAGTTTGACCCTTAATGTATTTAAGTGTTTCATGATCGGTATGGATGATAAATTCATGAGGGCGGAGATAATGTTCCCATTCACGCAAAACTCGCACTAAAGCATATAGCTCTTTGTCATAGATGGGGTAATTGAGTTGTGCTCTGGAAAGTTTTTCGCTAAAGTATGTTATGGGGCGCTTCTCTTGCATTAACACACCTCCTATGCCATTACCACTAGCATCGCAATGAATTTCAAAAGGTTTGTCGAAGTTGGGCAATGCAAGCACGGAAGCATGAGTAAGCAAATTCTTAAGCTCATTGAACGCGCTATCTTGTGATGGTCCCCAACCAAAGGGTGCATTCTTCTTGCTCAAATCATGTAAAGGAGATGCAACGGTGCTAAAATCCTTCATAAATCTACGGTAGAAACGGGCTAAACCAAGGAAACTACGCACTTGTTGCAAATTGGTTGGTTGGGGCCAAGTTTTAATAGCGTTGATCTTAGATTCATGAACATGAACACCCTTAGAAGATACTACAAAACCCAAGAAAACAAGCTTATCAACACCAAAAAGGCATTTGTCCATATTAGCATAGAGATGCTCTTTTCGAAGAGTTTGTAGCACGGTTCGAAGGTGGGCGACATGATCTTTGAGAGATTTGCTAAAAACAAGGATATCGTCGAAGTAGACCACAACAAATTCACCAATGTAATGGCGAAACACATAATGCATAAGACGCATGAAAGTACCGGGTGCTTCCGATAAACCCATAGGCATGACTAACCACTCATACAAACCAAACTTTGTTTTGAAAGCGGTTTTCCATTCATCACCCTCTTGTATGCGTATTTGATAGTAACCACTTTTAAGATCAATTTTGGAAAAAATAGTGGTCATCTAGCATATCATCAAGGCGTGGAATGGGGTACCTATAGCGAACGGTGATAGCATTGATAGGTCTACAATCGGAACACATGCGAAAGCTACCATCTCTTTTTGGCACAAGAATGACCGGTATGGCACAAGGACTCAAACTTTCACGCACATGTCCATGATCTATGAGATGCTTTACTTGCCTTTGTATTTCTTTGGTTTCTTCGGGGTTGACGCGGTATGGGGCCTTGTTTGGAAGAGGTGCTCCAGGGATAAGGTCGGTGCGGTGCTCGATGCCTCGTAGTGGAGGTAGACCCGGAGGTAGCTCGTCGGGGAAAACATCTTGGAATTCCTGTAATAGAGAAGATAACACAAAAGGTAGATTGTGAGAGGTGTTAGTTTTTGGTGCCTCGTCCTTGCACAAAAGGACATAGTGCATGACACTTGATGGGTTCTCATACACTTCTCTCATCTCATGTTTGGTGGCAAAGAGGACTAAGTTATTCTTGTCGCTCATCGTGGAGGCACTCAATTTTGGCTTGTGGCGCTCACTCTCTTTTTGGTGGTTCACTCTCTCACTATTCTCTCCACGATGGGTGAGGGAGTCCTGGATTAGGGGGTGTCCGGATAGCCAGACTACCATCATCAGCCGAACTATCATTTGCCGGACTATCATCATCGACCGGACTCCAAGACTATGAAGATACAAGATTGAAGACTTCCCCCCGTGTCCGGATGGGACTTTCCTTGGCGTGGAAGGCAAGCTTGGTGATACGGATATGTAGATCTCCTACCATTGTAACCGACTCTATGTAACCCTAGCCCTCTCCGGTGTCTATATAAACCGGATGGCTTTAGTCCGTAGGACAACAATCGCAACAACCCTTACAATCATACCATAGGCTAGCTTCAAGGGTTTAGCCTCCTTGATCTCGTGGTAGATCCACTCTTGTAAACATCCACAATATCAATATCAATCAAGCAGGACATAGGGTTTTACCTCCATCAAGAGGGCCCGAACCTGGGTAAACATCATGTCCCTTGTCTCCTGTTACCATCCGCCTAGACGCACGATTCGGGACCCCTACCGAGATCCGCCGGTTTTGACACCGACATTGGTGCTTTCATTGAGAGTTCCTCCGTCGTCACCGATAGGCTTGATGGCCTCTTCAATCAACAACGACGCCGTCTGGGTGAGACCTTCCTCCCGGACAGATCTTCAGATTCGGCGGCCGACCGCGGGCCAACTCCCTTGGCCATCTGGAGCAGATTGAAAGCTACGCCCTGGCTGTCGAGTCAGGTTTGAAGCCTAAACTTCACGGCCGATATCCGGGGACTTGATCCTCGATGGATCTCGAGCCACAGCCGAAGCGCCGCCGCTGTCACGATGGGCATGACCTAACTCTGCCGCCGGACAGCACCTTGGAGGCCGCACCCGGATCCGCTCCGACTCATAGTCCGGAGCCGATCGCTCGAATCGAGGACGGATGGCTGGACACCACCTCGGGAGCCACAATTCCTACGGCGATGGAGCCGAACACTTACCTTGTCCCACGTAAAGCCCATGACTCCGAGGTGCCGGACTCCCTGCCGGACTCCGCACCTCCTGCGCCCCTGCCAGTCGAATCCGATTGGGCGCCGATCATGGAATTCACCGCTGTGGACATCTTTCTTTCCTTTTCGCCCTTGGCGATATCATAAATTCATTGAAGCATCTCTCGCTATCCGGAGAGCCTGGCGAACTACGGCCGGGACGGTTGGGACGCGGATGACGAAGAAATTCAGATCCCACCCACCACCCACTTCGTAGCCACCGTCGGCGATTTAACCGGCGTACTCGACTACGACTCAAGACATCGACGGTATGGACGGCGATGCGGAGACTACCAAGAACCAGTGCCTACAGGACACCGAAAACCACCTCGTCATACGACATATACATGGTGGACACCCCAAAAGATGGGGACGGCGAAGAAGCAGCGGAGGCCGATTCCTTAAAAAACAGCCCAAGCACCGGCGTCGTGGCGCGCTCTAAATCCCGCCACGGCAAGGATGGAGATTCCGCACGGAGATAACAACACCCAAGAAAGTGCCGAAGACAACTCCCTCCAGCACGATCCAGCGCAGGAGGAGGCAGAAGCAAGCCCTCGGGAGAGGGCGGCAGACGAAGAGGTTGAGGATGACAATTACTTACCTCCCTCCGGAGACGAGGCAAGCCTCGGCGACATTTAATTCGTCGTGCCCGAGGATCCCGTCGAACAAGAGCGTTTAGACGCAGGCTAATGGCCACAGCAAACAGCCTAAAGAAAAAGCAACAACAGCTTCAAGCTGATCAAGACCTACTGGCCGACAGATGGACCGAGGTCCTCGCGGCCGAAGAGTATGAACTCGAACGCCCCTCCAAAAGTTACCCAAAACGCAAGTTGCTCCCCCGATTAGAGGAGGCAGCATCACCAGCGCTGTCGGCAGACCAACCACCTCGTGGTCGCGCGAGAGAGGCGTGCAAGCCCTCCACCAAGACCGCACCCGGCATCACTCTAAAAGCGGGAAGCCACGGGGGAACGCGCCGGACTTGCGAGATATATTGGAGGGCAAGGCAAGACAATCCAGATCTATCTATGGATCACGCGGATGCCCCACGACCCACGCACGAATACCGTCGCACGGATACAACTACTCGCCGGGCGAACACAGCAGCATAACGCTCTCTCGAGCTACGTCGCGATATTGCTCAATACAGAGGCGCCGCACACCCACTATGCTTCAATGACGAAGTAATGGATCATCAAATCCCTGAAGGGTTCAAACCCGTTAATATCGAATCCTACGATGGCACAACAGACCCCGCGGTCTGGATTGAGGATTATCTCCTCCATATACACATGGCCTGCGGCGACAATCTTCACGCCATCAAATATCTCGCTCAAGCTTAAAGGACCAGCTCGGCATTGGCTTAACAGCCTGCCCGCAGAGTCAATTGGATCTGTGGGAAGACACGGAAGCCGCATTCCTCGACAACTTCCAGGCACATATGTGCGACCACCAGACGCAGATGACCTAAGCCACATAATCCAGCAGCCAGACGAATCGGCCAGGCAATTCTGGACATGGTTCTTAACAAAGAAAAATCAAATTGTCGACTGTCCGGATGCGAGGCACTCGCTGCCTTCAAACATAACATCCGCGACGAGTGGCTAGCCCGCACCAAGGACAGGAGAAGCGAAATCCATGGCAGCCCTCACATCCCTCATGACCCGCTTACGTGCGGGAGAGGATAGCTGGCTCGCGCATAAAGTAACAACCTCGGCAAAAACGCTGGCAGTCCGGATACAAAGGACCGCAATGGCAGGTTGCGTCGAAACAAAAACAAACACCGCGTAACGGCGACAGCAATGAGGATCGGCAGTTAACGCGGATTCGAGGCTCAAACCCGGTCAACGGAAGAAGCCATTCAAAAGAACCACTCCGGGCCCGTCCAATTTGGACCGAATACTCGACCGCTCTTGTCAAATACATGGAACCCCGAAAAGCTAGCTAACCATACTAACAGAGATTGTTGGGTATTCAAGCAGCGAGCAAATTAATCGCCGAAAACAGTGACGAGGGGCTACACAGCGATGACGAGGAAGAGACCGGCCGCCGAACAACAGAGGACAAAAGGATTCCCCCTCAAGTTCGGACGGTAAACATGATATCAACGCATATTCCCAAGAGGGAGCGGAAGCGTGCACTAAAGGGCGATATCTGCGATGGAGCCAGATCGCCCCAAAATTCAACCCATGGTCCTCTTGCCCGATCACTTTCGATCGAAGAGACCATCCGACCAATATCCGCCATGGCGGATTCGCCGCATTAGTTTTAGACCCAATCGTTGATGGATTTCACCTCACGAGAGTCGATGGACGGCGGCAGAGCTGAACCTGCTTTATCGGGATACAAAGTCGCAAGATGGGCATAGACCCTTCAAGGATTAAACCTACAACAGCGACCTTCAAAGGCGTCATACCAGGTGTCGAGGCCAATTGTGCAGGCTCGATTACTGGAAGTGGTCTTGGATCCCGGATAATTTCGAAGCGAGGAGTTAATCTTGACATAGTCCCGTCCATGCAGCGGCTATCACGCTCTGCTCGGACGAACGCGTTTACAAAGTTCAACGCGTGCCGCATTATGCATACCTTAAGCTCAAGATGCCAGGCCCTCGTGGAGTCATCACGGTCAATGGAAACACGGGCGCTCCCTCCGAATGGAGGAACATACAGCGGCTCTCGCGCAGAAGTACTGAGCAGCCTTTTAAGGCAATTTCGAGTCCGCCGTTAAGCGACCGGACACGACCAAACGCGCCGAGCAACATCAACCAAGACCACAGCACGTTCCGTGCACGCGTAAGCAATGCGGCCCCAACCCAGCCCTCACAAAATTGCAAGACAAACTCTCCACGTACATAATTATACTGGAGATACCATGGGCATAGGGGAAGGGCACAACCACAAGAGACCCAGTGCGGTTCGACCACACGGGGGCTCCCAAGTGTGTCGCTCTTTTTTGTTTTATTTTCTCTTTTTATACAGAACTCAGTCCGTGGCGAACCTGCGAACTCATGATGCAACAGCCGAGGGAAGGACAAAGGCGCGGACGAACACTCGTGTGGTCTCCATCACGAGCATTAAATTTGTTAAAATACAACATTCGCGGCCTACCCTCGAGGGAGACGCCTTTAATTCGCCCAATCCCTTGCTTTCCGCACTATTTGTATCATTCCGCACTGATAGCATATCTTCTCGAATAAAATGCATTACTTTTTGCCTATAATTGCATTACTTTATATATATATATATGTTCATTTACAACATGTTGCACCGTGCATATTGGTACGCCAAATACACCAGGGCTTATGTCCTCCGCTTTATGGTGTGATAAAGTCCGACACTTTCACAAGTGCGGCACCCGAACTTATAGCATTATATGAATCAGCTCGAATCATGTCTTGGGTCAATAGTTGGGTTTGCCGGCTCCCATGTTTGGCACCTTACGTTCCGTTCTATCGGCTAAGGTAGCACTGGGAGAACCACTGCGATTGCGCCCGGTTGAGCCGGGTTAACGCCTCGATGAGAAAGCTAAAACTGACCGCATGATAAAGGCGAGAGACTGGTCGCCGAGAGGTTCTTCGGGTCCCTAAAGACCTCGCCGCTTGACGAAGTTCGGATTATGTCCGATGAAGGCGTGGATAGCGCCCCAATTCGGTCTTCCGAATACTAGGGGCTTCGCGAAATTTAAAATTATAGAATTCTATGGCTAAGTGAGAGTGTTCAAGCACTATAAGTCCGGTTGCCTTGTTCGTTGTGTTGGCGCCTCCTAGATGGACCCAAAAATGGGAACAAGAGTGCTCAAGTTTATCCCGAACACCCCGGCAGACTCGTGGCATGGGGCTGAAGCCGACGACTTGCCATCTCTCAGATTTAATAAGCGGCCGCCTGAAGGTAATATTTTAAATTAAACAAGCGTTGCTTAGCGATATGAAAAAAGTTTTCAGCGCACAGGATAACACATTGCGATTTCACTCAATAATTACATCCCTGGGGCACTCATCCGCAATCTTGCGGGCACCCTTCAGGACAGCCTTATAGTAAATTTCGGGCGTACGATGCTCCTTGCCCGCTGGTGGCACGTCAGTGATTAGCTTCTCCGCATCCAGCTTGCCCCAATGCACCTTTGCGCGGGCAAGGGCCCGACGAGCACCTTCAATACAGGCGGAGCGCTTGATAACCTCCACCCAGGGGCACGCATCCACCAGCCGTCGCGACGAGGCGAAGTAGCTCCTGGCATGGCCTCTCCGAGCCACAACCGGACTATGAGGCCCTTCATGGCCTGCTCGGCCACCTTGTGAAGCTTCGACCAGCTGCTTCACTGGTCGCTAGAAACACCGGATGGCGGCCTCAACATCTTGAGACCGAAGACCTTCTCCGTTGAGCTCCCTCCTCGGCTCGGTAGAATGTGGCGGCATCGAGACACGCTGCTGAGGCAGATCTGCAAACGCATACGAGAGCTCGAATCCGGGTAAGTAACACGTAATTTACATTCACATGCTTGCTTTTCATGAAAAATGCCTTACCCGCCGCTATCTTCTTCATCAATTCAACCTCTGAAGGGACTTATGGGCCTCGGCCTTGGCGGTTTGGCACTTTCGAGAGCCGAGGCAAGCTCGGACTCTCGAGTCTTTGAGTCACGCCCAAACTCTCATGCTTTTCCATGAGGCACGGAGCTCTTGTGAACCACCGCCACCCGCGCCTCCTGCTTTTCTCGCTCTGCCCGTTCCGTGGCTGCATTGCGTTCGGCCGCAGACACGGCCTCCTTCAGGGTCGCCACCTCGTTCGTGGCCCCTGCAGTACCCATGTTATCCTTGTTATTTTTTGTCGCAACCTAAATCCTTTTTCTTGAAGGTACAAATTCAAAGTGGTGTTACTCACCTTCTTTGTCTTGGAGCTGCTTCCTGGCGCGGCCGAGCTCTTGCCCGGACCGCTCGAGCTCCTGCTTCAACGCACCGACCTCCGCAGTAAGTGCGGCAGAGGTCAGCAGCGCAGCCTGCAACCCATATTGACATAATTTTTTAGCAACCCTGCGTATATCTTTTTAAGATCCTCGGTCCGGCTTTTCTTTCCGAACACCGAACCGAGCATCGAGGCTCTGTCTATGCGGTATTACATTGCATATTTTAACTTCTTACCTCAAAGCACGATAGAAGGCTATTGCGAGCTTCGGTCAGCCCGCCTTTGGCGAGCTGCACCTTCTGAATCACCGCACTCATAATAGTGAGGTGTTCTTCCTCGATGGAAGCGCTCTGCAGCGCCTCCAACAAATTGCCCGGCGCCTCCGGTTGGACGGAAGCCGTCGGCGTCACGGTCTTGCCCTTGATCGAAGGGGCGCCTGCGGACTCCGGAACCACTGCGGGTTACATTAGGAGTCGGCGCGAAAGTCCGGAGGCGCCTTGTGGCGCCTCCGGAGCCTCCCCCTGATGGGTCCCTTCTGGGGATCCCACCTCGGCGTCCTCGGCGTCGCGAGGGGTGGAGGCGGTTGGGATGGAGTCTACATCCGACGAAGCCAACGACCCGCTCAATGAAGCGGGGAGATCATCACTGGCCGGACTACAGGTAGTATGCGGCATTAGAATGACACTATGTGACGCAGAAAAAGAAATTATAAATCATTCAGGAATCCGGATACTTACGATCTCGCCGGAGGCCTGGCCCTTGAAGGCCATTCTTCCTCGCCAACGTTGATGTTGGCAGAGCTGTCCGGGGGAATAGTCCTTCCCCTCTTGGACCCTCCGGCCTCCCCTGTTGGGGAAGCCTTCCTCTTCCTCTCTCCCTCCTCCGGGAGAGTCCTCTTCCTCCTCCTCATTTTCGGGAGGAGTCCGCCCCAGTCATCGGACACTGGCGGGCACTCTTTCGAGCACCGTGGCCTCCTTCTTGGCCTTCTTCTCCGGCACCACGTGCGGTGCGGAACCAGCAACCTCGCTAGGCGAGCGTCTCATGGATTTTTCGGCATAGGAGCCGGACGGGTAATCTGCTCCGCCTTCTTCATCCAGTCTGTCAAAGGAAAAGGGAAATTAAAACCGCATAGAGTCAAACTATGGAAAAGCAAGTGTCCCGTAAAGGGTAGAATCACTTACCTCGTCAACTTTGGCGCTGCGAGCTAAATCCGCGATCTTGATCGCGGATGCGAAACCGGCGCCCTTGAACAGCACCTTCCAGGCGCCTTCCACGTTGTGTCGAAGAGCTTGTTCAGCGCTGGTGCTGTTCGGATCGAACTCCCATAGATTGAATGCCGCTCTTGGCATGGGAGAATCCGCGACGAGCATGACTTGGACCACGTTAACCAACCTGAGCTTCTTCACCAGCTTCTTGATACATGTTTGGAGTCCCGTCAGCTCCTTCAAACTGCCCCACAGCAAGCCCTTCTCTTTCCAGGAGGTGAGCTGCATGGGGATACCAGATCTAAACTCGGGGGCCGCCGCCCATTTAGGGTCACGCGGCTCGGTGATGTAGAACCACCCCGATTGCCACCCCTTGACGGATTCCATGAAGGCCCCTTGAACCAAAGGACATTGGGCATCTTGCCCAACATAGCACCTCCACGCCGCTTGAATGCCCTTCACTACCTTGACTTGACATTGAAGGTCTTGAGCCACAAGCGAAGTGGGGCTGGATCTGAAGGAAGGCCTCGCACCTGACGATAAACGCCGAGATGTTGAGGATGAAGTTGGCGCCGGATCATGGAAATCCAGGCCGTAGTAGAACATGAGCCCCGGACAAAGGGGTGAAGTGGAAAGCCCAGATCCATGGAGGAAGTGGGAAAGAAAGACAACCCTCTCATGGGGCACAGGGGTGGGGATGAGCTGCCCTCGTCGGGCAGCCGGTGCGCTGATGTCGCCGGAAAGGTATCCGGTGCCAGCAGTTTGGCGATTGCTCCTCCTTAACGGTGGAGGCCAACCATTTACCTCCGCTCCGAACATGGTCGGAGAAGGTTGAGACGAGATGCGCGAACTTGGGCGCTGGAGCTCGAAAAGCGGAGATGGATAAGCAAAGGAGGAAGAAGGCGTGGGTGAGAAGGTGAATCCTTATCCCTTATATGGCGGGCGAAGTCTTCGCGTCCCCACCGGCCTGGTAAAACTCGCTTATCTCCCAAGCGTCACCATCAATGGACGCGTTGGGTTACCCACGCCCGTATTGATGAGAATCCGGATTAAGGGAAACACGATCTCTGCTTCAACAAGGCGTGCAAGGAAACCACTTCGCTAAACTACCGAGGTGGTAAAGTAAAAACAATTCGAGTAATGGCTTGGTAGTGGTGTGACGTCATACCACGGAAAGCGTCGCAGATTGAACTTGTGTATATATTATTATTCTCTACGGTGGAATATGGAATTTATTTTGTAGAGCGGACACTATCTGGTGTTCACAATCTTCTATCATTTGGAGGAGGAACCCGCCTTGCAATGCCAAGCAATATACACGCCGGACTTATCGTCATTGAAGCCTGGTTCAGGGCTCTTGAGGAGTCTGGATTAGGGGGTGTCGGATAGCGGACTACCATCATCAGCCGAACTATCATTTGCGGACTATCATCATCGACCGGACTCCAAGACTATGAAGATACAAGATTGAAGACTTCCCCGTGTCCGGATGGGACTTTCCTTGGCGTGGAAGGCAAGCTTGGCGATCACGGATATGTAGATCTCCTACCATTGTAACCGACTCTATGTAACCCTAGCCCTCTCCGGTGTCTATATAAACCGGATGGCTTTAGTCCGAGGACAACAATCATAACAACCCTTACAATCATACCATAGGCTAGCTTCTAGGGTTTAGCCTCCTTGATCTCGTGGTAGATCCACTCTTGTAAACATCCACAATATCAATATCAATCAAGCAGGACGTAGGGTTTTACCTCCATCAAGAGGGCCCGAACCTGGGTAAACATCGTGTCCCTTGTCTCCTGTTACCATCCGCCTAGACGCACAGTTCGGGACCCCCTACCCGAGATCCGCCGGTTTTGACACCGACAATGGGTGGCTTGCTTGTCGGCGATCACTTGGCTTGGAGACATAGGTCGTAGCACATACTCCTTTCCTTTCATCTTGAAGCTATAGTGGTTTGTACGCCCGTTGTGGATGACACCTCGGTCAAATTGCCATGGCCATCCAAGAAGGAGGTGGCAAACGGTCATCAGAAGGACATCACACTCCAAAGTGTTTTCGTAAGCTCCGATCTTGAAAGAGACTTGTACCCTATGGATGGTGCCGGTGTCGCTTAGTCATTGAACCTTGTAGGGGTGCGGGTGCTTTATGTTGACCAATTGAAGCTTGGAGCATAGTTCTTCACTTGCTAGGTTATGGAAACTCCCTCCATTGATGATGACCTTGACGGACCTTCCATTGATGCCGGCCTTGGTGTGGAAGATATGGCATCTTTGGTCTTCGTCTTGTTGATGTTGAAGAGTCAAGACCTTGGAGACAATGAGAGCGGGGCTTGAATCTTCGTCACAAAAGACTTGATCATCTTCCTCTTTGTTGTTCACTTGCCGGTGCATGGCCACTTGCTCAAGGGCTTCCATTTCTCCTTCACTCATGGAGTCATATGTTCCGTCATCATTGAGGATCATGGTGCGCTTGTTTGTGCACTCAAAGGACTTGTGGCCTCGGCCGCCACATGTGAAGCATTCGAAGAAACTTGTCTTGATGGTCTCATCGGATGGGGTAGATGATGATGAAGCTTTCTACTTGAAGTTGCTCGTAGTAGGAGGACGACTTGAGGTGTCGAAGTTTTCTTGTAACTTGACTTGTCGCTGTTGCTTGTAGATGGCTTGGTTAAGGTAGAAGTTGTTGGAGTCGTTGAAGCTTGGGTGTTGGAGAATCCATAGGACTTGGATGAGAACTTGGCATACTTGAAGTCATCTTGCACTTCACGTTCCGCTTTGGTAGCTTGATGCACTAGCTCGATGAGGTTCGCGTATGGTTGGAAGTCGGCGATCTTCTTGATATGATGATTGAGTCCATTCAAGAAACGTTCCATAGTTTGCTCATCATCTTCCGTGACATTGGCTCGTATCATGGCAATCTCCATTTCCTTGTAGTACTCTTCTATGCTCTTGGTTCCTTGCTTGAGGAGTTGGAGTTTCTTGAAGAGGTCGCGGTTGTAGTAGTTAGGCACGAAACGTGCTCTCATGACATCCTTCATTTGCGCCCAAGTTGTGATGGGTGGTTTACCTTTTGCCTCTTGGTGCTCAATGACTTGTTCCCACCAAATGAGGACGTAGTCTTGAAACTCAAGGGATGCCATCACGATCTTCTTCTCTTCCTCATAGTTGTGCAAGCGGAAGATTTTGTCAACCTTCAATGCCCATGATATGTACTCCTCGGGGTCATTACTTCCCGTGAACTTGGGCATGGTGAACTTGAGCTTGCCGTAGCGTTGTTCTTCATTGTGTTGGGGTCGAGGATGATGACGCCCATGTCGTTGAGGATTGACAATCTCATGTTGCTCTTGGCGAGGAGGGTTGTCGACCTCATGTCGCTCTTGTCTTGGAGGATTTCCGTTGTCTTCATGCTCGCGATGAACTTGATGTTCTTGTCTAGCTTGAGGAGGCGCTTGTCGGTCTTGACGAGGAACTTGACGATGCACACGTGATTGATAAAGCCTTTCTTGAACTTCGTCACGAAGCGCTTCTTGGTGCTCACGAGCTTGGCGGCCTCGATTGGCTACGACTCGACTTGAATCTTGGAGGGCACGTTGTGCCTCAAGTGCTTGAGCTTCACGAAGTTGTTGTTCTTGGCGTTGTGCCTCGGCATCTTGTGCATCTTGGTGTTGACGCATTCGCTCCTCTTGTTCTTGTTGGCGTTCACATTGCCGTTCTTGTGCTTGCGCGGATGTAGCTTGGTTTTGACGACGTCGATGCTCTTGAGAGTCAGTGTCGTGTAGAGGATTACGGTTGGCTTGACGATCTTGATGCACGGCACGGCAAAGAGTATTCTATGTCAGGGTACTTGAGCCAGAGATAGTGTCATCGGAGTGTCGACTTGAGCGGCTCCTTCTTGAGTAGGACGAAGTGGTAGAAGAGCGGTTAACCAACAAGGAACGAATCTCGTCCATTCTTGCGTCATTCTCGTGCTTGTGTTCGTCGAGCTTGTTGTCGAAGTAGTCTCTTGTACGTTGCTCGGAGAGTCGCAAGTTGGTGGCGAGTTTGTCGATGCGGTCGCTCATTGCTAGTTGCTCTTCATGCAAGCCTCGTTGTGTACCAAAGAGGTGTAGCTTGGTGACGTAGTTGTTCAGGTCGTCGTCTTGCTCAAGGAAGAGTGGGTTGGTAGAAGTACTAGGCATATCCATCATTCCAAACAAAATATGTGAGTTGGAGAAAGAGAAGAACTTATACCAAATGTACCTTGACCGATGTTGAAGATGGATCAATGATCACTCAATGTGTAACAAGGAAATAGCACAATTGGTACCAATTCTTGTCGAAGGATGGTGGCACAAAATTTGACGCAATTGTTAATGAGACTCAATAATGTTGGAAAAGATTCACAAATTTGCAAATGCAACAAGTAGACCAATAGCAAGATGTGGTACACGGAAACACACACGCAAATAGATAAGTGGGATCGTGCAACCAAGGAATGAGCCAAAATGTTTTTTCCACGAAAATGCTCTTGTTGCACAACACTAGAGAGACGCTGGCACGATTGCACAATAGGCGGATACGAACTTATGCACAACCTACTAAGCAAAATGCAACGACTTCTATCCCAAGTATTCTATATGTATGGTATTCCGGGGATATGATCCAAGATGATCGAGTATGACAATCTTAATGTTGTATGATGCTATGGTTCTTGCTTATAAGCGCTTTGCTTATCTTTCCATTTTGCTTAAAAGCTTTTTTGGCTCTTTGTGTTTGAGCTCTTTTCTCATGCAATGCTTCATGAACCAAGATAGCAATTGAGTGTATGTGATGACAACTTTGTGACACAAGAGATGATACCAAGATATGCACCACGATGTTATGGTATGTATGCTATGGGAAGTATGATCACTAATGTGCACAAGTCACGTTGCCGACAATACTCAAAGGCTAGTCTCGATGGGTAAGCTACGCAAAAAGTAAGGCTATGGGGTTATCAATGCAATGGCAAGAATGTATGATGATATCATGATACCAAGATGAAGTTACCGTTGATGACGAGTCCGTTGCGAAAAATGAGCGGCGGTGATGTCAATGTCAGACCGTACCTAGGTAGCCGAAACACAAAAGGACACGGGAACCGCAACTCAAATTCTCAAATCAAAGCATGACCAAATTGTCGGAGTTGATAGCGGGAAGGCTATGGTGGTGTTATGCGGAAGTGGTGGTGGTATGCGGATGCATATGCGGAAGTGGGCGGTGGTTGAAAATTTTCGGGGGGGGGGGGGGGGGATTCAATTTTGTTAAGGAAGTACGGACGTCCGGGGGATTACGGTCATCTGGAAACTATCAGACGTTCGGTGCCTCGGCAGTATTGGGCATGGGATGAACAGCTAGGGTTCGTCGAGGAGAGGTCAAAAACCGTTAAATCCGGGCGATTTTGTGGATGGAAAAGGAGGAGATGATGGGGGAAATCTAGATCCACTCAAGGCAAAGCAAATCCATGGATCAAATCCAAAAAACTTCATCACACCAACAAATCACAAAAAAAAAGATTTGGGGCTATTTTTGTGGGGAATTTTTGAATTTAGGACGAAATCAGAAAAACTAGGCTAGAAAACACAACGGGGAGGCTCCTAAATCATGATCAATGTGGCTCATGATACCAAGATGATGTAGGGTGGAACTCTATACGGCCGATCTTTCACAAAAGGAGCGGATCCCAACTAAGAACACGAAGAACACGAGGGGAAAACAAGGGAAAACACAAGAGGATCTCTCAAACCAACAAGATATAGTCACACATAAGCTAGATCCTCGAAACACGAGAGGAGATACAAGATCCACGATCAACAAAGGACGATACAAAGGTAACCGGTTCTTCTCCGTGAGGAGGTCTTGATGGGGCCACCCAAGAGGGGGTCTTGAATCCAAGGGGATCTTCTCCGTAGAGGGGTCGCGGTCTCTCTCGTGGAGTAGATCCGTAATGGATGAGCAAACCTCTATCTCAGATATGAGCTAAACCAATGCTAACCCTAACTAGGAGGAGGAGGTCTATTTATAGTCTTAGTGCAAATGGGGGCAAAGTGAAGAGGTACATGGGCCTCAGCCCGCAACTGGACACAACCAGGGGTCAGACGTCCAATGGGCATCGGACATCCGGAAGCTCGGGACGGTCCGGACGTCCGTAGATTAGGTTCTGTTGCCGTGGCGTTGGACGTCCGTAGGTGTCCGGTCGTCCGGTATTCCTCGGACTTCCGCTAATTTCGTTTTGTTGGGGTGGTGACGATCGTCTAGAGAGGGTCGGTCGTCTGTAGCCTGGGAAGTGTCGGTTGTCCGGTCCTGGTCGGACGTCCGGCCGCTGTAGCTTTCATTGGCCTGAGTTCCTTGGGCTGGCGTGACCTTCAGTGGCCGGATGTCCGGTCTGGGCCGGTCGTCCGGTGGCTGTAGCTTCGCTTGCCGCACTTCTTCTTGTTCTTCGCACTTGGTGTCCTCGCCATCTTGTCCATTGGATGTAGATGTTCCATTACTTTCCTCCAAGTACCTAAGCACACATAGTGTTTCCGTTTGAGGTAGTAGCCATGTCTCATGTGTCGAAAGTGGTAGTTCAGAAAGGAGCAAGTTCACCTTATCTTCGATAGCCTTTGCTCGGGCTCCTGTCATAGTTCCAAGTGGTGTCGTGGGAGACGTAGGTAGGTCCATGGGGATGACCTTGGGATGCTATGCATCACCTCGTTGGCCCATTTGGCCCAATAATACCCCGTGGCCTCCCGGAACCTCTTCCGGTCATCCAATAATTATCCGGTGCATTCTGAAACTCTTCCGGAGACCAAATACTATCATCTTATATATCAATCTTTACCTTCGAACCATTCTAGAGCTCCTCGTCATGTCTGTGATCTTATCCAGGACTCCAAAAAACATTTGGTCACCAAGATACATAACTCATATAGTACTATATCGTCAAGGAACGTTAAGCGTGCGAACCCTACGGGTTCGAGAATGATGTAGACATGACTGAGACGCTTCTACGGTCAATAACCAATAGCAGGGCCTGGATGCCCATATTGGTTCCTACATATCCTATGAAGATCTTTATTGGTAGAACCTTTATGACAACATACGCAGTTCCCTTTGTCCGTCGATATGTTACTTGCCCGGGATTCGATCGCTGGTATCTCCATACCTAGTTCAATCTCGTTACTGGCAAGTCTCTTTACTCGTTCCGTAATACATCATCTTGTAACTAACTCCTTTGTCACTTTGCTTGCAAGCTTCTTGTGATGCTGAATTACCGAGAGGACCTAGAGATACCTCTCTGTCATACGGAGTGACAAATCTCAATCTCGATTCACGCCAACTAAACAGACACCTTCGGAGATACCTATAGAGCACATTTACGATGACCTAGTTATGAAGTGATGTTTGAGAGCACATAACGTATTCCTCTGGTATCCGGGAGCTGCATGATCTCATGGTCGAAGGAATATGTTTTTGACATTAAGAAAGCAGTAGCAATAAACTGAACGATCATATGCTAAGCTAATGGATGGGTCTTGTCCATCACATCATTCTCCTAATGATGTGATCCCGTTATCAAGTTACAACACGTGTCCATGGTCAGTAAACCTTAACCATATATTGATCAATGAGCTAGTCTAGTAGAGGCTTACTAGGGACTTAGTATTTGTTTATGTATTCACACATGTATTTAAGTTTCCGATTAATACAATTATAGCATGAATAATAAACCTTTATCATCATTAAGGAAATATAATAATAACCACTTTATTATTGCCTCTAGGGCGTATTTCCAACAGATTGAACCCATTACAAAGCACCTCTCCCATTGCAAGAAAAATCAATCTAGTTGTACAAATCAAATCAATAGATCAAAGAGAAATACAAAGCTATATAAATCATGCATAAAAGAGTTCAGAAAAGACTCAAATAATATTCATAGATAATCCGATCATAAACCCACAATCCATCGGATCTCAACAAACACACCGCAAAAAAATATTACATCGAATAGATCTCCAAGAACATCGAGGAGAACATTGTATTGAAGATCAAAGAGAGAGAAGAAGCCATCTAGCTACTAGCTATGGACCCGTAGGTCTGTGGTAAACTAATCACACATCATCAGAAGGGAAGCAAGGTTGATATAGAAGCCCTCCATGATCGAATTCCCCTCCGGTGGAGTAGCAGAAAAGGCCCGAAGATGGGATCTCACGAGGACATAAGCTTGCGGCAGAGAAAAAGTATTTTTGGTGTGCCCTCCGGTCTTCGGGGAGTATCTGGGTATTTACAGAAGAAAGATTAGGGTTAGAGGAGCCACGGGGGGACCACAAGCTTGGAGGGCGCCTGGGGAGCGCCCCTGAGCTTGTCGCTGCCTCGTGGCCCTTCTGGCCACCTCCTGAAGCTTCTACGGTGTCTTGTGGTTCAAGAAAAATCATCAAAAAGTTTCGTTCCATCTGGACTCCGTTTGGTATTGATTTTCTGTAAAGGCAAAAACAAGGAAACAACAACAACTGGCACTGGGCGCTAGGTTAATAGGTTAGTCCCCAAAAATAATAAAAAATAGCATAATAATGCATATAAAACATCCAAGATTGGTAATATAATAACATGGAACAATCAAAAAATATAGATACCTTGGAGACGTATCACTTACCGTACTATGGTTTTTGGGGTTGCTCAAACGTCACCTGTAACACGGTGTCATAACGACAACTTATAGGTTCATCGGTAAGTTTGACAAGTGACTAGATAACTCGAGAGTGGGATTTTCTCCTCCGATGATGGAGAGGTATTCTTAGGGCCCTCTCGGTGTGATGACATCCATCATCGTCTGGCCAAACACATGTGACTTCGTCACGGGGATGCCGGAACACAATAACGAGAAAGAAGAACAAAACCGGTAACATAAGTAATCATTCAGAGAACCCAATATCACATGCAAGTTTAAAAGATTAAAAATTCCAAATGAAAATCCAACATACTTAACTATCACAAAAAATTGCTAAGTATAAACCAAAGTGAGAATTATGGTTCAAAATTGTGATGTGAACTAAAGTTTATACATGGCATAGTAGTAAAATTTATCATGGGCATATCCTAATTGTGTGAAAAATACAATTACAATTATCCAAGTCATAGGATTTCGCTAGGCTGACAAAGTGCAAAAAGAATTAATTCAAACAAATCAAAGGTTTAGGAGATATGGCTAATAGAGTTTGAATTTGAATTTAAAATAGTTCAAATTTAAAATTAACAGAAGTTTGCAAAGATGGGTTCTCTAGATAAAGCTATTCAATACGAATAATTTGCCGCTGGTTTCATCTAATTTGGATTTATGAGCAAAAAGTTATGGCTATTCTAAGTTCAAGGACTAATCTGAAAAAACAACAATTGTAACTAGGTCCCTGGTCACGTGGCAACCTCTGGTTGGCTGAAAAGTGTACGCTGCGAGGTTAAAATGACGGACAACTAGTAAATAAATAAAATGATTCATTGCGGCTAAACTAAGTGAACTGGCTAGTCGGTTTAAAAATAAAACCAAATGTTTTAAATAAACTCGCGGTTAACCGCGTACCGGTTCGCAAATAAAAAACTAAACTAATCTAATTTGGGACGTCTACGCTAGATCGAACGGGCGATGGGCGACGGTGGCTCACTACGAGTGTGCTCGGCATCGGCGACAATGGTGTGGCGTCGGACGTCGAGGGGGCGTCGGCTCTGTTGGTACTAGGCATCAGGGAAGGAGCCGGGAAGGTGCGGCGCATCTAGGGGGTCTGAATGGTGGCGGTGGAGGTCCTAGGTGCGTCGGAGTCGAGCAGGGCTCGCGACGGCGCTCAGGTGCTTCGGCAGGGCTCAGCGTTGATCATGCGACCGTTCCGACGATTCCTAGCAGTCAAAAACTGTCGGATCTTGGGTTCCGGCAAAACCCTCAAGGTTCGAACACTGGGGTGCACGCGGAGATTTCCTCCCTACCAATCTACGCCCTAGCTCGCTAAGATATCATGGACGAACTCGAAGAACTCACAACACAAAGACACAAGATTTATACTGGTTCGGGCCACCGTTGTGCTGTAATACCCAACTCCAGTGTGGTGGTGGATGGATTGCCTCTTGGGCTGATGATGAACAGTACAAGGGAAAGAACAGCCTCCTGAGGTTGAGGTGTTCTTGTGCTCTACGAGCTTGTGTGGGTGAGGATTCGATCCGTCCGGGTCCCCTCTCACTGTGGTGGCTAGTTCTACTTATATAGGCCCTAGTCCTCTTCCCAAATATTGAGCGGGAAGGGAGCCAACAACAGCCAATTTGAAAGGGGACAGCTAGTATAGCTTATCCTGACAAAAGTGGTCTTCGCCTGCAAAAAGACTCTGGTGGTGACGCCGTCTTGGGCTCCATGGTGACCTCCATCCTGTCGTCCCGCTGGTCTTGGTCTTGTTGCACTTATATGGAAACATTTGCCTGATGCCTCGGTACTCCGCGCCTACGACTGCATCCTTAGCACCAAAGAGGAAACAAGGACGCTGCATGCGCTGGCGCCTACCTGGCGCCCGCCTGGTCTTGATCGTCATGGCTCACGTCAGGAGAGCCTCGTGAGGTTTGCCCTGCTTTGATATCTCTGCTCCTCGCGAGGCAGCCTGATGAAGCCGCTCCTCAGGAGGTCTTGGGTCGTCCGCCTCGCGAGGCTTGGCCCCTTGCGAGGGTCTTGGATGCCTTGTCGACGAAGATGGGTCATACAGTCCTGGTAGCACAGCCACGCCGTGGGCCATAGGCAGGCAAGTCTGGGGACCCCCGTTCCCAGAACACCGACAGTAGCCCCCGGGCCCAAGGCGCGCTCGGGCTTGGCTTCAAGGTGAAGACAAGGGTCAAGCGCGGAGCGCCGCGGGCCCCAAAAGCCTGCGGCCTCGGTCGACACGTGGCGGTTGATTGGACGTGGGCGTCTCTGCTTCCCCATGCCGCCTTAGAATCCGCCTAGCTACGCGGACCCCGCAACCTACACAGTTATTCTCCGTCGCCCATGCCTCGCTTCCCCAATCTCTCTGCTTTCTCGAGACTATGCTTCCCCTCTCCAATCTGACCTGCCTCCTGCCCGCTCCATTGCCATGGCGCCGAAACAAGCAGACAAGGGGAAGAAGCCCCTGTCTTCGCCAGGTGCGCCTCCGGCCGCCGAGCTTGCAGTCGGTCGATCCTTGGTGCTCAACGACGAGGCCATGGACAAGGTGCGTCCAATGCTCGCTTCCAGCTTCAATGAGCGGGGGAAGACGGCAGCTTGGCCTGCGTCTCGCGCTCGCATTGTCCGGGCAGCCACCGAGGTCCCAATCTTCATCGATGCCCTGTGGGCTGGCCTGATTCCTCCCTTCTCCGCCTTCTTCAACATGGTGCATGAGCACTATCAGATCCACATGCTGCATCTCGACCCTCAATCCGTGACTCTCCTTGCCGCCTTCGCCTTTGTGTGTGAAGCCATGGTGGGCATCGCTCCTTCTGTGGCCCTCCTTTGCCATTTCTTCTCGTTGCATCTGATTGACTCTCGGCAAAGCTCAGGGTGTGTGAGTTTCTAGGAATGGTGAGCGCGGGGATCGACTTCGAGCTTCCTCCATCCACGAGCGAGTTTCGGACATGGTGGGTGTTCGTTGACGCTGGTGTGCTCAGCCCCCTGCTCCATTCCCCGTTAGCGCCTGCTGTTCCCAACTCCGGTTGGGGCCACGAGAGGCTCGCGATCCCCCTTCTTGTCCCCGTCTGGCTCAGGCTGAGGAGGCTGAAAGACCGCGGCGTGACCGCGCCCATGGTGGTGAGGGAGTTCGTAAGGCGCCGAGTCGCTCTGCTTCAGCGCCATTCTCGCCCGATGTGGGCCTTGCTCAGCAGTCAGGACCATATGAGGTTCTAGGAGTCCGGGCTCCCTCTTAAGATGCAGCAAACGATACTCGAGGTCTTGACGGGTGTTCCCTCGCCGGACGACATGCTTGAGAAAAGTTGTCTGCTGTATCGCTGCAAGAAAAAGGCTGACTTTGTTGGGGGGATGCCTTCCTTCGATGAGTGGGGACTGCGCCCGAACGGCCTGGTGGGGTCCCGCGGGAACCCTGTCAACGTGGTCCCCCTCTTCGTCGCCGGCGCTGAGCTCGTCCCAAACGCGGGCCCAGGGGGACGAGCGCCGCCGGAGGCTGGCGGCACGGGCGCTAATGTGCGGACGCCGCCTGGGCCTCCTGGAGCGTCGTCCTTAGGAAACCGTGATTCTGGGACGTTGGTCGACGAGTCGAAGCAACACGCGGCTCCCGAGGCCGAAACTCCGGAGGCCTCGGGAGGTCACGGTGAGACGGCGCCCGACTGTTCTCCGCAGCCAGGCACCCCTGAAGTTGTCCTTTCGAGCGCTTCTTCGGCCGCACCCCGTACCGGCCGCCACGTTCAGCGCTTTGGTCGGCTTTGTGTGGACTTCGAGGAGCTCCGCAAGAGAAAAGGGTCTCCGAGCGGCAGCAGTATCTTCGGGTCGTTGAAGCAACGAAAGTACATTGCCGTTGATGAGTAAGTACTGCATCTTGTGATTTCTTGATTGCTGCTTTCCTTCCTGACGCTGGCTCTTCAGGACCCCTTATGCCGGGGCCGTTGAGCCCTCCGAGAAGCAATCCCCGCCTTCCTCGGCACCCCCGTCGGCTTTGAGCACCCCGAGTCTGGATGCCGCGCCCGGAGCTGGGCCGGCCGAGGGGGTGCGCTTGCCTTCATGGGGCCTTGAACCTGCGGCCCCATTGTCCTTCCTTCATGGTCTGACTTGGAGCTTGGCGGGCGTTCCCCAGACTCCTCCTCTGGTTATGGACAGCGGCTGGTTGGCTTCGTTCTTCGGCCCCTCCTCAAGCAGCGGACCCTGATAGGCCGGGGCCCCTCGTGAGGTCGGGCCGGCACCTGGAGCAGCGCCAGCCCCCAGCCCCCTGCCGAGAGGGGGTGTACCGCTTCACGTCGTCCCGCCTGCAGCCCCCATGGCGGAGGACGAGGTAGAGCGTGCGTTGGAGTTCGAGCGCGGGCGGAGCGTCGTTCATCATGAGCTCTTCCAGGAGGCAATGGGCGCGATGAGCCGACTTGGTGAAGAACTCGCGGGTGTCGACTCGCGTCTTGAGGCTGAAGGTCTTCGGCTGGTGGAGGAACAGCGTAAGCTGAGGGTGGCCGTCAACCTTGGCTGCTACCAGCGTGATCTTGACAATGCGAAGGCCGAGGCGTCCCTTAAGATTTCCCGAGAGGCTTGCTCCCGAGCCTTGGAGGAGGCTCAAGAGGCTGACCGACGTCGCGAAGCTGCGGAGAAGCGCGCGTGGGAGCTCCAAGCCTGGAGTGCGTCCCTTGAGCGTCAGGTGGAGGCGCACAGAGCCGCCCTTGCGTCGCTGAGGGGGACGCCTGCCGAGGAAGGGGAGATCCGGAAGCACGAGGAGGTGCTGGCTCTGGAAGCCGTGGAGCGCAGCCTCGAGCTCGAGCAACTGGAGATGAGGGAGCGCCAAGTTGCCCAAGAGGAAGATGCCGTCGGGGCCCGCGAGGCCAAGGTCCAGGAAGAAGTCGACCTCCGGGTGGCTGAGGTTCGCGCGGATCTCGAAGGTCGATACGCCTTGAAGCTGAAGCTTGCAGGAACTAAGGCAGCGGGCAGGACTGCCGCTCTCAGGCCCAGGCTGGACGAGTCGGAGAGACGTGGGGAGGCCATGGCTGCCGCCCTGGTCGCGGCGCAGGCGGACTTGGCCTCCGCCCGCGCCGAGCTAATTTCGCTTCGGAAACGGGTTGACGACGCCGAGGCCGTCGCGCGGCAAAACAGGGAGGAAGTGCTTCAGTGGCGGACGCTGGAGCACGAGCACGCCCCCATGCTTCAGGACCTCCGGAACAGGGCTAACACCGCCCTGGGTTTCATCTGCAACGAGAATGCACCACACCCCCACTCGAATGACTACGCCACTCACCTGATCTTCTTCACCAATGTGGTGACGCGCCTGGAAGCCCGGTCTGATAGGGCTCGCCATCTTGTGGAAGAGAGAAGTCGGGGCCTACTCGGGCATGCGTTCTCCCGTGTCCTCAGCCATCTCCGGAACACCTTCCCTGACTTCGACTTTGACGCCGCCATTGCCCCCATATCGCAGGCCATCCGGGGCGACCTGGCGCGGTGGGTGGAGGACAACGTAGATCCGTTGGTCAGAGCCTTCGCTTCTGACGACGACGCGGTGGTGGTCGTCGCAGACGAAGGCGATGTAGTTGATGACAGTGAGGGAGGCGTCGCCGAAGGCGGCGACGGTGCCGGCGTGGACGATGATGACGCGAGTGACGCGTCCGAGGGCGATGTAGCAAGCGACATCTGGCTGATCCCATATTCCCCCGCCATTTTATCTTGTACGCAAAAAACTCGGGCGTGGCCCCTAAAGATTGTGAGAGCATTTTGAGAGGGGGAGCCCCTCGTGCAAGAAGATCAGCGCCTTTTATTCTTTTGTGTCGAGCTGAATGTGTACTCTGTGAATTCATTAGTCTGGCAGCGAGGTTGCCGTATCAGCTTACCTTGGTCGTGGTGCGCCTCGAACGGGATCGCGGGGTCTTGAGCCCCTGAGGAATTCCTGAAGGGCCCGCAGGCTCACCCGAGTGGGCCTCGCGAGAATCAGGTGCCAATAATGGTATCGGCGCGCGTGTTACGTGTGCTGCTGTCACGCCCAATATGCGACCCTATCCAAAAGGAACTCGACGGTCCCACCAAGGATAGACCCGCATATTGAAACGCTTTTGCAAGGTGGATATCATTACATCAACATTACATAATAGATGGGGATACATACATAAGGCACAAATGCCACATGAATACATCAACATCATATACAAGATCAACATCCGAATACGGATGGAACATAAACAGAAGCTCAAACGACATCCCTCGCTAGCCCAAAGCTGCCGACTGGAACCTATCCCCGATCAAGAAGAAGCGTAAGAAGAACTCCAATACAAGCAAACATCGCTCTCACGTCAAGATCATCGCAAACCTGTACACGCAATGGCTGGTGGTGTAGTAATCTGTGAGCCACGAGGACTCGGCAATCCCATTACCATGGGCATCAAGACTACCAAAGCTTAATGGGAAAGGAGGGTAAAGTGGTGAGGTTGCAGCAGCGACTAAGCATGATATGGTGGCTAACATACGCAAATGAGAGCGAGAAGAGAAACAAAGGAACGGTCGTCAACTAGTAATGATCAAGAAATGATCACGAACTCCTACTTACGCCGACATAACCCGAAACCGTGTTCTCCTCTCGATCAACCCGAAAAGAGACACTCACGGTTACGCTTTACGGTTGGTGTATTTTAGAAGAGTTTGCTTCAAGTTTAATACAACCGGATATTAACAAATTCCCATCTGCCACATAACATGAGCACGGCTCTCGAAAGTTTATACCCTGCAGGGTGTCCCAACTTAGCCCATGATAAGCTCTCGCGATCAACGAAGGATATTCCTTCTCCCGGAAGACCCGATCAGTCTCGGAATCCGGCTACAAGACATTTCGACGAGAATAAAACAAGACCAGCAAAGCCGCCCGAATGTGCCGACAAATCGATAGGAGCTGCACATATCTCGTTCTCGTGGCACACCGGATTGTCCAAACTTCCGATAGGTGAACCCAGAGTTGCCTGGTGGCACCGGTGGTCGACGGTTTGGACCAGCACTCACGACAAGCACGGCCGGGGGTAAAATAAGATGACCCTTGGGCTCCGAAACCCAAGGAAAAAGGGCTAGGTGAGGCAAATGGTAAAACCAATGTTGGGCCTTGCCGAGGAGTCTTATTCAAAGCGAACTGTCAAGGGGTCCCATAAATCACCCGACAGCGTTAGGGACGCAAAATCCGGGAACATAATACCGATATGACGGAAACTAGGGCGGCAAGAGTGGAACAAAACACCAGGCATAAGGCCGAGCCTTCCACCCTTTACCAAGTATATAGATGCATTACTTAAATAAGATATATTGTGATATCCCAACAAGTAAACATGTTCCAACAAGGAACAACATCTCCATGTTCCAACAAGGAACAAACTTCATCTTCACCTGCAACTAACAACGCTATAAGAGGGGCTGAGCAAAGCGGTAACATAGCCAAACAACGGTTTGCTAGGAAGGTGCAAAAGGTTAGAGG
Source organism: Aegilops longissima (assembly GCA_021605205.1). Classification (NCBI taxonomy): domain Eukaryota; kingdom Viridiplantae; phylum Streptophyta; class Magnoliopsida; order Poales; family Poaceae; genus Aegilops; species Aegilops longissima. The sequence continues at coordinate 142,220,814 of CM038678.1, read as the reverse complement.
CTGACATGGCAATTTGGGAGGCTTGAGGAACAAGTGATGGGTAGCGCATCATAGCGATAGAGTGAAACAACTAGCATAGCAATGATAGTAGTGAGATCCAGGGTAGCGGTCATCTTGCCTGAAATCCCGCAAGGAAGAAGAACGAGTCCATGAAGAAGATGAAGCCACGAAGACGAACCAAGCGAGACGAACTAATCCTCACGATCATGGCAAACAGAACTAACAAGAAGAAGCACACAACATAGTAAACACACCACACATGAACAAGACATGATGCACAACAAGCATGATGCATGACAAGGCTAGATGAGGCTACTCATGGCAAGAGATGATGCAAACAAGAGCAACACATCAAAGCAAGTTTAAATGAGGCCGAAACAACATATAACAATTCCGGTAAGTCCTCATATGCAAATTTCGAAATTGGTCCAGATCTGAATAAACCTTATGTTCAAGTTGTTAAACAGCAAGTTAAGATGCACCACGAAGATCTACACGAAATTCTAGTCAAGTTACATATAAAGTTCATTAGATTCGGAGCTACGGTCTAGAAGATATGAGCAAAACAAGTTAAACATGGCATTGATGCAAAATGCATTCAAACATCAAACAAACACCTCAAAACAAGGATGCAACATGATAATATGAAACTACATGAAAAATTAAGCAAGTTTCATATAGAGCACACTCAAAACGGAGCAACGGTTCAACACATACACACAATACAAGTTATAGCAACAATATGTCCAAGACAGCAAGTAGGCATATTGCAAGCATCAAAACACTATGCTACAGCATCTCAATGTAATAACAAAAGGCATGGGCATGATTTACAGGTAAAGCATAACAAAACATGAACACTGATCTATCTCCAGAAATCACTAGAACATGCTCAAAATGACATGGCAAGATTGCAAATAATAACAGTTTCAGACTTTGCAGAAATAACATCAGGTTGCAATGTTTAGAGCTATGAAACAACATGTTACAGCAAGCTATCAAGTCAAACAAAGGCATGGAATGAATCTACTAATTGCATAGAACAAAAGTCCTTTACTGACCATAAGCCAAAAAGGATCAGAAGATACAGTTGCAAGCATGTGAATATAGCAAAAACATAAACAGATTCAGACTTAGTGCAAAACTGGAGCATGGCATAAACAGATAACAAGTAGGCATGTTGGTGAGCTTGAACCACTCACCACAGAGCAATACATGGCATGACAAGGCAACTCACAGTAAGAAGACATGGCATAGAAGCTGTACATGGCAAGAACAACATCATAGAATACACGGATCAACTACAACAACCTTGGCAAAATTGAATAACATGTAAACAACCTGCCAGGAAACATTTTATAGCAAAAGTAGAGCTCGATTGACTCAAGCTATGGCACTCCATAATTGCAAACAAGGGCATGGCTGGACAGAGAATAACCATATGTTCCAAACATCCTTACTGAAGTATCTCAAAATAAGCATGGATCTCTCGGTAGCATCAAGTTTACATGGCATAAAAATATCAATGTAAGCAGGGATGAAATCAGCAACATCATGAAGCCTAGTTTGCATGCTTGTGCTAGTCACCACAGAGATCACAAAAATACATGGCATACACCCCTGTAAATATGGCATGGCATATTACAAAACACATGTAGAACTCAAGTTCATAGGGTGCACACATCAATCATGGAAAAAATGACAAAAGTGCATGTTCTGATAAGAATCTGAAACTAACATCACATAGCCCTCTTCTAGCAGCATTTCGGGCATCAAGATGAGCTCAAATGTAAATGATTCAATGAGATGAAATGATGTACTCGTTGAGATGAACAGTTTGACATATTACACACGCAAAACGGAGCTACGGATGCAAAGATATGATGGCATGAACATGGAATGATTATGCAAAATGCTTCGGGGACTTGGAGGAATTTCGGGTCAACCTCCAGATTTGGATCGGGCCGGGCACGGGAACCGACGCGGCCGGAGTTCTCGCCGGAGAGCGGGCGGGGAAGGTCGGAGGAGGCGGTCGGAGGTCGGAGGGGAGGCCGGGCGGCGCGGGCGGCCGCCGCAGCTGTGGCGGCGGACGGCGGCGGGCCGGGGCCGGCGCGAGGTGGCAGTGCGGCGGCCGGGGCAGGCGGTGGCGGAGGCGGCGGAGGCCGAAGCCGCTGGAGGCGCTGGCTGGCGGCAAGGCGGGCGCCTGGCGAACGGAGGCGGCGGCCGCCCGGGAGACGAGGCGTGGGAGGCGCGCGATCATGGGCGGCAGCCGGGATCTGGCCGCGCGAGCCCTTCCTGGCTCAGCGGGGCGGGCGCGCGCGGGAGGAGAGAGAAAGGGGGAGGCGCTGAGGTGGCGGCACGTGAGTGGAGGAGGGAGGCGGCGGTGCTGACGTGGCGTCCTCCGATTCGTCGGAGCGACGTGGCGGCGGCGGTGGACACGTCCGGCGTGGAGGCGGACATGTCCGGCGACGCGGAGGGAGGAGGAGGTTAGGGTTGGACTGCGCGAAAAAATCGGGAGGGACACATATTTATAGGTAGAGGGAGCTAGGAGAGTCCAAATGAGGTGCGGTTTTCGCCCACACGATCGTGATCGAACGACCGAGAGCAAGGATGGGAGTTGGATGGGTTTTGGGCCACTTTGGAGGGGTGTTGGGCTGCAAAGAGAAGGGGCTTTTACGGTTACCTGGTTAACCGTTGGAGTATCAAACGACCTTCAAATGATCCGAAACTTGACAGGCGGTCTACCGGTGCTATACCAAGGCCGCTTGACAAACCTCGGTCCATTCCGAGACCGTTTAACACCCGCACATGAAAAGAGGTAAAAGGGGGCGCCGGGAGACATAGGAGTGCCGGATTGCAAAACGGACAATGGGGAAAATGCTCGGATGCATGAGACGCACATGTATGCAAATGCGATGCACATGACAACATGATATGAAATGCAGATGATGACATGGCAAAGTGCAACACGCAAGCAAATGACAAGGCAACAACGGCGAATAACTGGAAGACACCTGGCACATCGGATCCGGGGCGTTACAACACTCCTCCACTAACAAGAGATCTCGTCCCGAGATCTTAGGACCGAGACGGAAGAGAAAAAAAGGATGAGGTGAAACAAGAACTCAAGAGAAGAAGCAAAGAATCGAGAGCACTCGAGAAAAAGAGAGGAACGATGAGAATGACGAGAATCGAAAGCTCACGGAATCATATAGACTATGAAACAACTCCGGTTAGAACGAGATAAGAAACAATAAGACTGAAAGTATTTAGGAAGCACTCCGGCTGAACATGGAAAGAATAGAACATGAACTTCACAAGATGGGATGGAACTTGATGAAGACATGACACAAAACCTCCAGAAAGAATTGAAAGAGTTGAAAGAAAAGAACGGAGAAGAAAATGACAACTTATGCCACGAATGAAATTGAAAGCCACCTTACAAGAAAGGATTGAACGGAGTTGTTGGAAATTCAACAACAAAAGAATAAGCTTGTTGTGGACTTATAGGTAACATCTCAAGATCATAAGGTGATAACCGGCCACAAACGAAAATGATTGGATAGCTGAGAATAACGAAGAAATGCAAAACTCCACTTCAAAAGAATATGGAGAATTAATTACACTTCAAGATGCGAGAAGAAAAGATACTTGAATTCCAGCAACAAAATCTTGATGAATTCTTGAAGAAAAGATTAAATCATGAAGAACCACCATGAAGAACTCCGGTAACAAAAGAATGACGAGATAAAATGAAGGATGACAGAATAAGATGAGCATTGCGATGATTTAGATGGAGGTTCCGACAAAATAGTCAATGAAATTGAATTCCGGAAAAGAAAAGATGAAGACACTTGGAACTAGAATTTATTCATCAAGAACAAACTCCAAAGGAAGGGATTACTCACTTGGATGAAATAAAAATAAGATTTATTGTATGCTTATCCTTCATCAAATTAAATTGATGACAAACAATGGGTTTGGCATAATACTTATTCTCATTGAAAAAGGATTAAGGGGAAACATAGCACAAAACTTGAGAAAGTCTTCATGAACCACCGGTATGATTGAAAGAAGGAATGGATTGAATGATAATCAAGGGAAAAGAATCTTGAACGAACCACCGTAAGAATTCGAAAATTACTGATGGAAGAATCGCCGGGAAAGATTAGAAGAACAAATAAGCTAGAGGGGATTTAGATGCAAAAGAACAAAGAGATCATGAGCTGATTAAAAAACACTTGAACGAAGCACCGGGGTAAATAGAGAACGATAACTGGAATGATGGCCTCCGATGAAAAGAAATGGAAAAACAACTCCTGACATACTCCGGATGGGTAAGAAAGAATATCTGACAAACGGAATAATTCGAGAGGATAGCATGAAGCTAGAATCACGAAACTTCGAGAGAACGGAAAAGATTTAAGAGGAACTCTTCTTCGATCTTCAAAGCTGAGAAAGACGATGAGAAACTCCACCGAAATTGTTGAGAAACTCCGGAATAATGAAAAAGAGGAAAGGTAGAACCCGAGATGAAAAGAATTTGAAAGCGATCTTGGAAAAGGCATGTGACTGATGGAATCCATTCTTACGTCCCACTTGAAAAGAATTGAGAATAACTCCGGGGAAATTAAAAGAGTCAGGTAAGACCCTGGGAAAAGACCTGTGGGTTAGGGCCCACTAAAAGAAAACACCGTTGGAAAGGATTGTTGAAGAGATAGATGATGCACGAGAACAATTGAAATACTTGAATGAGGTGACAACCTCGAATTAATTCGAACACAGACGAATCTCTTGAGATGTCTTGCACACTCCGGAAGGATAAACTGGCGAGATACAAACGAGTAAGGAAAACACTTGAACCGAGAGAAGAATATAATCACTGCCGAAAAATGGAATTGAATCCACCGGAGAAGAAAAGAGATGAAGAATTTCGTACAAAACGAGAATTCACCGGTTGAGATAATTTACGAAAGACTTAAGGGGTTCCGCACGAATGAGATAGCTGGTCGGAAGAAACTCGAACTCCGGGAATAATAGGGTGGGAGGGCGGGAAAACAAAGACAAGTTGGAAGGGGAAACCGACAACTATCTTGAAGAGAAAACACCGGTTAAAATCATTGAGGAAAGAAAGCAAAGACTTCGCACGAGTAGGATGGATACTCGATTACGGACTCCGGCTCCAAGAAGAAAAGGGGTGGGTGGGCGAGAAAAGAAAACAACTGAGGATTGGACTTGACAACGATGAAGAGGCTCGAGTCAACTTGACGAGAAATACACCGGATGAAAAGAGAAGAGAACCAACGATCGAAAAAAAACAAACTGCGTGATCCTAAAGAAAAATTTGAAGGGGAAGAGGAGTAATTCAAAACACCTACGTCAAGATTCCTCATCAGAGCGACGAAGGGGCTGAGGAGTAAAAATAATTCCTACTCTCCGATATAACTAGACTCGTAAATCAGTTTTCTTCTAGACTCAACAACGGCCAAACTACACGATCAATCAAGGGGCCCTAGGGTCGGTCGAGGCTCGTACCAACTTGTCACATCCAATATGCGACCCTATCCAAAAGGAACTCGACGGTCCCACCAAGGATAGACCAAGATATTGAAACGCTTTTGCAAGGTGGATATCATTACATCAACATTACATAATAGATGGGGATACATACATAAGGCACAAATGCCACAAGAATACATCAACATCATATACAAGATCAACATCCGACTACGGATGAAACATAAAATGAAGCTCAAATGACATCCACCTGCTAGCCCAGGCTGCCGACCGAACCTATCCCCGATCAAGAAGAAGCGTAAGAAGAACTCCAATACAAGCAAACATCGCCTCACGCCATGATCATCGCAAACCTGTACCTGCAACTGGTGGTGTAGTAATCTGTGAGCCACGAGGACTCAGCAATCCCATTACCATGGGTATCAAGACTAGCAAAGCTTAATGGGAAAGGAGGGGTAAAGTGGTGAGGTTGCAGCAGCGACTGAGCATGATATGGTGGCTAACATACGCAAATGAGAGCAAGAAGAGAAACAAAGGAACGGTCGTCAACTAGTAATGATCAAGAAATGATCCTGAACTCCTACTTACGTCAGACATAACCCAGAAACCGTGTTCTCCTCTCGATCAACCCCGAAAAGAGACACTCACGGTTACGCACACGGTTGGTGTATTTTAGAAGAGTTTGCTTCAAGTTTACTACAACCGGATATTAACAAATTCCCATCGCCACATAACCGCTGGCACGGCTCTCAAAAGTTTATACCTGCAGGGTGTCCCAACTTAGCCCATGATAAGCTCTCGCGATCAACTAAGGATATTCCTTCTCCCGGAAGACCCGATCAGTCTCGGAATCCGGCTACAAGACATTTCGACAAGAATAAAACAAGACCAGCAAAGCCGCCCGAATGTGCCGACAAATCCGATAGGAGCTGCACATATCTCGTTCTCGTGGCACACCGGATTGTCCAAACTTCCGGTAGGCGAACCCGAGTTGCCCTCGGTACACCGGCGGTCGACGGTTTGGACCAGCACTCACGACGAGCATCGCCCGGGGGTAAAATAAGATGACCCTTGGGCTCCGAAACCCAAGGAAAAAGGGCTAGGTGAGGCAAATGGTAAAACCAATGTTGGGCCTTGCTGGAGGAGTCTTATTCAAAGCGAACTGTCAAGGGGGTCCCATAAATCACCCGACCGCGTTAGGGACGCAAAATCCGGGAACATAATACCGATATGACGGAAACTAGGGCGGCAAGAGTGGAACAAAACACCAGGCATAAGGCCGAGCCTTCCACCCTTTACCAAGTATATAGATGCATTACTTAAATAAGATATATTGTGATATCCCAGCAAGTAAACATGTTCCAACAAGGAACAACATCTCCATGTTCCAACAAGGAACAAACTTCATCTTCACCTGCAACTAACAACGCTATAAGAGGGGCTGAACAAGACATGATGCACAACAAGCATGATGCATGACAAGGCTAGATGAGGCTACTCATGGCAAGAGATGATGCAAACAAGAGCAACACATCAAAGCAAGTTTAAATGAGGCCGGAAACAACATATAACAATTCAGTAAGTCCTCATATGCAAATTTCGAAATTGGTCCAGATCTGAATAAACCTTATGTTCAAGTTGTTAAACAGCAAGTTGAGATGCACCACGAATATCTACACGAAATTCTAGTCAAGTTACATATAAAGTTCATTAGATTCGGAGCTACGGTCTAGAAGATATGAGCAAAACAAGTTAAACATGGCATTGATGCAAAATGCATTCAAACATCAAACAAACACCTCAAAACAAGGATGCAACATGATAATATGAAACTACATGCAAAATCAAGCAAGTTTCATATAGAGCACACTCAAAACGGAGCAACGGTTCAACACATACACACAATACAAGTTATAGCAACAATATGTCCAAGACAGCAAGTAGGCATATTGCAAGCATCAAAACACTATGCTACAGCATCTCAACGTAATAACAAAAGGCATGGGCATGATTTACAGGTAAAGCATAACAAAACATGAACACTGATCTATCTCCGAAATCACTAGAAAATGCTCAAATGACATGGCAAGATTGCAAATAATAACAGTTTAGACTTTGCGTAAATAACATCAAAGTTGCAATGTTTAGAACTATGAAACAACATGTTACAGCAAGCTATCAAGTTAAACAAAGGCATGGAATGAATCTACTAATTGCATAGAACAGAAGTCCTTTACTGACCATAAGCCAAAAAGGATCAGAAGATAAAGTTGCAAGCATGTGAATATAGCAAAAACATAAACAGATTCAGACTTAGTGCAAAACTGGAGCATGGCATAAACAGATAACAAGTAGGCATGTTGATGAGCTTGAACCACTCACCACAGAGCAATACATGGCATGACAAGGCAACTCACAGTAAGACGACATGGCATAGAAGTTGTACATGGCAAGAACAACATCATAGCATACACGGATCAACTACAACAACCTTGGCAAAATTGAATAACATGTAAACAACCTGCCAGGAAACATTTTATAGCAAAAGTAGAGCTCGATTGACTCAAGCTATGGCACTCCATAATTGCAAACAAGGGCATGGATGGACATATAACAACTATATGTTCCAAACATCCTTACTGAAGTATCTCAAAATAAGCGTGGATCTCTCGGTAGCATCAAGTTTACATGGCATAAAAATATCGCTATAGCAGGGGATGAAATCAGCAACAAAATGTAGCCTAGTTTGCATGCTTGTGCTAGTCACCACAGAGATCACAAAAGACATGGCATACACCCCTGTAAATATGGCATGGCATATTACAAAACACATGTAGAACTCAAGTTCATAGGGTGCACACATCAATCATGGCAAAAATGACAAAAGTGCATGTTCTGATAAGAATCTGAAACTAACATCACATAGCCCTCTTCTAACAGCATTTCGGGCATCAAGATGAGCTCAAATGTAAATGATGCAATGACATGAAATGATGTACTCGTTGAGACGAACAATTTGACATATTACACGCGCAAAATGAAGCTACGGATGCAAAGATATGATAGCATGAACATGGCATGATTATGCAAAATGCTTCGGGGACTTGAGAGGAATTTCGGGTCAACCTCCAGATTTGGATCGGGCCGGGCACGGGAACCGACGCGGCCGGAGTTCTCGCCGGAGAGCGGCCGGGGAGGGTCGGAGGAGGTGGCCGGAGGTCGGAGGGGAGGCCGGGCGGCACGGCGGCCGGCCGCAGCCTTGGGGGCGGAAGGCGGCGGCCGGGCCGGCAAGGGGAGGCGGCAGCGGGCTACGGGCCTGGGAAGTGGTGGCGGAGGCGGCGGAGGCCGAGCTCGCCGGAGGCGCTGCTGGCGGCGGCGGGCGCTGGCGAACGGAGGCGGCGGCTGCCCGGCGACGGGCGCGGAGGCGCGCGGTCGCGGGCGGCAGCCGGGATCTGCCTGCGTGCCCGCTTAGGCTCCATGGGCGGGCGGCGGGCGCGGAGGAGAGAGAAAGGGGAGGCGCTGAGGTGGCGCGCGTGAGTGGAGGAGGAGGCGGCGGCGCTGACGTGGTGTCCTCCGATTCGTCGGAGCGACGTGGCGGCGGCGGTGGACACGTCCGGCGCGGAGGCGGACATGTCCGGCGACGCGGAGGGAGGAGGAGGTTAGGGTTGGACTGCGCGAAAAATTCGGGAGGGACACATATTTATAGGTAGAGGGAGCTAGGAGAGTCCAAATGAGGTGCGGTTTTCGCCCACATGATCGTGATCGAACGACCGAGAGCAAGGAGGGGAGTTGGATGGGTTTTGGGCCACTTTGGAGGGGTGTTGGGCTGCAAAGAGAAGGGCTTTATCGTTACCCTGTTAACTGCTGAGTATCAAACGACCTCCAAATGATCCGAAACTTGACAAAGCGGTCTACGGTGCTATACCAAGGCCGCTTGACAAACCTCGGTCCATTCCGAGACCGTTTAACACCCGCACATGAAAAGAGGTAAAAGGGGGCGCCAGGAGACATAGGAGTGCCGGATTGCAAAACGGACAACGGGGAAAATGCTCGGATGCATGAGACGCACATGTATGCAAATGCGATGCACATGACAACATGATATGAAATGCAGATGATGACATGGCAAAGTGCAACACGCAAGCAAATGACAAGGCAACGACGGCGAATAACTGGCAGACACCTGGCACATCGGATCCGGGGCGTTACAGCTGCGCCCAGCCCCACTCGCAAGGGGCCCGTGAAGGGGAGGCGACGATCGTGCGCTTCGTGACAAAGCAAGAACCGGACAGCAAAAAATCGCTCAAACGAGAAAAGGCACCCCCGCGCGCACAAATCAAAACTCAACTTCAACTTAAATCCAAATTCAAAAGCAAAGCTGCAGAAAAGGGTTTCGAAGCAAATGGCCGCGTCCGGCGCCTAGTCTAGTCTTCTGGTCTTCAAGTCTTCTCACCAGCGCGGAGCTAAGTGCTGCCACTAGGCGTGGGAGGGAGCCCCAGGTCCTGAGGCCGGCACCCCTGAGACTCCGGGGCGTGTACAGCCCTACTCATTATTACATGAGAGTGTCACGGGCGGTGATCTTCACAGGCGCTGGGCCTTCTTCACAGGTACCGGCCTTGCTTCATATTGCCAGACGAGGGCCCCGCCTTGCGCCACCCTCGACCACCTTTGAGCCGACCGGCAACTAGGACGGTGCAAAAGGGGGGAAAGGGGACGCCAGCGGCGCCCTCGGCGACCATGGGTCCTCTGCCGGGGGAAGGCTCGTCGGCACCTCCCCGGCAGAGGGCCTACCTCCGGGTGTCGCCTAGCTTCGCACGACGTGGGGAGGGGTGAGGGAGTCCTGGACTAGGGGGTGTCCGGATAGCCGAACTATCATCTTTGGCCGGACTCCAAGACTATGAAGATACAAGATTGAAGACTTCGTCCCTTGTCCGGATAGGACTTTCCTTGGCGTGGAAGGCAAGCTTGGCGATACGGATATGTAGATCTCCTACCATTGTAACCGACTGTAACCCTAACCCTGTCCAAAGGTCTATATAAACCGGAGGGTTTTAGTCCCAGGGACTTGACAACAATCATACCATAGGCTAGCTTCTAGGTTTAGCCTCCTTGATCTCGTGGTAGATCTACTCTTGTACTACCCATATCATCAATATTAATCAAGCAGGAGTAGGGTATTACCTCCATCGAGAGGGCCCAAACCTGGGTAAAACATCGCTTCCTTGTCTCCGCTACCATCCGCCTAGACGCACGCTCGGGACCCCTACCTAAGATCCGCCAGCTTTTGACACCGACATTGGTGCTTTCATTGAGAGTTCCTCCGTTGCCGCCGTCAGAAGGATGCCTCATCCCGCCTTTTAAAGACGATACTATCGCCAAAGGAGCCTTGGTCGCTGGTCGACTCTTCGCTAGGTGGTTTTCTTATGACCGCCATCCGCCATCACACCGACGATGACTTCTCGAGTCATCGAAACCAATCTTCAAATCAACTCGAACTTGCCGAGCAGTTAGATCCGATCGAGCTCTCCTCCGTAAACGAGCTCTTGCATCGCGACGCCGCCTCGAGTCGCCACAGACACGCACTCAAATCAGGCCTAAAACCGATCCGAGAGAGATCAACTCTCCCTGTGCTACCCATCATGTTGCTGTGATAGAGGAGCAATACGGTGATTCTTCTTCTATCTTAAGGACTAGCTACGTCCGATTCCCGATCCCTCCATGCCGGATTCCCGCAGAGGGACGGATGTCGATCAAGCCTCGAACTTAAAGTCAGTGGCGGGTTGATTCATCGGATAGCATTCAAAATCCAAACTTCCAAGTTCGAAACTTCGCCCTCGGTCTTAAATTGAAGGGGTTCCGGATCTAGTTCCACCCACCACCCAAACATTAGCGATCTATCCCGATTCGCAAGAGCCCGCTGAAACAAGACATCATTATCGGGCCGATTCTCCCGGTTATGGACAGGATAAAGGACTGCCGAGAGGAGGACTTAATCTCACTTTTTGCAATAATTGCACGGACAATGGAATCCTAAACGCCATAAGTCGTCGCGAAATTACACGCTTTGCTGACTTGGTGACCATAGTACAAAAGTACTGTGCGATGGAGAGTGCTTGGAAAACCGAAAGTAAATTTTGGGATAATCCGGCCCTGAATACATCCCTAGTCCGAAATAAAAGGGTGCATCATTACCAAGCACCTGGATTAAACATCAAAAACAAAACCCCTAAAGGGTACGGAACCTGCATCGAGGGTTGGCTAAACGGACCTGTAAAATTCATAGCACGAGGCGCCACTCCAACCCATAGCCTTCGAGCATGTTGGATACTACTACAGTGGCCAAAAGTGGCTAAGAGCTTCTAGCTTCGTAATCCCAGCCCAAAGAATACCAAAGACGGTGTTAACAGTCTTCGAGACTTTCAGATCAAATAACATGCGGAAACGAACACTCCGCAACCTTGTCAAGTCTACCAAGTAGCAACAATAAATCCATGGAGGACACGACTATTACCTTTAATGCCAATGACGAACCCAAATTCAACAGCCCGAGCACCACCGCATTGGTCCTCGGTCCAATAGTGGGCGGCTTTACTTTACTAAGGTACTCATGGATGGCGGTAGCGGACTAAACCTCATCTACGAGGAAACCCTCCAAAAATGGAGATAGATCGAACCGCATTGAGCGAAGCAAAGACAACCTTTAGAGGAATAATCCCTAGCCGGAAGCATGCTGCACAGAAAAATCACACCGGACGTAGTGTTCGCTCACGGACAATTACAGGTCCGAGGAGGTCACATTTCAAGTGGCCCCGTTCAACAGCGGATACCACGCTTTATTAGGGCGAGAGGCATTCACAATTTTTCAAGCTATGGGTACATGAAGCTTAAAATGCCCGGACCTAACGGAATCATCACTCGCTAGTGATCCGAACATAGCACTCCACGCCGAAAACAAGACAACAGACTAGCCCTCGAGGCACTATCCAAAGCCCTAGCGGCCGAGGAACTCATCGCGATGCGCCCATGATGAACAGGGACGATGTGATACTTGATAAAAGATCCAAGTCCACCTCTTTTAAACCAGTGGATGAAATAGTCAAATTCCAAGTCCACCCAACGGACCTCGCAAAGACGGGCTCCATTGGGGCACAATTAAACCTTGATGTAGACGCCAGACTACGAGAATTTCTACGAGAAAATCGACATTTTTTCCGCACCCTTCGACATGCCAGAATCCCACGCCGGCTGGCCGAGCACAGCCTAAATGTCCTAAAAGGATTCAAGCCTACCAAACAGCTCTTGGCGCTTTTCCGAACCCAAGAGACAGGCCATGGGAGAGGAGCTAGCCAAACTTCGGAAGCCGGATTCATCGAGATATAAGACATCCGGACTGTCTAGCAAATCTGGTGATGGTACCAAAGAAGGACAAACTCGCGCCTATGTGTTGATTTCAAAGACCTTAATAAGGCTTGCCCAAAGGATCCCTTCCCTCCCTCGCATTGATCAAATTATCGACGCTACAGCAGGACACGACTCATTGTGCTTCCTCGACGCTGCATCTGCTACCACCAAATCAAGATGGCAGAGCTGCACCAAGCAACAACAGCATTCATCACTCCATACGGCCCATTCTCGCTTCAACACAATGCCCTTCGGCTCAAAAACGCTGGCGCAACATATCAGCGCATGATTCGTACATGTCCGCAAACGAGATCGGCAAAACAGTGGAAGCATATGTAGATGACGTGGTCGTCAAATCCAAGCATGTCGAAACTCTAGTAGACGACTTGAGGCTCACATTCGACAATCTCCAAAATATGACATTAAGCTCAATCCGAAAAATGCTTCTTGGCTGCTCCACCGGAAAGCTCTCGGCTTCATTGTGTACGGTAGAGGAATTGAAGCAAACCCAGCCAAGATCCGAGCTCATCACGCTTGGATATTCCAAAAGACCTCAAACAAATACAAAATTGATCGATGCATAACGGCTCTAAGCCGCTTTATTTCCGCTTGGGAGAAAAGGCGTTACCCTTTACCGCCTCCTCCAAGACCAACACTTCGAGTGGATGGATGCCACCACGGCCGGACTCAAGAAATAAAAGCCATATTGGCAACAACCGGTCTGGCCGCGCCCAACATGGGCGTAACTAATGCTACTATATATCGCCGCAACACATCAAGTTGTCGCCGCGGTGCTCGTCGTCGAACGAGAAACGGACGGACACCGTTCCCTCTTCAAAACCGGTCTACTATGTGTCCACCGTCCTAACTCCATGCAAGTCCCGTACCCACATTATCAAAAGATAGCATACGTGGTGTTCATGGCATCCCGAAGCTGCGACACTACTTTCAAGAGTGTTCGATAACGGTAGCCTCCGGTACCTCTTAACGACATTATAAACAATCGCGACGCGACGGGCCGGATTGCTAAATGGGCCATAGAGCTCCTTCCATTCGACATAATTTATAAGCCACGACGAGCTATTAAGTCGCAGGTTTTGGCCGACTTCGTGGCCGAATGGACCGAAGCCGAACTCCCTAAAGAGTACGGGCGATACTCCAATTGGATCATGCACTTTGACGGCTCCAAAATGTTGGCGGCCTGGGGCTGGCGCCGTCCGACGTCCCCAACCGGGACATAGTCCAATACGCCCTTGAGATAATGTATAAGGACTCCAACAACGAGTCAACACGAGGCCCTTCGCACGGCCTCCGGATGGCGTCTCCATGGGCATTAAACGCCTAGAGGTGCGCGGGGACTCAACCTCGCGATATCTCAAATAAACGGAGACTTTGATGCCAAAGATCCGAATGGCAGCGATCGCAATGCGGTCCTAAAATGTCAAGACGGTTCAAGGGCTCAATTTCATCATATAGCCCGGATAACAATCAGCGGCGGACATATTGGCACGCATCGGCGCAAAACGCGATGCCATCCCGCCTAACATCTTTCCCGAACGGCTGTTCAAGCCATCCGTATTATGGGAAGGGAGTCCGAAATAACAATCCGGACCCAACCGCACTGCCTGACGCCGAACACTCTGACACAATCGGAGGTTCTGCCACCGAGATAACACCCTCCACCCACGAAATAATGGCGGTTATCGCCCCATGGACGGAACCATTCCTAGCCTACCTAACTAGGCAGGAACTCCCCGAAGACCAAAATGAGGCTCGCTGCATAGTACGGCGATCTAAAGCCTATAAAGTCCACGAGGGAGAGCTTTAAAAGAAAAGCACAACAGGAGTCCTTCAAAGGTGTATCTCCGAAGAGGAAGGGCGAAACCTCCTGGCTAAAATTCATGCCGGACTGGGTGGGCACCACGCCGCAGCCCGGGCCCTTGTAGGCAAGGCCTTCCAGACAGGATTTTATTGGCCGACGGCCCGGCAGATGCGCAGGATTTAGTCCAACGATGCGCCGGTTGCCGCCTTTTGCTAACTAAAGCCACATGCCACCCACCGCCTCAAAACTATACCCATCACCTGGTCGTTCACGGTCCGGGGCTTGACATGGTTGGACCCCTTAAGGAGGAACCCACAAGCAAAAATACCTACTGGTCATGGTGGATAAATTCACCAAATGGATAGAGGCCAAGCTCGTTAAAACGGCGAATCCGGACCGTGATAGATTTCATATCAGGGGTAGTGCACCGTTACGGTGTCCCCACAGATCATCATCGATAACGGCACCAACTTCACGGCCGATGAGGTCAAATTATGGTGCCAAAACATGGGCATCAAGCTCGATTACGCCTCGCCTATCACCTCAAACCAACGGCCAAGTCGAGCGAGCAAACGGTCTAATCATGAGCGGCATTAAACCCAGACTAGTGCGGTCCTCAAGGAATCTAACACGACCGGGTTGAGGAGCTCGACCAGATTGGGGCTGCGGAGCACGCTGAATCGTATTACGGATTCACACCATTTTTATGGTGTACGGTGCAGAGGCAGTTTTGCCTCGCGACATAATTCATGACTCACCTGGCGGCGCATGTATGAAGAAAGAGAAGCCGAGCTCGATCGGCAGGACAGTTGGACGCATTGGAGGAGGAGCGCGACGTGGCAAAAGCTCGCTCCGATTTTATCAACAGCAGGCTCAAGATATCAAAGCAGGAAGTACGAGCCAAAGCTACAACGCTGGCGAACTAGTTCTACGCTCGCCGGACAAGAAAAGGACAAACTCAAGCCCAAATGGGAAGGTCCTTCATCATCGACCAGGTCCCCGACCGTGAGCATACCGTCTGCTAAACGATCGGATAACCGACTCGAGCCGAACCCATGGAACGCAGCCCGTCTACTAAGATTCTACGCCTAAGCCCCGGACTCCAAGTTCGTCTCCTTCCTCCGTCCACATTTTCTATTTTTGTTGTCTTTTCTTTCTCTCCTTCCTCCTCCTTCTTCTTGAAGCCTTTAGAGGCTCGTTTGCTCTTTGTTCGCACATACTTGATGCGCTGTCCGCGCTCATTATACCTGGGGGCTTCTTTAACATAAGCTTATTTATACGGGCTTCACGCCCAACACATGTGTCAAACTTCAATGATGTGTCAAACATGACGGGCGACCATGGGTCCTCTGCTGGGGGAAGGCTCGCCGGCACCTCCCCGGCAGAGGGCCTACCTCCGGGTGTCGCCTAGCTTCGCGTGACGTGGGGAGGGGCCTTGCTCCTAGCTCCCTCCATGCAGCCCCCAGCGTGCTTCCCCTGGCGGAAGGGGTGTTGCTGCACCGGGGTCGTCGGCCGAGGTTGTGACCTGATTCACTGGCAGCCCATGGTTAGCGTAAGCTTGCTCCTGAGAGATTAGCGGTACCCTGTAGCTGTTGTTGTAGGCGCGGTTGTTGCGGTTCTCCATCGGTTCCTGGAAGGCTTCAACTTCTAGCGTCCCTTCTTCCCAATCTTCTCCAAGGAACCAGCCAGGGTCGCCCTCGGGCGCGCACTCCTGGTCCATCATGCGGGGCACGTAGGCTTCCGGTGTTGTTACCCCGAACACCTCGCCGTAGTGCCCCACACTCCACGTTGCCCGGCCCAGCGCGGCGTCCTGAGGATGATAGCGCGACATTTCACTAGGACCATGGGAGGCGACGCTTGTCCCCATGCTTGTCGTAGACGGCACGGGGGCGACAGGGCCCCCGACACCGCCAGCCGTGCTGGTGTTGACGAAACCCCCAGGCACATCTGAGGGCGCGTGGTTGTGGCGAGGCCCGCCGTGAGATCCCGTGTTGGCCTGAGCAGGAAGCATATAGCAGAAGGGCGGCTCTCCCGATGCCGCCGCATCCAGCAACTCGGCGACGCGTTCCAGCAGTGCATCCTGGCCGCTCTCCATCAGTCGGCACCACAGCAACTCTCGTGCCACCGTGAGCGCGGCCCGCATGTTCGCCTGCTCCCACTGCGTCTGTGGTGCCGTTGCTGCGGCGTGGCTTGCTGCCCTTGCAGCGGCTCGCGCTTGCCGTGGGGTGAGGGTGGACGGCGCCCCACCATGCCGGCTGCGCCCTGCGGCGTTAGGCTGCACTTGCCCCCCTGGAGCGCGGGGTTGAGGTCTTCATGGGCAGGTGACGCCGCCCGGGCTAGCCAGGCTGCCCAACGGTCGGAGTCGGCCCTCGGGTCGCCGGACATCGCGGCCGAGGAGCGTCGGCTGGTCGATTGACGGAGATGAAGCTCTAGCGCACCCCTACCTGGCGCGCCAAATGTCGGATCTCGGGTTCCGGCAAAACCC
Organism: Aegilops longissima; assembly: GCA_021605205.1. Classification (NCBI taxonomy): domain Eukaryota; kingdom Viridiplantae; phylum Streptophyta; class Magnoliopsida; order Poales; family Poaceae; genus Aegilops; species Aegilops longissima. The sequence continues at coordinate 142,203,589 of CM038678.1, read as the reverse complement.
TCAAGGTTCGAACACTGGGGTGCGCAAGGAGATTTTGAAAGGGATCGAGAAGAGGTGTCTAGAGGGGGGTGATTAGACACTAAGTGCCAAAAGTTGCAGTTTTTAACTTTTTAGGTTCAAGTGGAGTTTTGGCACAAGTTTAACAAACACAACACGTAATTCAAGCAAGTATGCAAAGAGTATATGAGCAGCGAAAAGTAAAACATGCAACTTGCAAGAATGTAAGGGGAAGGGTTTGGAGGATTCAGACGCAATTGGAGACACGGATGTTTTTGTCGTGGTTCCGATAGGTGGTGCTATCGTACATCCATGTTGATGGAGACTTCAACCCACGAAGGGTAACGGTTGCGCGAGTCCACGGAGGGCTCCACCCACGAAGGGTCCACGAAGAAGCAACCTTGTCTATCCCACCATGGCCGCCGCCATGAAGGACTTGCCTCACTAGCGGTAGATCTTCACGAAGTAGGGGATCTCCTTGCCCTTACAAACTCCTTGGTTCAACTCCACAATCTTGTCGGAGGCTCCCAAGTGACACCTAGCCAATCTAGGAGACACCACTCTCCAAGAAGTAACAAATGGTGTGTTGATGATCAACTCCTTGCTCTTGTGCTTCAAATGATAGTCTCCCCAACACTCAACTCTCTCTCTCTCACAGGATTTGGATTTGATGGAAAGAATATTTGAGTGGAAAGCAACTTGGGGAAGGCTGGAGATCAAGATTCATATGGTAGGAATGGAATATCTTGGCCTCAACACATGAGTAGGTGGTTCTCTCTCAGAAACTGGATGCTGGAAGTGTAGGTTTGTTCTGTTGGCTCTCTCCACGAATGAAGAGTGGGTGGAGGGGCATATATAGCCTCCACACAAAATCCAACCGTTACACACAACTTGCCAAACTCGGTGGGACCGAATTGATAAACTCGGTCGGACCGATTCAGCAAATCTAGTGACCGTTAGGATTTTCGGTGGGACCGACATGCAACTCGGTAGGACCGATATGGTTAGGGTTAGGGCATAACGTAATCTCGGTGAGACCGATTACACAAACTCGGTGAGACCGATTTTAGTAATAAGCTAACCAGAGAGTTTGCATTGTAATCTCGGTAGTACCGATTACTTAAACTCGGTGAGACCGAATTTGGTAATGGACATACACAGAGAGATTACAATCCCATCTCGGTGAGACCGAGATCCCTATCGGTGCAACCGATTTGCCTAGGGTTTGTGGCAGTGGCTAAGACATCTGAACTCGGTGGTGCCGGATAGAAAGAATCGGTAGGGCCGAGTTTGACTTTTGGTTTAGGACATATGTGGATGTGAGAAAGTAGTTGAGGGCTTTGGAGTGTATCACTAAGCACTATAGAGCAAGAAACTCATTAAGCAACACCTCATCCCCTCTTGATAGTATTGGCTTTTCCTATAGACTCAATGTGATCTTGGATCACTAAAATAGAAAGTGTAGAGTCTTGATCTTGAGGCTTGAGCCAATCCTTTGTCCTTAGCATCTTGAAGGGGTTCCACATCCTCTAGTCCATGCCACTTCATTGTTGAACTTGTTTGAAACATACTAGATAAAAGTGTTAGTCCAACAAGAGATATGTTGACATTAATTACCAAAATCACCCAGGGAGCACTTGTGCTTTCAATCTCCCCCTTTTTGGTAATTGATGACAACATACATCAAAGCTTTAGATAAAGATATAAAGAATTAACGAGTAAAGCTTTGGAAAGACATGTAACATGCATAGGCTCCCCCTACATGTATGCAATCATGTGAATATGGAATAGAGAGGCATGTGAGAGCATAACCATGACAGAGTAAGCAATGTGTTACATGTATCTTGGCTATATGCATCGGAGCAAATGATGTGAATATGGAAAATGTACCTTCATGCTCATGAGTCCTTCTTGCAAACAGTATGTACATCAGCAAGAATTCCTCATACACATGACTATGATGCATATACTTACCCTGTGGTCTTGAGTTGGCTTAGGATAGAATGAACCTGCGCAAACAAGGTTAGATAACACAGATACACCTACTGGCCAGAGCAAGCAAAAGAAGCCACAAGAGTACCAAGACTGGGATGACATGTAGAGAGTGAGTACTAAGTACCACATTGAATATAGACATGTCCCCAAAGGTAAAGATGTGCAATGAATTTAAAGAATTTCTTTCCCTTAGATGTCTTGCTCCCCCTAAATCTAGCATGGGATACTGGGAGAAGATAGGGAACAGAAAATCAAAACTCAAAGAAACAAATGAACAGAGCTAATGCAAATAAGCATATATGAACATGTCTTTCCCCTCAAGAAGACATGTGGCATCTCTCCTCTTGAACACCAAGCATCTGTGATCCTTGAAGATTACTCTCTTCTTGAGTATTCTCTCCCCCTGGAGATATCTTTCTCCCCCTATTGAAGTGATAAGCTTTGATGCGATCTCTCTCTCCCCCTTTGACATCAATTTCCAAGAAGGGCCTTCTGGAATTTGTCGTGAATGGCTTTGGTCCTTGAGTCACAGCATAAAGCACTGATAAAAATGTGATGCTTGTAGAGGACAAGATTCATGGAGTGGAGCTGGATCAATAGTAATGCAGGAATAAGTGGCAAAATGTTTTTCCTGTAGTGAAATTGGTGGCACCGAGTGGTATGCTTCGGTCGCACCGAATGATTTCGGTTAGACCGAAGACAAGAAACCGGCGTGACCGAGTTCATCACAGAGAAAACACTTGTCACCTCAGCTCACTAGACAAGTAAAATCTCAAAAGGATTTGCAAGGAATTAACTGAAAGATTTGCAATGAATTGGATGCAGGGAATGCAGAACAGAATAGAAAAGAGAAGAAAAGAAAAGAAATCTAGATGAAGTTTTTTTTGAAACGGGAAACAAATATGCATGAGACAAATGCAAAAGGAAACACAAGAGAACTTCATCTAGAATTGTGCGGTGACAAAGTCACCTATGTTAGAGTATATTGACTTAGGAGTCAAGTGAGATCACTTGATCATATGTCATACTCATCGTTTAAGCTCAAAATGGGGTTACCATTTTTCGTTTAAGCATCTTGATGTATTCACATCTTGTCGAGTTGCTTTGACTCATGTCTTGGAGTAAAGCTTCTCTAAGATGGAATGACATACCTTGGGTGGTGGTGTTGATCGTGATCATGTAGTTGAACTTGTGTGGGTTGCTCAATGTTGATGTAGCTCATCAAGAGTTGGGAGCACCACTTGGAATTTGAGTTCATCTACCTACATGGGTTACTTCTTGCAAGGAAGAGCACTTGTGTATCCAAAATGACAATCATGAAACTCAACATAGAATTTGTCAAAGGATATGTTTGAATGGTTTCATGCTTCCTTGTCTTCAACCACCATTGTGTAGAGACTTGGTGATGTGGAGATTGCTCAAGATGTGAGTGAGTTGCAATCTCATAGACTTAGATTCATCCAAGTACCTACAAGGGTTAGATAACATGCAAGGTGCAAATATATCCAAGATATAAGATTATCATCATAAGAGAAATATCAAGGATTAGTCATAAGCTCATGTCTTGCATGTATCCAATGGAGTTCCTACTCCAAGTTTGAAGCATCAATGATGTTAAGTTCACCTCTTAACCTGCAAAACACTTTCTCATCAAGTGGTTTAGTGAATATATCCGCTAATTGCTTTCGGTCAAAGTAACATGCTTAAGATTAATGTCACCCTTAGCAACATGATCTCGAATGAAATGATGACGAACTTCAATATGCTTAGTTCGAGAGTGTTGCACGGGATTGTGAGCAATCTTGATAGCACTTTCATTGTCACAAAGTAATGGAACATGTTTCACATATATCCCATAATATTTAAGAGTTTGGGTCATCCAAAGTAATTGAGCACAACATGAACCAGCGGCAATGTATTCCACTTCGGCGGTGGATAAGGATACTGAGCTTTGTTTCTTGGAAGACCAAGACACAAGAGATCTGCCAAGAAATTGGCAAGTACCCTAAGTGGACTTTCTATCAACCTTGTCACCGGCATAGTCCGAGTCGGAGTAGCCAACAAGATCGAAAGAGGCCCTCTTAGGATACCAAATGCCAAAATTTGGTGTATGGATTAAGTATCTCACTATCCTTTTCACGGCCTTAAGATGACATTCTTTAGGAGTAGTTTGATATCGTGCACACATGCACACACTTACCATGATATCGGGACGTGAAGCACATAGATATAACAATGAACCAATCATAGAGCGATAAACCTTTTGATCGACCGCTTCACCATCTTTGGTCAAATCAAGATGTCCACTAGTAGGCATGGGTGTAGTCATACCTTTGCATTCTTGCATATTGAACTTCTTGAATAAGTCCTTGGTGTACTTCGTTTGAGAGACAAAGGTACCTTCCTTAGTTTGCTTGATTTGTAAACCAAGAAAGAATTTGAGTTCACTCATCATTGACATCTCAAACTTCTCCGACATTAGCTTTCCAAACTTTTCACTAAAATGAGGGTTAGTAGAACCAAATATAATATCATCAACATAGATTTGGCACACAAATAGTTCTCTGTTGACCCTTTTAGTAAAAAGAGTAGAATCAATTTTTCCGATTTCAAAGCCTTTTTCAATAAGGAACTTGGTCAAGCATTTATACCACGCTCTGGGAGCTTGTTTAAGACCATAAAGAGCTTTGTGAAGTTTGTAAACATGATCAGGTTTCTTAGGATTAACAAAGCCTAGAGGTTGTTTGACATAAACTTCCTCCTCTATTTCACCATTTAGAAAAGCACTTTTAATGTCCATTTGGTACAAGGTGATATCATGGTGATTAGCATAGGCAAGTAAGATGCGAATGGACTCAAGTCTAGCAACGGGAGCATAAGTCTCACCATAGTCCATACCTTCGACTTGTGTGTAGCCTTGGGCCATTTAGACGTGCTTTGTTGCAAACTAATTGTCCATCTTCATATTGCTTGTTGCATAAACACCCATTTCGTACCGATGATGTTGTGGTTGTTGTCGGGCTTCTCAACCAATGTCCAAACTTGATTTCTCTCAAAGTTGTGTAGCTCTTCGTGCATGGCGTTTATCCAATCTGGATCTTCCAACGCTTCTTCAACCTTCATAGGTTCAATGCTAGAGATGAATGAATAGTGTTCACAAAAGTTAGCTAAACGAGTTTTAGAGCGAGTGATTCTCCCGGTTTGGATATCATTGTAGATTTGCTCGACGGGATGGTCTTTAGCAATTCTTGCTCGAACTCGTGAAAGCTTTTGCTTGGATCTTGGTTGAACATCTCCTTCATCTTGTTCTTCTTCTTGGCCTTCTTCATTTTTGGCGTTGTCGTTCTCTTGTCGTGGCGGAGAAGGAGGTTGTTGGCGTTCGTCTTGGTGCACTTCCTTGTTTTCTTCATCTTGGTGTGTCCCACTTGTGGATGCTTCCATATCAACTCTTGGTTCACCTTGTCGTTAGGTAGAAGCTTCCACTTGGACAGACGAGGTACTCTCCTTCATCTCCGTTGGACGAATCTTGCCAATAGACAAGTCTTGAATTGCTTCTGTAAGTGCATCTAGTGCCACCCCTAGTTGGTTTTGGAGTATTGACGACAAATGTGGTTGAGGGACTAATGCGCTTCGAGAATTGCAGGATAACGCAGTAGTGTCCCCATTGATTCGGGTTTACTCACCGGAGATGACCCCTAAAATGTATGAAGACATTGACGACAATGGTGGTATGTGAAATATTCATATTGAAGTCTATGACATGAGAAGACATTGAGTGAAGACTATGGAGCGCGAAGACTGTGTCGTTTCGTTGTTTCCTTTTCTTCTTTGTTGAGTCATAGGAACCACCGCATCGTTAAGTGGGGTCCAAGTGATCAAAGTCGAATGATCAAGTGATGCTCAACCCAAATCCTATGTCTTCGACGAAGACAATGAGAGCAAAACTTATCCAGAGTGGATGAGTCAGCTTTGCTTGTAGCCCAAGTAAAGTTGCCGTGTGTTTGAAATCGACCGTTGGAACACGTGTTAGTTCCTTAGTGACCTGTGGTCATTTCGGACATAACAGGTCGGGTTGCCTAGTGACTATAAATAGCCCACCCCTACACCATAAATTGGTGGCTGCTCAGAGTTAGTGCACGCTTTTGTCGCTTGAGAGCAACCCACCTCAAGCCTTTGAGAGAGAAATCCTTGCGAGGACAAAGCCCAAACACCCAGAGCCAAAGAGTGTTAGGCATCACTTAATTCTTTTCATCTCATGTGACTCAAGACTTATTACACTTGAGGACTGTGAATCCTCCGGCCGGTTAGGCGTCGCGCTCGAGCATCCAAGAGTCATTGTGGATTGCCGGTGAACGCAGATCAGGAAGGTTCGGAAGTCTACCTTGAAGACTTACCAGAGTGATTGGGCGAGGACTGTGTGTCCTTAGCTCAAGGGGAATAAGGTGAAGACGCGGTCTTCGAGTTGAATCTCAGCCTCCCTAACCAGATGTACAGCTTGTCACAAAGAATCGAACTGGTCCAACAAATCTGTGTCTTCAACAAGTAACTCGGTTCTATCTTCTCCTCTCCTTACTTAGAGTTTGTCTTCGTGAAGTCATTGCCTATTTGTCATACATGTCTAACTTCATTGCTTGACTACTTTTGTTGATTGGCTTCTCACTATCTTCCATCTTGATCCTTACTACCCAGCTGCTATTAGTCTTGTACTTCACGTTATTGCATACTTGACTATGGTTTGCTTGTTGTAGTTTATCTTCCGCTGCATATCAATTAGGTTATTTCTATTGTTTGTCTTTGAAACATCCATGTTTTGAAGACTTTCCTAAAAATCGCCTATTCACCCCCCCTGTAGTCGATAACTAGCACTTTCAATTGGTATCAGAGCAAGGTACTCCCTTGTTCTGTGTGATTTGGTTTAACCACCTGGAGTTTTAGCTATGTCGACTGCAGGGATAATCAAAGTCTCCGCTGCTTGCCCCGTGTTCGATGGAACTGACTATCCCTACTGGAAGAATAAGATGTGCATGCATCTTGAAGCCATTGATGTCGACCTCGGTATGTCGTCAAGAACGGCGCTCCCAAAACTGGTGAAGGTGTCACCCCGCCGATGTCAAGAAGTTCATTCAATCGACTCTACCGCAAAGAACATCATCCGTGGTCATCTAACCAAAGGACAAGATGGCCGCAGTGAGTGCTCTAGAAACGTCGGGTTAGTCCGGGACTGGCTATCCAAGGTCAACGGCGCCTCAACCCGAGAGATCAAAGGATCGTTGTTCTTCGCAACCTCTTCAACCGCTTCAAGAGAAACGACAATGAAAATGTCCAGCTCACGCTTGATCGCCTCACCGACATCACAAATGAGCTTCATGCTCTCGGCGCCACCGAGATCACCAAGCATGAAATCGCCAAGACACTACCGAGATCACTTGACAACTCTTTTGACACCCTTGCCCTCATGATACAAGAACGCCTCGACTTCAAGACACTCGATTCGTCTGATATACTTGAGAGGCTCAACACACATGAGTTCCGGCTTCGAGAAAAGAGATATCTATGGTCCCAACTATGGCCGAACTCGCTTTGAAGGCAAAAGTTGTTTCCTCATCCAAGAAGAATCTGATCATGGTTACGATGATCCCAAGACATTGGAAAGGAACTTGCTATGCTTGTGAAGAAGTTCCAGAAGTTCACTAGGAAGAAAGGCTTCAAAAAGTCTTCACGATCCAGCTCAAGAAATGATGAAGCTTCCACTCATGACTACAAGAAGAGAACATGTCACAAGTGCAAGAAAACTGGACACTATATCTCTGAGTGTCCACAAGTGGGACAATGAGAAGAAGAAGAGCAAGGAATATGATTCGATGACAAGAAGAAGAAGAAATCTTCAAAGTCTTCTTCCAAGTCCTCATCAAAGTCTTCATCTCATCAGAAGAGCTCATCTGGCAAGGCTCGTGCTTTTGTTGGAAAGGAAATGGATTCAGAGGAGGAATCTGCTTCTGAGGAGGCGGAGGTGGAGTCTGAAGTGGAATCTGACCCTGGCGTTGCAAGTCTGGCTTTAGCCACAGCCTATGTTGCCAATTCCATCTTCAACACTGAAGACAATGACTTCCACACCAACGATGAAGCTGATGACAAGGACGACCCTACTCCCGCCTACTGCTTCATGGCACGTGGTGCCAAGGTAAAATCACGTGATGCTTACTTTCAAACGTCAAGTGAAGATGACTCTGATTGTGAATCCAAACCCAGCTACAAAACACTTGCTAAAATTGCAACCGAACAACAAAGAGCTATGGAACATACTCAAAAACTGTTAGACAAAAGCGATGACCTGTTGGACGCGAAATGACACGCTCACAATCCTTAGTTGAAGACATTAAAATCTTCATGCTAAGTACCAAGAACTTGAAAGTCATCATGAAACGCCTCAACTACTCATGAAAAGCTCTCCTATGATTATCTTCAAAGGAAGCAAGAGCTTGAGAAATTGAGAGCGCTCATGAAGATCTTCAAAAGAGAATGAGTCACTTCGCACTCAATGATCAGTTCCGCCAGATGGATTTGAACCACCATGTCTAAAATGTCTTGAGCGTGATATCGCTACCTCTGTTGTTGAATGTTCAATCTGCTGCTACTGTTGCATTGTCTTCAACTACTAATGTGGTAACTAACCCTCTCGGAGGATACCACGCTATTGCTGATGAAAATGCTAGGTTGAAGACATTGCTTGAAACAGGATGTATAAAAGTCCGAAAGGACATCGACACTTTATGATGTCCTCAAAAGCAGATTCTGAACCAAACCCTAGGAAAGAGGGTGTTGGGTTCGAGAGGAAAATGAATGTTGATGGTTCCCATTGGAAGCCCGAGCAGATCCCAAAACCACATGGGTTGTTGCAAAGGGACCTTCAAAGGATCCATCCACCTTATCCGGCTTTACCCGTGCTAACCCTATTATCATTGATGAACTTTGATGCAAACTATAAGTTGTTCAAGAATCAGAATGGTGAAGTGTTTGCTGTATATTGGTACTAATCGCAGGAATGGACCACCTATGAAGAAGATCTGGTTCCCAAAAGCTGTCTTGAGAATCTTCCAGTGAATGTCATCATGATACCACCTAGGATGAAGACAAACCCTGCACCTAAGGCGCCATATGGTCCAAAGGCTTCATACGCATGAGGACTCACCGAGTCACCCTAACGCCAATGTTTTGTGGAAACCGTACTCAAATTTATGAATATGAGCGCGTGTCTTCAAACCGCTATGTTCATAGAACTAAGAACTTTTCTGCTTATTCATATGAGTATCATTCATCTCCTGCAAGGCTATATGCTAGGGCTCCAAAGCCGAAGTTCTCAAATGCTGCACTTAGACTCATTGCCTCTAAGCCACCCTCAAGATGTGGGTGGTTAAGAAGAATTAACTCTCTTTTGCGTGAAAGGGTCTCCACCAAAATCAAAGGCGCTCGATGCTATTGTGGGGACCTAAAACATCTTGTAGGACGCAAGATCAAATGCCCAAATGGTCTCACTATGTATTTTGTTCCTGAATCATTTGCCATTTATCATATCTGTCTTAATCTTGATCTGAGCTTCAATAATCCTCTTGTCCGTCAAATGTTTATGCTTCACAATACTCTTGGTGAAGCCTATCCCCTAACTGCATCAGAGGGTATGACACATCATGCTTCGTAATGGATTATGGACAGTGGATGCACTAATCATATGACTGGTGATCGAAGTCTTCTCATGGACTCAACCTTACGTCCATCAGACAAGAGTCACATCACATTTGCTAACACTGGTAAAAGCAAGGTATTGGGTCTAGGTAGAGTTGCAATCTCAAAGGATCAACACATGGATAAAGTGATGCTTGTTGAATCCCTTGGTTTCAACTTGATGCCTGTCTCAATGCTTTATGACTTGAACATGATTGTGATATTCGGAAAATATCGTTGCCTTGTACTAATGGAATCTGACAAGTCTCTAGTCTTTGAAGGGTATAGGAAAGATGATCTATACATGGTAGATTTCTCAAGAGGTCCACACTTGTCAGATGTCTTCTTGCAAAAGCTTGAATCTCGGCTCGCATCGGAGGTCGGGCATCTTGGCATGAGGAACTTACACACACTCGCCAAGAAGAAGCATGTCATAGGCATCGAAGGTGTCAAGTTCAAGAAGGATCATTTGTGTGGTGCTCGCGAAGCTGGAAAGATGACTAGGCAAAGCACCCTCAAGACAATCATGACGACATCTCAACCCTTCGAGCTGTTACACATGGATTTGTTTGGCCCTACTCACTACTCTACCTCACAACAACCGCTTGTCTCTATGGCTTCGCCATTGTTGATGACTACTCAAGATACACATGGGTGCACATAATTTCTACAAGACTGAAGTGCAAGATGTCTTCAGACGCTTCGCCAATCGAGCAATGAACAATTATGGCGCCAAGGTCAAGCATATCGAAGTGACAACGCACTCAATTCAAGAACACCGGACTTGATCTTTATCTCGATACCATGGAATCACTCATGAGTTCTCTCGCCCATACACACCTCAAAGAAATGGCATCGTGGAGCGCAAGAAGAACCTCATTGAGATGGCTCAATAATGCTCGACGAGTACAAGACACCAAGAAAGTTCTCGCCCAAGCTATTGATACAACATGTCACGCCATCAACCGTGTTTACATCCATAAGCTTCGAACAAAACATCCTATGAGCTCCTTCATCGCAAGAAGCCAAATGTCGCCTACTTCAGAGTATTTGGGGCTAAGTGCTGGATCAAGGATCCCCATCACAAGTCAAAATTTGAACCCAAAGCTCACGAAGGCTTCATGCTCGTTACGGAAAGGACTCGCACTCCTACTGAGTCTTCAACCTCTATCACTACAAAATCGTCAAACTATGGACGTGCGATTTGATGAAACCAATGGTTCACAAAGAGATCTCCCGCCAAGTACACTAGACGAAGCTCCGCCCAAATAATCTATCAAGCTGATGGGAACTGGTGAAATCATGCCTCTCAAGCACATCCCAAGAGGAACTTATCATTTTGCACCTAACCAACGAGAAGACAATGCTCACCAAGACAATCCTCCCAATGATGACAATGATCAAGATGAGCAAAGTCTTCGCCCGATTCATCCTCGAGTTGCAAATGAAGTACAGATTGAGAAGATAATCGATAGCATCAATGCACTGGTCCGCTTACTCGCCAAGAGCAACACAGCTAGCAAATTTTGTGGGCACTTTTCTTTTGTGTCAATATTAGAACCCAAGAAAGTTGTCAAGCCTTTATGGAACCGTAATGGATACAAGCTATGTAAGAAGAACTTCAACAGTTCAAGCTGAACAATGTTTGGGAACTTGTCAAGCGCCCCGACCCTCGCAAGCATAACATTATTGGCACCAAATGGATATATCGAAACAAGCAAGATGAGCATGGTCAAGTCGTTAGAAACAAAGCACGCCTTGTGGCTCAAGGATATACTCAAGTTGAAGGAATTGACTTGATGAAACATTTGCTCCTGTAGCTAGGCTTGAAGCTATTCGCATACTACTAGCCTATGCTAACCACCACAACATCTTGCTATATCAAATGGATGTGAAGAGTGCATTTCAACGACAAGATTGAAGAAGAAGTATATGTCGCTCAACCACCGGCTTTGAAGATCCAAAACATCCTGATATGGTGTACAAGCTAAATAAAGCATTGTATGGCCTCAAACAAGCTCCTCGCGCCGGTATGATACGATCAAAGACTTCAAGAGCAAAGGCTTCAAACCCGGATCTCTTGATCCCACACTCTTCACGAAGACATATGATGGTGAACTGTTTGTATGCCAAATATATGTGGATGACATTATCTTCTGGTGCACCAACCGTAAGTATAGTGATGAATTTGGATACATGATGCAAGAACAATATCGATGTCCATGATGGGAGAGCTCAAGTTCTTCCTTGGTCTTCAAATTCTTCAAAGAAAGGAATGGCATCTTTATATCTCAAGAAAAATACCTCCAAGATTGTCTCAAGAAGTTTGGAATGCAAGATTGCAAAGGATACATGACGCCAATGCCAGCTAAACACCATCCGGGTCCCGACGACAATGGTAAAGAGTTCGATCAAAAGGTATACCGCCCATGATTGGTTCCTTACTTTACCTATGTGCATCTAGGCCAGATATTATGCTTAGTGTTTGCATGTGTGCTCGATTCCAAGTGGCACCAAAGGAATCGCATCACTTAGCTGTGAAGCTTAATTCTTCGATATTTGGCTCACACACCAACACTCGGATTATGGTATCCAAAGGGCTCAAAATTTGATTTGGTTGATTTTGGGATGTTGATTATGCTGGTGACAAGGTGGATCGCAAGTCTACATCGTGCACATGTCACTTTCTCGACGATCACTTGTCTGTTGGTCTTCAAAGAAGCGTAACTCGTATCACTCTCAACTCTGAATCTAAATACATTGCTGCTGGATCTTGTTGTGCTCAACTTCTATGGATGAAGCAAACTCTCAAGGACTATGGCATCAATCTGAAACAAGTACCTCTCTTTTGCGACAACGAAAGCGCCATCAAGATTGCCAACAATCCATCCAAAGACTCAAGACAAAGCACATTGAAATTGGCCATCATTTTCTCAAGGATCATGTCATGAAGAAAGATATTGACATCATTCACGCCAACTTTCAAGAGCAATTGGCGCGATATCTTCACAAAGCCCTTGGATGAGAAAAGGTTTTGCAAGTTACGGTGTGAGCTAAATATCTTGGAATCCTCAAATGTCCTGTGATCAAGCACACATCCTAACACTTATGCATGTTGATGACTTAGATGTGCAACACACGAAGTAAAGTATATCTTCAATCAATGAAGACTTACATTCTGAATGTGAATACATTAACGTGGAATTTGACTTCGGAGCGCCACGATAATTGTGCGCCGTGTTTGGGTCTAATACTTCCTATACGGTGGGTAACGCCACCACCAAATTTCTCTGTTTGAAGTGTTTCACTCATGGCGTTATTTCTGCAATATCTTCGCATTTGATTTGTCTTCAACTTCAACCTATCTTCATGATTTTCTTCACTATGTTGATTTGGTTGCTTTATATATATATATATATATATATATATATATATATATATATATATATATATATATATATATATATATATATATATATATTGTTCGTCCTCTATAGCATTCACTTATAGCTATGTCTTCCTAGTTGAATCTTTTGAACTAAGTGAATGTGATGGGACCCCATCTCTCTATGCTTTCTATCTCAAACTCTATCTGTCCAAATCATATGCATTCTATTGAAATCGTCGAATGTCTTCTCTGCATCCTTGTCAGCAGAAGACACAGAGACAAACTTTAAGTCTGTTTTAAATGATTCATCCTTATTGTTGAAATCCGCAGATGCCGGAACGACCATCCAACAAACCTGGCGGGCGTGGGAACATGGGACAACTCAGAGTATGTTGCATGCTTGCCACGTGCCCCTCAGATGTGAACTGCCAGGGGCACCTGCGTAATTGCACTATGCCGCACACCTCCTTATAAATACATGTCCCCTGCGGTAAATAAAACCTTCTTCCACCTCTCCACCTCGTCAAAACCCTAGCGCCACCGCTAGCTCTCGACGACGCCGGCGACGAAGCGCTTAGCTGCCGCGACTTCTCCGACGCCGTCCTCACGCCGGCCGCGAACATCGTCCTCTCCGCCGCCGCCGTAGGTGTCCTCCGTCGCCAAGTTAGGGCACGGTGGATTGAACTGCTCGTTCTCCTTTTCTTCCCGTCTAGCAGTTCTTCGAGTGGTAAATATAACTCTATTTTTACCATCTTTTTGATCCTCAAAGATTCATCCTTCTTACCAAAATTGGTTTCGCCTATACAATGTTAGATCTATTCGTTCATGATCTCATATCGCCTAGTATATTCACTTAAGCTTCACAACTAGTTAGATTCCTCACTTGTACTTATTCACGGATTCGTACAAATCTGGAACCAACTCTCAACAGATAAGTGAATGTCTTCGCATCATGAGATCAATGTCTTCAAACTGATTTATCTTCAAAATCTTCCGAGAATGCATATGACCTCTTCCCTTCCTCGCATTCTAATGTCATCACAGGTACATGTCCGTGGGAGAATCCTTGGTTCTCATAGTCTGCATTCGCTTGCGAATTCTTACAAGATCAACTTAACTCTCCCGAAGTTCCTGTTTGTCCAGCAAACGCAAGCCTTTGAAGCCTTGAACGATTGAAGCCATTCAGTTTGAAATTCATGGCTGCGGATAAATCAGTTAGGAAGGGTGGCGAGATAGCGCCGTGGGGAACCTCAAAAGATCTCGCTCGATCACCTCGCGAGCTTTACAAGACAGATCCGAAGAGAATTACAATCGGCAAGAAGCGAATCCAATGGATTAAATCGATATTGGGCTGAACAATGGTTCAAGTACAAGTTCGTGACCCAGAATACGCCGAGAAGAATGCTATCAAAAGCCCTTGGGGTGATATTCTCTTCGAGGCCTTCCACCCAAGAACAGGCTGAAGCTATTGCACAGGTTTCTATCCTTGTATGGTCCGTGGACCTCACCGAGAATGCCGACCCAACATCATTGCTCGTGTCGTGACGATAATCTCTTCAAGCGCAACTTCCAGCACGCAAAGGCTTTGGCCAAGGAAAATAAGAAGTCATTGGGATTAGACTTCAACCCTGGTCCCTCTGCTCCTCGTGCTGACGGCTCACGTGATGCTGAACCCAATGTCATCGGTCCCTTCTACAACCTTGATGGCCTCATCACTCACATTGCGGTCCAAGGTGCACAAGTGGATCACTCTGATGACGATGCTGACTCTGATGAAGCCCCAGCTCTTGCTCCTGCTCCTGCTCCAAAGCCGCAGGCTGAAAAAGAAAGTCAAGGCTTCAAAGTCACCTGCTCCTCCAAAATCTTCACGTGTGAAGCCATTAGCTACCTGCACCTCCCGAAGCCAGCAGCGATCAAGATCAATCCCGATTCCAAGAAGACGGAGAAGAAAAGAAAATTGTCAAGTATCTTGATCCGACACTCGACTCGCTGCCATTCTGCGCGAAGAGCACATTGATCTGTCCAGCGATGAAGATCTTGCAGATGATGCACTTGAGCAACTAATCAAGAGCAAGGAAGAAGCAGAAATTTTCAACAATTTGCCTCTCTTTGATGTGGCAATCATCCATCACTTCATTGATGAGTGGTTTGACACCCCAAACATCAGCTTTGAAGATCTGCAACTTCCTATTTTGGCCTCAGCGTCTCCTTCGATGGAGCCATTGCTTCTGAGCTAGCTCTTGCTCAGCGCATCGTTGAACTGAAGAACAAAATCGACTATGAAAAAGCTCAGTTCAAGAAGCATATGGCTGCACTCAGCGTGCAAGATGTCAAAAACTTCAAGGTCATGCTGCACGACCTCAAAGAAGCGTTTCTCAAGAAGCGCGAAGAAGCCAGAGGCTCTCGTGAGCGCATGGAGAGTCGGGCTGACAAGCGTGTACTAGCCTACAATGAGGCTGAGAAGCGCAAGGCTCTTGGCCGTCCTGGCATTGACCCCGGAATGGCTGCAAAGAAAAAGAAGCCTTCAACTGACCAAGCTGCACCTTCAAGGCAGGAAGAACCCGCATAGTCTTCCCAAGCAGCATGACTGCTCGAAGCCAAAGGTCAGTCAACCGCTTCGAGCGAGAAGAAGGCGAGGGCTCCGAGGTGAAGCCGTAAAAGGAAAAATCCTGAAGCCTCGATGGTGCTCCCTCCAAGAAGAAACTCAAAAGCAAGAAGAATCGGGCTGCTCCCACAGAGCCCTTGGTAGTTGAACCTATTTCAGTGATTCGCCCTGCATCTGAAATCCAAGAACGACGGATGATAGTTCATGAGTCTGCTTCCACAGAGGCTCATGAAGCTGAAGACATTCCAGCAGTTGATCCCATCACTGCTGAAGACATTGGTCACCATGACAATGTTGAAGATGATGAAGTTCTTCCTCAGATCGAACCAAACCCGGTATCATCGCCTATTCTCACGAACAGCGAACTTATCAGCATTGGTCGTCCTCTGACGCCAATTGCGCAGGATGCATCATGGGCTGATCACCCACAGCAACAAGACTCCCCAAGTACTCCCCAACAACAACAACAACAACAACAACAACAACAACAACAACAACAACAACAACAACAACAACAACAACAACAGGAAGACTTTGAGGCCCAGCCAACCCCATCTCCAAAGGCGTCGCCAGCATTACGCAGGCTTCGCAAAGGACAAAGGCCTCAAGTCCCTCTCTCGAGCGTCCCAGAAGGAGAAGTGCACCACCAACCTGTTGCACGTTAAGTGTTTTCAGAAGCCACTCCTACTGTGAATGTCTCCGTGTCTGAAGCCAAAGCTGCTGAAGACAATCCGGCTGCATCAGCCGATGGCACCCAAGAAGAAGAAGAACGTGTCCCTACTCCCCCTGTTATTGAAGAAGTTATTCTCGATATCAACGTGCGAGTGCCCGACCCTCCAGCTCCTCAAGTGGAGGTTGAAAACATTGCGGCTGCCACCTCCAACACCAATGAAGCCATTGACACAGTCATGGCTGAAGCAAATGTGGAGCCTGCACCAAATGTGCACGAAGCCAATGAGGCAAGCTGCTGCCTCAAGCATCCGCTAAGCACTGAAGCCTCGCTTGTTGCCACCGCTCCAGCCCGCCACCAAGGCCCTACACAATTGAGCAAGCATACAACTATGGTCACTAATCACAAGAAGATGGCCTGTTCTAGTCCCTTCGCCTCATGCCTCGGGTCCTCGGTTCGACTATCATATTGCGATAGGCCTCGGGTCCGAAGCCAAAGCCAAGACTGCCAAGGTTCCCGTGCCCGCCACCTCTCTGTGGTCTTTCAATGCAAATGGCTTCAAAGCCCACAACACTTTCTTTGACAGAGCAAAGAACCCCTACACAAGGCCAAGGATATCATCTGACCGTTTCTGGAGCTATCAGCAATGAAGCTATTACTCCTGCGTTCTGTATGATCAAGGGCGCATTTTCCCTCATATGCGCCTCAACACTGAAGCCATTGCTGGATTGCCCTGCTTAGAAGAAGCACTTGATTGCTTTCGTGATGCAGGTCTGCTCGGCTTCAGAATGCATAAAGAACACTGGTATGAAGAACTTTTGCTTCAATTCTATGCTACCCTCCACATCCATGGCTACTACAGGAGATACGAAGACATGGGTTCTCGAGTGGATGACAGAAATGTTAGTCATGAAGCTAAAGCTCTTGGCGTCATTGAGCTCACAGCCTACCCACTCCGGAGAGCTGTTTGAACCTGGTTGTCAACTCCACCGCGATGCACCGAGAGCATCTTCCATAAGCCGAGCCCAACATGAGTCGATGTTGAGCATGATGAAGCCTCTCGCCACATGACGCTGAATACCCTCAGGAATTCTTTGTTGATGACCTTGAGTATCTGCCTCGTACAATATATCACACCATCAGGCGAACTCCATGGCCTATCAAAGGGCATTCATCATCTGCAAAACTTGAAGGAGCCATGAAGACATTGGTCTTTTACATCCTCAATGGCATCAGCTTCAATACGCAAGATTTCTTCATCCGGCAATTGGCTGCGTCTGGATTTGATCTTTTTGGTCTGAAATTTTATGCTCCATGGGTTATGCGCCTCATCAAGATGCACTCTGCTATCAACTATCAGCCCTCTGCTCGCAATCATCTGATCTTTCTACCAGAGGTTGATATGTCAGTTGAAGCCATATACCCTGAGCCTGCCAAGAAGCCTCTTTGTCTTCAAAATGCGGATCACCATAGCTTCACTCAACCCATGGAAGGCGTCCAAGCAGTAACTCGTGTCTATCCTCTGGCTGGGAACACACGTCTGCCTCACCGTGCGCAGACTGAAGCTACTGAGAGCACAATTGGCCAAAGACCCAGGAAGCGCTCTCGCATCCTCAATGATCGAGAACTTCTTGTCGCACTACATTAGAAACAAGATAAGCATCACTTCTGGCTCAAGCGACAAATGCAAAGCCTCTTGGTGGATGTCAATCGCATTCGAAACCTTGCCACCAAGAATGCTTTTGTCACTCACGAGACCTGTCGGCGATCATGGAAGAGTTTGACCCTGCTCAAGGTCAAGCAGATCTTCAAGACGATGGCTTCATCGAACGCTTCAAGTTTGACTCCTCCTCCACGGAATGTAGTCCTCTGACGAACTCCATCACTTGAGGACTCGACTATTCTTCCTCCGCTGCAGCTGTCAATGCCAGAGTGATCAATGATGACGATGATGCTACTTCACCGCCCCTACTTGCTCGCAGACGACATCGCACTAAGTTCATCTGCCGCCCAACAACAACGACAACCCTGCTGCATCATCTACTTCGAAGAGGACGAGTAGACGCTCTATGTCTTCAAACCTTTTGGTCCTTCATCGACAAAAGGGGAGAAGCATATGAGTTTGATAGTCTTCAAGCGGGTTCATAAGGGCGGTTGCATAATATTTTGCCTAGTGTTTACAACTCTCGCTTTTGATACATTTGGTTCTTTGAGTTGTAACACTTAAACTCGATGATCGTCGCTACTTATTTGCTTTCTTGTGGTGCGATGATAAATTCGCAGGTGCGATGATAACTCGCCGCACTTAGATCATTCTGCAGACGTCCATTTTTCATTATGCATGTCATTCTCTTAGTTATATCATTTCATGCATGATGAATTATCTTCATAAGTTGAAGAGGATCTCCACAAGTACAACTTTGGCATGTGCATTTGCATTCCAAAAGCAAACTACTTATATGCACATCTTCGTGGGGAGCCTTTGCCACTTATGAAGACAATTCCTATCCTTTACAAATTTCACATACTTTATCCCGTTGAAAACTTCAACCAGTTTGTCATCAATCACCAAAAGGGGAGATTGTAAGTGCATCTAGTGCCACCCCTAGTTGGTTTTGGAGTATTGACGACAAATGTGGTTGAGGGACTAATCGTTTGTGAGAATTGCAGGATAACGCAGTAGTGTCCCCCATTGATTCGGTTTACCTACCGGAGATGACCCTAAAATGTATGAAGACATTGGCGACAATGGTGGTATGTGAAGATATTCATATTGAAGTCTATGACATGAGAAGACATTGAGTGGAGACTATGGAGCTAAAAGGCGTGTCGTTTCGTTGTTTCCTTTTCTTCTTTGTTGAGTCATAGGAACCACCGTCTTTGTTAAGTGGGGTCCAAGTGATCAAAGTCGAATGATCAAGTGATGCTCAACCCAAATCCTATGTCTTCGAGCGAAGACAATGAGAGCAAAACTTATCCAGAGTGGATGAGTCACTTTGCTTGTAGCCCAAGTAAAGTTGTCGTGTGTGTTTGAAATCGACCGTTGGAACACGTGTCGGTTCCTTAGTGACCAGGGTCATTTCGGACATAACAGGTCGGGTTGCCTAGTGACTATAAATAGCCCACCCCTACACCATAAATTGGTGGCTGCTCGAGAGTTAGTGCACGGCTTTTGTCGTTTGAGAGCAACCCACCTCGAAGCCTTTGAGAGAGAAATCCTTGCAGGACAAAGCCCAAACACCCAGAGCCAAAGAGTGTTAGGCATCACTAAAGTCTTTACTGCTCACGTGACTCAAGACTTATTACACTTGAGGACCTGTGAATCCTCCGGCTGGTTAGGCGTCGCGCTCGAGCATCCAAGAGTCATTGTGGATTGCCGTGAACGCTTGATCATGAAGGTTCGGAAGTCTACCTTGAAGACTTACAGAGTGATTGGGCGAGGACTGTGTCCTTAGCTCAAGGGAATAAGGTGAAGACGCGGTCTTCGAGTTGAATCTCAGCCTCCCTAACTAGATGTACAGCTTGTCACAGACAAGCTCGAACTGGTCCAACAAATCTTGTGTCTTCAACAAGTGACTGGTTCTATCTTCTCCCTCTCCTTACTTAGAGTTTGTCTTCGTGAAGTCATTGCCTATTTGTCATACATGTCTGACTTCATTGCTTGACTACTTTTGTTGATTGGCTTCTCACTATCTTCCATCTTGATCCTTACTACCCAGCTGCTATTAGTCTTGTACTTTCACGTTATTGCATACTTGACTATGGTTTGCTTGTTGTAGTTTATCTTCCGCTGCATATCAATTAGGTTATTTCTATTCTTTGTCTTTGAAACATCCATGTTTTGAAGACTTCCCTATAAATCGCCTATTCACCCCCCTCTAGTCGATAACTAGCACTTTCAGCTTCTGAGGGGTCTTTGTCTCCTACATCAATCGGCAATTGCTCTACTTGCGAGCCGTTAGATTCATCAAACTTCACATCTACCGTTTCTTCAACCTTTCGGGTGAAATTGTTGTAGACACGGTATGTGTGAGAGTTTGAGCCATAACCAAGTAGGAAACCTTCATGAGACTTAGGAGCAAATTTAGAACGACGATGCTTATCAAGAATGTAGCACTTTGAGCCGAATACTCAAAAGTATCCAACTTGGGGTTTATTATTGGTGAGAAGCTCAGATGCCGCCTTGCCGAGTAGCTTGTGAAGATACAAGCGATTTGTTGCATGACAAGCTATCTCAACCGCTTCCGCCTAAAAGTGCTTGCCGTCTGTACTCATCAAGCATCGTTCTCGCCATTTCGATGAGCTTCGGTTCTTCCTCTCAACAACTCCATTTTGTTGAGGTGTGTACGTAGAGTAGAACTCGTGTGAAATCCTTCTTCGTCAAGAAAGGTGTCACATTTATGTTCTTGAACTCCGTTCCGTTATCGCTGCGAACCTTCTTGATCTTCACTTCAAATTGATTTTGGGCCTTCCTAGCTAAGTTTTTGAAGATCTTTTGGACCTGCGATTTGTCATCAAGAAAGAACACCCATGTAAATCTTGAAAAATCATCAACTAGACCAAAACAATTTCCACCGAGACTTTTATAAGCGTTGGGACCAAAGAGATCCATATGAAGAAGCTCGAGTGGCCTCCTTATGGTCATGATGTTCTTCACGGGATGCCTTCCTCCAACCTGTTTACCTGCCTGACAAGCGCTGCAAAGTCTATCCTTATCAAATATGACATCGTTAACTCCAAGGATACGATTTCCTTTAATAAGCTTGTCAAGGTTTCGCATGCCAACATGACCTAGTCTTCTATGCCACAACCAGCCTTTAGAAGATTTAGCAATAAAGCAAGTTCTAGGTTGAGCCTTTTTAGTGAAATCAACAATGTATAGATCACCTCTACATACACCGGTAAAGACCATTTTATGATTATCTCTATGAAACACTTGGCAATCTACTTCAGTAAATAGGACATTGAAACCGAAATCAGCAAGTCTAGATACTGAAAGTAAGTTGTAGCCAAGAGATTCAACGAGCATGACATTTTGTATGGAGCTATCGTGTGAGATGGCCACCTTACCGAGGCCAACCACCTTACCCTTTGAGTTGTCACCGAAAGTGACATACTTTCGAGGACCATCTGAGAGAGTCCTGGACTAGGGGGTGTCCGGATAGCCGAACTATCATCTTTGGCCGGACTCCAAGACTATGAAGATACAAGATTGAAGACTTCGTCCCGTGTCCGGATGGGACTTTCCTTGGCGTGGAAGGCAAGCTTGGCGATACGGATATGTAGATCTCCTACCATTGTAACCGACTCTGTGTAACCCTAACCTATCCGGTGTCTATATAAACCGGAGGGTTTTAGTCCGTAGGACGAACAACAATCATACCATAGGCTAGCTTCTAGGGTTTAGCCTCCTTGATCTCGTGGTAGATCTACTCTTGTACTACCCATATCATCAATATTAATCAAGAAGGAGTAGGGTATTACCTCCATAGAGGGCCCGAACCTAGGTAAAAACATCGTGTCCCTTGTCTCCTGTTACCATCGGCCTAGACGCACAGTTCGGGACCCCCTACCCGAGATCCGCCGGTTTTGACACCGACATTGGTGCTTTCATTGAGAGTTCCTCTGTGTCGTCACCGATAGGCCCGATGGCTCCTTCGATCATCAATAACGACGCGGTCCAGGTGAGACTTTTCTCCCGGACAGATCTTCAGTTTGGCGGCTTTGCTGCTGCGGGCAATTCACTTGGCCATCCGGAGCAGATCGAAAGCTACGCCCTGGCCATCGGTCAGATTTGGAAGTTTAAACTACGGCCGACATCGCGGGGACTTGATCTTGACGGATTCGAGCGCAATAGCGTGCCGCACTATCTCGATGGGCATGATCTAACTCGCCGAGCGGTGTCACGGAGGCCGCATTAGTGTCCGCTCGAACATTGATTCGAGCCGATCTCGCCGATCGAGGATGGTTGGTTGGACACCACCCGGGGCTGAAATCTCTCTGGCGATTGAGGCGAACACAATCCTGTCGCTGCGAAGACCGCGACTCCAAGGTGCCGGACTCCTCTCCGGACTCTGAACCCTCGCGCCCCGCTAATCGAATCCGATTGGGCGCCGGTCATGGAGTTCATCGCCGCGGACATCTTTCAAAGACTCGCCCTTTGGCGACATCTTGAAATCACTAAAGTCTCTCTTTATCGGAGAGCCCTGGACGGACTACGGTCGGGAAGGTTGGGATGCGGACGACGAAGAAATCCAACGCCCACCCACCACCCACTTCGTAGCCACTGTCGAAAGCTTACACGACGTGCTCAATTTCGACTCCGAAGGCATCGACGGTATGGACGACGATGTAGGAGACAACCATGAACCAGCACCTATAGGATGCTGGACAACCACCTCATCCCATGATGTATACATGGTGGATACACCTAAAGGAAGTGACGACGAGGAACAACGGGATGCTACGAAGAATAAATCCCTAAAAGCGGTCAAACGGCAAGCGTAAACGCCGCACCAAGTCCCGCTCTACAAAGACCCAGCCATAGAGCAGGGCGAACCGTGGACTGACATTTAACATGCTATCGAGCAACCGTCCAACAGGACAACTTGGATAAACAACCCGTCCCGGTGAAGACAACATCGAGGACTTCACGCCGGACAAATTGTTGGAGCAGAATAACCTCCACAAAAGGCTCGCCGCCATCTGCTGTAGCCTGAAAAAGGTAAGCGAAGCTCAAAACAGCGGAAGATGCACTCAGAATCGGATGGAGCAAAGTATTCAACACCGCGAGACAAATACGGCGGCGATCGCCGAACAAAGAGCTACCCAAAGAGAAAACTACTGCCTGAATTTGATGAGGAGGCCTTAGAGCCCCACAATCAAAAAGTAAGAAGGCCACCGGTCGGATGGACGACCCCACGGCAAAAAGAGAGCGGCAAATGGCGCGCACACAAGCCGCACGCGATCCGCATAAGGATTCACATCAAAAGGATGGCCGATTAGGTCCATCTATGGGCGAAAGCAAGCTCTTCAAAGCAATGCAAAACGCCAAATATCCGAACATCACGGCACACCCAAATACAGGGGCGCTGCACATCCCCTATGTTTCACCAATGAGGTGCTGGAACACGAATTTCCAGTGGGATTCAAACCCGTAAACATAGAGGCATACGACGGAACAATAGACCCTGGAGTCTGGATTGAGGATTACATCCTCCACATACACATGGCTAGAGGAGATGATCTCCACGCTATAAAATACTTACCCCTCAAACTCAAAGGGCCAGCTCGGCATTGGCTTAAAAGCCTTCCCGAAAATACCATTGGAAGCTGGGAAGAGCTCGAGGATGCGTTTCGGGCAAATTTTCAGGGGACCTATGTCCGCCCTCCGGATGCAGACGATCTAAGTCACATAACTCAACAGCCCGGAGAGTCAGCCCGGAAATTCTGGAATAGGTTCCTTACTAAAAAGAACCAAATAGTCGATCGTCGGACGCCAAGCCTTAGCAGCCTTCAAACACAACGTCCAGGGAGACGAATGGCTCGCTTAACACCTCGCCAAGAAAAGCCAAGAACAATGGCCGATTAACAAGCCTCATGACCCGCTTATGCGGGAGAGGATAGCTGGCTAGCAAGATGCAGCACCAGCGACCCAAGTACATCCAAGTCGAGGATGGAAATGGGAAACCACAGCAACAAGGACCAACGCCGGATTAAGGGAACGGTCCAAAGAGCACGGCGATCAACGCGGATTCAAAAGCTCACGGCAGAACAATAAAAAGCTGCCCTTAAGGACAATAGCGATGAGCTATCCAACTTAAACAAAATCTTGGACAAGATATGTCAAATCCACAAGACTCCGGAAGCACGCAAACCATACCCACAGAGATTGTTGGGTCTTCAAACAGTCTGGCAGACTCAACGTCGAACACAAGGGGCTCGACACACCAAGTGAGGATGATGACGAACCCCACAAGCAGAGCACCGGAAAACAAAAGAATTTCCCACAAGAGGTTAAAACAGTAAACTCACTTCACGAGATAAAAGGGAAAAACAGAGTGGCGCCCATTAAGATGCACGCCGCACATACTACCCTAGCGGAGTACCAACACTGGTTGTCAAAACCAATCACCTTCGACCATCAGGACTACTCCGAAAGTATCCGGAACGCAGGATGGACTGCCTTGATATTGGATCCTATAATCGACGGATTCCAATTTACACAAGTCCTCATGGATGGCGGCAGTGACATAAACCTGATATATCAGAACACAATCCGCAGGATGGGGATAGACCCAACCAAAATTCTCCATAGCAACACCTCCTTTAAAGGGGTAATGCCAGCCCATATGCCCATTGTACGGGCTCCTCATCGCTAGAAGTTGTGTTCGGTTCATCCGACAACTTCCGTCATGAAAAGTTAGTCTTCCATGTTGCCCCATTTAAAAGTAGCCATCAAGCACTATTGGGACGTGAAGCTACCGCTTTAACGCAATACCGCATTATGCATCTCTTACACTTAAAATGCCCGGTCCACGCGGCATCATCTCATTAAAAGGGAGTATTAAGTGTTACTCGAGCACGGGAGAATGCGAGGCTGCCTTGATAGCCCCACACCAGCCCGGCTCCGCTAACCAAAGCACCTGAATAGGTCAATCGAACCCCGGACACGGCTAGACGAGTCCGGCGCCTACTAGCGGCATACCCCCGTACAAGGGGCTGCACGCATGTACAACAAGAGACAATAAAGCTCAACTTTATTCACTTCTCGAATCGTACTCTGTTTATTTAATATAAAGTACATTTTTCGCACGATCTTTTTTCTTTTCAACTAAGTTCCTCTCTTTTACAGATGAACAACGTGCTACACCCGGCCCAGATACGGCACAACAGAGACACAGGCGCAGACGCAAGAGGGACCGTTGCAAGGATTCTTTTCAGATTAAGACCTGCGTAAACCTTTTTACTGTCTCTTGTTGATATACATCCCCGGTTTCTTACTATAACCGAGGAGGAGGTTGGCGTTTTGGCATTGGCCGCACCAGAATTTTTATGCTGCACGGACACCGGGGCTTAGGGCATTATTCCGCCTGCTTTTATAAAGACCGAATACCTTAGGGAGTGTTCGCGCCTCGAGTTAGGCCTTATATGCATCAGCTCGAATCATGTCTTTGGTCAAATGTTGGGTTTGCTCGGCTCGTGTTTTGCTGCCTTACGCCCGTTCTATCGGCTAACGCGGCACCGGAGAACTACTACGATTGTGCCCGGTTCGCCGAGGCGAGCACCTCAAGAGAGAAAGCCGGCTGACTATCATGATATAGCGAGACTGGTCAACCACTCGATGACTCACCGAATGTTTAGAATTCCTCCGCATTAACGAAGGACCGTTTTGATCCAGCACATACGCTTCGAATTCGGGAGAGTGCGGTGCCCCGTGGGCTATATAGTAGCCCCACCTCGAACTCCTATGGCTAAGTGAAAGTGATAAAGCATTATAGTCCGGTTGCCTAGTTTGCTACGCTACCACCTCCTTAATAGGACCAAGACGTTGGATTAAGTGTGAAAAGCGCTTCTTTGCAAACACCCCGCACTATGTGCGTGGGGGCTGAAGCCAAGGACTGCCATCTTTCAAAGTTATATATACATATACATCAACGGCCGACAGGAGTAGTTTACTACTTGAACGCACAAGTATAAAAAGCTCTTATATTATATTGAAACATTGTTTTCACAAATCATACATGTCATTTAAACATAATATCCTTCGAGCACTGCTGCCTCTATTAAACGCAGCGCCTGCAGACTTCCTCAAAATAGTGCTCGGCGGTACTCGGCTTCTATCCGAATCTTGGGATGCAACGTCGGTGGCCTTCATCTCCGCCCAAAGATGTCTTGACACGGGCCGAGCCATCCGCGCCCTCAATACACGCCGACCGCTTCATTGCGTTGATACGCGGTACCGCACCAAGGAACTGCTGCACTAAACCAAAATAACTCTTTGGTGGGGTTCGCCGCCACAAATGAGTCATGACATGCTTCATGGCAAGTTCGGATAATCGATTCAGCTCGCCCATTCGCCAACCGATCGTTAACGGAAGAGGACGCCCGACTATGGAATTGCGACCAATATAGCTCTTCCCTTTTGTGCCCCTTCCGCCTCGGAAGTGCTCAATCGCGTCTGCAGCGTTCGCCGCTAAGTCCAGATAAGCATCCTTCGAACTCCACAACTTGTCCAACTGAGCATACCCGGATCCTTATATTTCCTCCGCAGCGTA
The DNA here is from genome assembly GCA_021605205.1 of Aegilops longissima. NCBI lineage: Eukaryota > Viridiplantae > Streptophyta > Magnoliopsida > Poales > Poaceae > Aegilops > Aegilops longissima. Next base: position 142,176,938 of record CM038678.1, on the reverse strand, counting down.
AACGGTTTTCCAGCCGCAATAGCCCCGCCCGACTCAGCTCCTCCTTGGCAGCTCTCAAAGCGGAACGGCATCCTTGATTCGGCGGTGGCCTTTCTCAGGCCCTCTTGCTCCGCTTGACGTTTTTTTCAAGAACCTCGCAGCGGTCGGTAGTATTCTTCAACTTTATGGCCATATCGGCCATTTCCTCTTTTCTTCAAAGCAGTGAGCAGCCCGCTCGCTTTTAGCTCTTCGCCGCCCTTAAAGCGGCCGCATTACTTCTCGCTTGCTCTTTAGCTCGGCGAAGTTCCGCACGCAGCTCCTCCACAACAGCGGCACCACCGCATTAAGCATACAAGTCATAAGGCACGGGCGTCAAGCTCCCTTACCAGGTGTCCGCGAGAAGTCGTGATACCTTGTGACTCGTCAAACCGTTTATTGACCAGCGCGATGTCCGCATCCGCCTCGTCAAGTTGCCGCTTTAGTTCGGCAAAATCATCAGTCCGGCTGGCCACCGGACGCCCCGCCACCTATTTTGGAGCGGCGCAAAATGTTATAAGTGAGATTGTGATCCTCGGCACGCTGTCAATTTTGACAACATACCGAGTCTCAGGGGCTACTATTTATACAGGGCGCATTTTATATGCATAACTGTCAGAAGGTACATCATTTTTACGTACCTCGAACCCCGTCAGTAAGCTTCTGACGGCTTCATGCAATCCGCTCTCAGCGGATGCAATTCTTTCAATCACCGTACCCATTAGCGCACGGTGATCTTCTGAGATAGCCGCTCGCCCGAGCAGATCCTTCAGCTCCTCCGACCGCACACCAGTTGGCGCCGGACCTTCCGGCCCCGCCGGACCCGGGGAAACCCTCCGAGACGACACCTCAGGGTCGTCCGCCCCGCATGAAGGTGTGACAGGTGGAGGCGTTTCGCTCTCCATCATCTCCGGAAGAAGATCCCCCGAAGACGAGCTCTGCTGAGAAGGGCTGGGATCCAAACTACAAGGTACAATTTCGGTTATCTTCAGAAATAAATACAGGGATGTTCTTTATTCACAGGACCCCTTCTTTTTACTTACGGCTCGCTGGAGGGCTGATCCCCTTGGGGAAATAGTGCAGCTGGGTTACTTCCCAGTGCCGGACTCTCTGACGAAGATTTCTTTCCCCTCTTTGAGGCCTTGACCTCCGGATCTTCCGAAGCGGTCCTCTTCTCTCCTTGGAGGGTGGGACCTTTGATCCCTCCTTCCTCGAAAGTCTCCTTCGTGGAGGCAGTTGCTTCCCCGCTCCCCCCTTCGCCTTCTTTAAAAGGCGCGGCCTTCAACATCTTGGTCAACATGGGATCCGGCGTGGTCTCTGGGAGGGGAGCCGGACACCTCATTAACTTTGCCTTGGCTATCCACTCCTGTTCAAGAAACGGCTCCTTTAAAGGGCATATATATGATAAATGAATGAACAGCCTGTCCGGTTACAGGACTACTTACTTGAGTATCTGGGCGATTGCAGCTTAGCCCTGCGTCCTGAGTCAAGTCTGGACACTTCTCTTGTGATCCGAAGAACAGTTTATACATCTCCACGGGTGTCGTACCCATGAAATGTTGGAGAGCTCATGGTCCCTCCGGATTGAATTCCCATAGACAGAGGGGGCGACGTTTGCAGGGCAGAAGGCGCCGAATCAACATAACCTGCGCCACTGCGACCAGATTGATCTCTCTTTCTTGGAGGTCTCGAACACGGCCCCGCAACTGTGAGGAACGTCCTTGGACGGCCCCAGTCGAGCCCCTTGTTGACCCATGACGCCACCGATGTGGTGGACTGGCGAAGGCGGAAGCGCCACCCATTTGGTGCCCACAGGAGCGGTGATATAAAACCACTCCCGCTGCCACAAACCAAGCCCTCTTGAAAAGAGCCCTCGGCCACGGAGCATCAGCACACTTGCTTATGACCGCCCCTCCGACTCTGCTTGTTGCCCTCGATCATCTTGGCTCCACCTTGAAGGTCTTGAGCCACAAGCCAAAGTGAGGGTAATATGGAGGAAGGCCTCACATACGACAATGAATGATGAGATATGGAGGATGGACTCTGATTCAAGTCATGAAAATCCAGCCCATAATAAAACATGAGCCCCGCACAAAGGGATCCGTCGGAAGCCTAAACCCGAAGGAAGTGTGACACGAACACCACGCTCTCGCCGGGCTCGGGAGTGGGAATGACCTGCCTGGAGCAGGCAGCCTATGTGAAATCTCCTTTGGTTAGATACCGCATCTCGCAGCTTTAACACATCTTCTTCTGTCACGGAAGAAGACATCCATCGGCCGAGCTGGTCGGAGCCGGACATCGTCGAAGGTCCGAAGCGCCTAAATCTGAAGCTTTGGGTGTTAGAACTCGAAGCGCGAGGCGAACTCTATGGAGGGTGTAAAAAAGAAGAGGGCCTTGGTCTCATTATAAAGGGTTTGAATACCAAGAGCCCTCCCAGTGGTCGATTAGGACTCGCCTTCGATAGAGGAGGCGTGCCAACGGGCACGGTTGGGTTACCCACGTCCGTATTTGATGGGAATCCCGGAATAAGGGGGCGCGATCTACGCTTTGATAAAGACGTGCCAAGGAAACCGCCTCGCTAGACGCGCTGAGGTGGAACAGTAAAATATGATTCATATAAAGGCCTGGCCGTGGTGTGATGTCACGCCGCGGAATACGTCAGCAGATCTGTGCAAAAGTTATTCTCTACGGTGGTATGTGGAACTTGTTTTGCGAGCCGACACTATCCTTGTGTTCAAAACCTTCTATGAAGTATTCGGAGGAGGAACCCGCCTTGCAATGCGAAGACAATATGCACGCCGGACTCCTCGTCATTGAAGCCTGGTTCGGGGCTACCGAGGAGTCTGGACTAGGGGTGTCCGGATAGCGAACTATCATCTTTGGCCGGACTCCAAGACTATGAAGATACAAGATTGAAGACTTCGTCCCGTGTCCGGACGGGACTTTCCTTGGCGTGGAAGGCAAGCTTGGCGTACGGATATGTAGATCTCCTACCATTGTAACCGACTGTAACCCTAACCTATCCGGTGTCTATATAAACCGGAGGGTTTTAGTCCGTGAGGACTAACAACAATCATACCATAGGCTAGCTTCTAGGGTTTAGCCTCCTTGATCTCATGGTAGATCTACTCTTGTACTACCCATATCATCAATATTAATCAAGCAGGAGTAGGGTATTACCTCCATCGAGAGGGCCCGAACCTGGGTAAAAACATCGTGTCCCTTGTCTCCTGTTACCATCCGTCTAGACGCACAGTTCGGGACCCCCTACCCGAGATCCGCCGGTTTTGACACCGACACCATCGTTTTCAGCAAGCTCACGAAACATGTCTTTATCTCTGGTCATGTGATCGGTACATCCACTATCAAGAACCCATTCCTTTCCTCCTGCCATATATCCGCGAAGATTTGCCATAAGACAAAAGTGTCTCATTGCATCATCAAGATCGAAGTCACTATCATCATCCTCATCATAGTATCCATGTTCAACATCGTCATGTGGTGGATCAAATCCTAGAGAGGGTGATTCGTTAGAGTGAGTTTGACAATGATCTTGCTTATGAATTTTTATAGCTTCAGAAATAATATCACTAATAATTCCAACATCTCCTTTGGCACGCATAAGGTTTGTAAGCTCAAATAGACAATCACCAAACATAGAATCACTAGAGTTCATCTTACTCAAGGCAATAGACTTATGGAGAATTTCATCTAAATTTTTTAAGGAATAATTTGGAAATCGTTCCTCAAGAAATTTCCATATAGTATAGGCACAATCAAGAGTAGGCAAACTAGCAATCAAGTTTTTGGGCAATCCTCTTATGATAAGATTGATGGTTCTAAGATTGTGAATCACGTCAAGATCCTCTTCGGGTGTGGGATGCAAGGGATCAATATGAGGTGCACAAGGGCTAGCAATGTACTTGTTCAAATGATATTCATTGAAAATCACAAGCATCTCATGTTTCCACTCATGAAAATATTCTCCATCAAGAATAGGCACTCTATGTCTAAGACTCCCAATAGTAGACTCATCCATCTTCCTCCAATGGTGTTTAAACCAAAGCAATGGAGACCAAAGCTCTGATACCAATTGAAAGGGATCGAGAAGAGGTGTCTAGAGGGGGGGTGATTAGACACTAAGTGCCAAAAGTTACAGTTTTTAACTTTTTAGGTTCAAGTGGAGTTTTGGCACAAGTTTAACAAACACAACACATAATTCAAGCAAGTATGCAAAGAGTATATGAGCAGCGGAAAGTAAAGCATGCAACTCGCAAGAATGTGAGGGGAAGGGTTTGGAGGATTCAAACGCAATTGGAGACACGGATGTTTTTGTCGTGGTTCCGATAGGTGGTGCTATCGTACATCCACGCTGATGGAGACTTCAACCCACGAAGGGTAACGGTTGCGCGAGTCCACAGAGGGATCCACCCACGAAGGGTCCACGAAGAAGCAACCTTGTCTATCCCACCATGGCCGTCGCCCACGAAGGACTTGCCTCACTAGCGGTAGATCTTCACGAAGTAGGCGATCTCCTTGCCCTTACAAACTCCTTGGTTCAACTCCACAATCTTGTCGGAGGCTCCCAAGTGACACCTAGCCAATCTAGGAGACACCACTCTCCAAGAAGTAACAAATGGTGTGTTGATGATGAACTCCTTGCTCTTGTGCTTCAAATGATAGTCTCCCCAACACTCAACTCTCTCTCACAGGATTTGGATTTGGTGGAAAGAAGATTTGAGTGGAAAGCAACTTGGGGAAGGCTAGGGATGGCAATGGGTTGGGTTTGGGGTGGGTGGAGCTGGTCCAAATCCAACCCATGACCCATCTTCCTACTCTCTGCCCATCCACCAAATTATCTATGGGCAGAACTTGTGCCCATGCCCAAACCTGCTGGATACCCACATACCCATGGAGCTCCATGGGCATAGAAAAGTCAGCATGAAGCCTTCCTAAAGATCAAATTAGCTCATCATCATTCACTCACAAATGACAACATAGGCTACATGCATAAGTAGGCAACAAGTAATATGATGAGTCCTTAAGCGTGACATACCAGAGGTTGATTCTGCAGCATATAGCTTATGGCACCAGTTGTATATTGCCTGCCATTTCCCATTGATTCGCTCTTTCTACTGTGGCCCCACATGTCATGAGGGTATCCATTGGATATCCATGGAGCACAAATTATAACCGTGCCCAACCCGGCTGTTCGTGGGTATCCATATCCACGGACCCATGGGCAAAAATGCGCTCCATACCCTTGCCCAACCGGGTCAGGTATCCATGGGTATCCAGATCCATGGATAAAATTGCCATCCCTAGGGAAGGCTAGAGATCAAGATTTATATGGTAGGAATGGAATATCTTGGCCTCAACACATGAGTAGGTGGTTCTCTCTAAACCGGATCTTTGGAAGTGTAGGTTCGATTCGATGGCTCTCTCCACGAATGAAGAGTGGGTGGAGGGGTATATATAGCCTCCACACAAAATCCAACCGTTACACGCAACTTGCCAAACTCGGTGGGACCGAATTGATAAACTCGGTCGGACCGATTCAGCAAATCTAGTGACCGTTAGGATTTTCGGTGGGACCGACATGCAACTCGGTAGGACCGATATGGTTAGGGTCAGGCATAACGTAATCTCGGTGAGACCGACATACAAACTCGGTGAGACCGATTTTGGTAATAAGCTAACAGAGAGTTTGCATTGTAATCTCGGTAGTACTGACATTTAAACTCGGTGAGACCGAATTTGGTAATGGACATACACGAGAGATTATAATCCCATCTCGGTGAGACTGAGATCCCTATCGGTGCAAACCGATTTGCCTAGGGTTTGTGGCGGTGGCTAAGACATCTGAACTCGGTGGCGCGGATAGAAAGAATCGGTAGGGCCGAGTTTGACTTTTGGTTTAGGACATATGTGGATGTGAGAAAGTAGTTGAGGGCTTTGGAGCGTATCACTAAGCAATCAGAGAGCAAGAAACTCATTAAGCAACACCTCATCCCTCTTGATAGTATTGGCTTTTCCTATAGACTCAATGTGATCTTGGATCACTAAAATAGAAAGTGTAGAGTCTTGATCTTGAGGCTTGAGCCAATCCTTTGTCCTTAGCATGTTGAAGGGTTCCACATCCTCTAGTCCATGCCACTTCATTGTTGAACTTGTCGAAACATACTAGATAAAAGTGTTAGTCCAACAAGAGATATGTTGACATTAATAACAAAATCACCCAGGAGCACTTGTGTTTTCAATCTCCCCTTTTGGTAATTGATGACAACATACATCAAAGCTTTAGATAAAGATATAAAGAATTAACGAGTAAAGCTTTGGAAAGACATGTAACATGCATAGGCTCCCCTACATGTATGCAATCATGTGAATATGGAATAGAGAGGCATGTGAGAGCATAACCATGACAGAGTAAGCAATGTGTTACATGTATCTTGGCTATATGCATTGGAGCAAATGATGTGAATATGGAAAATGTACCTTCATGCTCATGAGTCCTTCTTGCAAACAGTATGTACATCAGCAAGAATTCCTCATACACATGATTGTGATGCATATACTTACCTTGTGGTCTTTAGTTGGCTTAGGATAGAATGAACTCATGCAAACAAGGTTAGATAACACAGATACACCCATCGCCGTGAGCAAGCAAAAGAAGCCACAAGAGTACCAAGACTGGATGACATCTAGAGAGTGAGTACTAAGTACCACATTGAATATAGACATGTACCCAAAGGTAAAGATGTGCAATGAATTTAAAGAATTTCTTTCCCTTAGATGTCTTGCTCCCTCGAATCTAGCATGGCATATCGGGAGAAGATAGGGAATGTAAAATCGAGCTCAAAGAAACAAATGAACAGAGCTAATGCAAATAAGCATATATGAACATGTCTTTCCCTCAAGAAGACATGTGGCATCTCTCCTCTTGAACACCAAGCATCTGTGATCCTTGAAGATTACTCTCTTCTTGAGTATTCTCTCCCCCGAGATATCTTTCTCCCCTGTTGAAGTGATAAGCTTTGATGTGATCTCTCTCCCTTTGACATCAATTTCCAAGAAGGGCCTTCGAATTTGTCGTGAATGGGTTTGGTCCTTGAGTCACAGATAAAGCACCGATAAAATGTGATGCTTGTAGAGGACAAGATTCATGGAGTGGAGCTGGATCAATAGTAATGCAGAATAAGTGGCAAAATGTTTTTCCTGAGTGAAATCGGTGGCACTGAGTGGTATGCTTCGGTTGCACATCAATGATTTCGTTAGACCGAAGACAAGAAACCGGCGTGACTGAAGTTCATCACAGAGAAAACACTTGTCACCTCAGCTCACTAGACAAGTAAGATCTCAAAAGGATTTGCAAGGAATTAACTGAAAGATTTGCAATGAATTGGATGCAGGGAATGCAGAACAGAATAGAAAAGAGAAGAAAAGAAAATAAATCTAGATGAAGTTTTTTTTGAAAGGGGAAACAAATATGCATGAGACAAATGCAAAAGGAAACACAGGAGAACTTCATCTTGAATTGGGCGGTGACAAAGTCACCTATGTTAGAGTATATTGACTTAGGAGTCAAGTGAGATCACTTGATCATATGTCATACTCATCGTTTAAGCTCAAAATGGGGTTACCATTTTTCATTTAAGCATCTTGATGTATTCACATCTTGTCGAGTTGCTTTGACTCATGTCTTGGAGTAAAGCTTCTCTAAGATGGAATGACATACCTTGGGTGGTGGTGTTGATCGTGATCATGTAGTTGAACTTGTGTGGGTTGCTCAAGGTTGATGTAGCTCATCAAGAGTTGGGAGCACCACTTGGAATTTGAGTTCATCTACCTACATGGGTTAGTTCTTGCAAGGAAGAGCACTTGTATATCCAAAATGACAATCATGAAACTCAACATAGAATTTTTCAAAGGATATGTTTGAATGATTTCGTGCTTCCTTGTCTTCAACCACCATTGTGTAGAGACTTGGTGATGTGGAGATTGCTCAAGATGTGAGTGAGTTGCAATCTCATAGACTTAGATTCATCCAAGTACCTACAAGGGTTAGATAACATGCAAGGAGCAAATATATCCAAGATATAAGATTTGTTGGGGAACGTTGCAGAAAATAAAAAATTTCCTACGGTTTCACCAAGATCCACCTATGATTTCATCTAGCAACGAGTGATAGGAGTGCATCTACATACCTTTGTAGATCGCGAGCGGAAGCGTTCAAGAGAACGGGGTTGAGGGAGTCGTACTCGTCGTGATCCAAATCACCGATGACCAAGTGCGAACGGATAGCACCTCGCGCTCAACACACGACGGAGCGGATGACGCCTCCGCACCTTGATCCAGCAAGGAGGAGGAGAGGTTGAAGAAGATCCAGCAAAGACGACGGCGTGGTGGTGGATGCAAGAGGTTCGTGCAGAGCTTCACCGAGCTTCATGAGAGGGAGAGGTGTAGCAGGAGGGAGGGAGGCGCCCGGTGTTGGGTGCGGCTGCCTCCCACCCCCTCTTTATATAGGGACCCTGGGGCGCGGCCCTAGGAGATGGGATCTCCTAGGGGGCGCCGGCCAAGGGGCGTGGAGTGCCCCCCAAGGCAAGTGGAGGCGTCCCCTCCCCTAGGGTTCCCAACCCTAGGCGCGGAGGGGGGCCCAGGGGGAGTGCACCAGCCCACCAGGGGCTGGTTCCCCTCTCACTTCAGCCCATGGGGCCCTCCGGGATAGGTGGCCCCACCCGATGGACCCCGGGACCCTTACCGTGGTCCCAGACAATACCGGTGGACCCGAAACTTTCCCGATGGTCAAACTCGACTTCCCATATATAATTCTTTACCTCCGGACCATTCCGAACTCCTCGTGACGTCCGGATCTCATCCGGGACTCCGAACAACTTTCAGTTTGCTGCATACTCATATCTCTACAACCCTAGCGTCACCGAACCTTAAGTGCGTAGACCCTACGGGTTCGGGAGACAGGCAGACATGACCGAGACTGCTCTCCGGTCAATAACCAACAGCGGGATCTGGATACCCATGTTGGCTCCCACATGCTCCTCGATGATCTCACCGGATGAACCACGATGTAGAGGATTCAAGCAACCCCGTATACAATTCCCTTTGTCAATCGGTATGTTACTTGCCCGAGATTCGATCGTCGGTATCCCAATACCTCGCTCAATCTCGTTACCGCAAGTCACTTTACTCGTCTGTAATGCATGATCCCGTGACCAAACACTTGGTCACTTTGAGCTCATTATGATGATGCATTACCGAGTGGGCCAGTGATACCTCTCCGTAATACGGAGTGACAAATCCCATCTCGATCCGTGACAACCCAATGACACTTTCGGAGATACCTGTAGTGCACCTTTATAGTCACCCGATTACGTTGTGACGCTTGGTACACCCAAAGCACTCCTACGGTATCCGGAGTTACACGATCTCATGGTCTAAGGAAAGGATACTTGACATTGGAAAAGCTCTAGCAAACGAACTACACGATCTTGTGCTATGCTTAGGATTGGGTCTTGTCCATCACATCATTCTCCTAATGATGTGATCCCGTTATCAATGACATCCAATGTCCATAGTCAGGAAACCATGACTATCTATTGATCAACGAGCTAGTCAACTAGAGGCTCACTAGGGACATGTTGTAGTCTATGTATTCACACGTGTATTACGATTTCCGGATAATACAATTATAGCATGAATAAAAGACAATTATCATGAACAAGGAAATATAATGATAATCCTTTTATTATTGCCTCTAGGGCATATTTCCAACAGTCTCCCACTTGCACTAGAGTCAATAATCTAGTTACATTGTGATGAATCGAACACCCATAGAGTTCTGGTGTTGATCATGTTTTGCTCGCGGAAGAGGTTTAGTCAACGGATCTGCAACATTCAGATCCGTATGCACTTTGCAAATTTCTATGTCTCCATCTTGAACATTTTCACGAATGGAGTTGAAGCGACGCTTGATGTGCCTGGTCTTCTTGTGAAACCTGGGCTCCTTGGCAAGTGCAATGGCTCCAGTGTTGTCACAGAAGAGTTTGATCGGCCCCGATGCATTGGGTATGACTCCTAGGTCGGTGATGAACTCCTTCACCCAAATTGCTTCATGCGCTGCCTCTGAGGCTGCCTTGTACTCCGCTTCACATGTAGATCCCGCCACGACGCTCGCTTGCAATCGCACTACCATCGCTCCACCATTCAACATATACACGATCCGGTTTGTGACTTAGAGTCATCAGATCGTGTCGAAGCTTAGCGCCGACGTAACCCTTTCTGACGAGCTCTTCGTCACCTCCATAAACGAAACATGTCCTTAGTCCTTTTCGTACTTCAGGATATTATTGACCGTTGTCCGTTGTTCCTTGCGGGATTACTTTGGTATCTTCCTACCAAACTTACGGCAAGGTTTACATCAGTGTCGGTACACAAGATGGCATACATAATAGACCCTATGGCTGATGCATAGGGATGACACTCATCTCTTCTATATCTTCTGCCGTGGTCGGACATTGAGCCGAGCTCAATTTCACACCTTGTAATACAGCAAGAACCCTTTCTTGGACTGATCCATTTTGAACTTCTTCAATATCTTATCAATGTATGTGCTTTGTGAAAGACCTATGAGGCGTCTCGATCTATCTCTATAGATCTGGATGCCTAATATATAAGCAGCTTCTCCAAGGTCCTTCATTGAAAAACTCTTATTCAAGTAGGCCTTAATGTTGTCCAAAAGTTCTATATCATTTCCCATCAAAAGTATGTCATCTACATATAATATGAGAAATGCTACAGAGCTCCCACTCACTTTCTTGTAAACGCAGGCTTCTCCATAAGTCTGCATAAACCCAAACGCTTTGATCATCTCATCAAAGCGAATGTTCCAACTCCGAGATGCTTGCACCAGCCCATAAATGGATCGCTGGAGCTTGCATACCTTGTTAGCATTCTTAGGGTCGACAAAACCTTCCGGCTGCATCATATACAGTTCTTCCTTAAGATAGCCGTTAAGGAATGCCGTTTTGACATCCATTTGCCATATCTCATAATCATAGTATGCGACAATTGCTAACATGATTCGGACGGACTTTAGCTTCACTACGGGAGAGAAAGTCTCATCGTAGTCAACCCCTTGAACTTGTCGATAACCCTTAGCGACAAGTCGAGCTTTATAGATGGTAACATTGCCATCCGCGTCCGTCTTCTTCTTAAAGATCCATTTGTTTTCTATCGCTCGCCGATCATCGGGCAAGTCTGTCAAAGTCCATACTTTGTTTTCATACATGGATCCTATCTCGGATTGCATGGCTTCAAGCCATTTGTTGGAATCTGGGCCGCCATCGCTTCTTCATAGTTCAAGGTTCACCGTTGTTCAACAACATGATTTCCGTGACAGGGTTGCCATACCACTGGTGTGGAACGTGTCCTTGTGGACCACGGGTTCAAGAGCAACTTGATCCAAGTACCTTGATCATCATCATTAATTTCCTCTCCAATCGGTGTAGGCACCACATGAACATTTTCCTGAGCTGCACTACTTTCCAGTTCAAGAGGTAGTACTTCATCGAGTTCTACTTTCCTCCCACTTACTCCTTTTGAGAGAAACTCTTTTTCGAGAAAGGATCCGTTCTTGGCAACAAAGATCTTGCCTTCGGATCTAAGGTAGAAGGTATACCCAATGGTTTCCTTGGGGTATCCTATGAAGACGCATTTTTCCGACTTGGGTTCGAGCTTTTCAGGTTGAAGTTTCTTGACATAAGCATCGCATCCCCAAACTTTTAGAAACGACAGCTTAGGTTTCTTTCCAAACCATAATTCATACGGTGTCGTCTCAACGGATTTAGACGGTGCCCTATTTAAAGTGAATGTAGTTGTCTCTAAAGCGTATCCCCAAAATGATAGCGGTAAATTAGTAAGAGACATCATAGATCGCACCATATCCAATAGAGTGCGACACGACGCTCGGACACACCGTTCTGTTGAGGTGTTCCAGCGGCGTGAGTTGTGAAACGATTCCACATTTCCTTAAGTGTGTACCAAATTCGTGACTTAAATATTCTCCTCCACGATCTGATCGTAAGAACTTTATTTTTCGGTCACGTTGATTCTCTACCTCATTCTGAAATTCCTTGAACTTTTCAAAGGTCTCAGACTTGTGTTTCATCAAGTAGACATACCCATATCTACTCAAGTCATCAGTGAGAGCGAGAACATAACGATATCCTCCATGAGCCTCAACGCCATTGGACCGCATACATCGGTATGTATGATTTCCAATAAGTTGGTTGCTCACTCCATTGTTCCGGAGAATGGAGTCTTGGTCATTTTGCCCATAAGGCATGGTTTGCATGTGTCAAATGATTCATAATCGAGAGACTCTAAAAGTCCATCGGCATGGAGCTTCTTCATGCGCTTGACACCAATGTGACCAAGGTGGCAGTGCCACAAGTATGCGGGACTATCGTTATCAACTTTACATCTTTTGGTATTCACACTATGAATATGTGTAACATCACGTTCGAGATTCGTTAAGAATAAACCATTAACCATCGGAGCATGACCATAAAACATATCTCTCATATAAATAGAACAACCATTATTCTCGGATTTAAATGAGTAGCCATCTCGCATTAAACGAGATCCTGATACAATGTTCATGCTCAAACTTGGCACTAAATAACAATTATTGAGGTTTAAAACTAATCCCGTAGGTAAATGTAGAGGTAGCGTGCCGACGGCGATCACATCGACCTTGCAACCATTCCCGACGCGCATCGTCACCTTGTCCTTCGCCAGTCTCCGTTTATTCCGCAGCTCTTGCTGTGATGTAACACCCTGGATGTAACTTTCCATAATTGTAACTCCAACTCTTGCCTTTTCCGGCTATGTGTTATATTATCTCCTCCGTGGTTGGGTTTTTGTCTTTTGTTTTGCATTTTCTCATGTCTTGCATCTCATCTAATGGCATCATGTGCATTGCATCCGCATGTTTTTCATAAAACTTGCTTCTGCTCGTAGTTGCCGCTTCTTCCTTATCTCTGTTGACGTGTCATATCAACCGGACCGCTCTCTTCTCTCTCTTCTCTGAGCCCGTCAAAACCCCCTTATCTCCATGGCCTTTCGTCAAACCCCTTGTGCGCGTCCGAAAGCTGTCCCAAACCCGACCCGGGCAGTCGTGACCGATGGGTCCGGATCATCCCGAAACATCTATAAAATGTCTCTGTTTTCTTATTTGGCCTTCCCTACCAATTTATTCTCATCCATCGGATTTCGATCGGATGATCCAAACTCCTCTCTTTCTCATATTTATAGTCTAACCCTAGACCCTAGGCTGTCCCATCCATCCATCCCCTCACCCGCCGCCGCCACCCACTCTTCCTTGTTCTTCGGGAGCTTGTCCCATCGCCGCCACCAACCCACTCTCTCCATCGGGATCCCTCCAGATCGCACCGACCGCCTCCCTCGTTTTCAGCATCGAACCACCCCAGGCCCCCTCGATCCACTCCTCGCCCGAGCCCCGAGCTCCTCCTCGTCCCCGTGTTCGCCCCGGAGCCCAGCAGGATGGCCGCCGCCGACCTCCTCCGTTCCGTCCCGAACCTGCAGCTAGCAAGATGAGCGCCCACCCCTCCCTCCGTTCTTCTCCTTCCTCTGGATTCTCTCTCTCAATCCTCTCTCTGTTCTGTTGCCATGGACAGGAGCTCGTCGCCGTGCTGATCTGTCTCCACCGGCGTTTGAAGTTCCCTTGGAGCCCGGATCTGGCACCCCGGCCCCCGGATTCGCTCCTCCTCCGCACGGTTCCAGCAAGCACCGGCGTCCTGCCGTTCTCCTTCGATGTTGGAGCTCCCGCAAGCCATCCTCGACGCTGCCCTCATCTGCAAGACCCAGCCTCAAGGCCTCTGACTTCTCCCAAGACGAACCCGGCGAGGCCTCGCCAGGCTCAGATGGGCACGACCGCCTCGATCAGAGGATCTCCACGCCGTGGCCGACGGCCTCCTGAACCTGCTGATGCCCAAGTCCCATCGCGCCGCGCCTGTCCAGCCTCTGCTTCGAGCAGAGGAGGATGATGCCTCGTTCAACGCCCGTTGACCGCGCGAGGATCGTCAGCGCCTCCCTCCTCGCTCGATCCGGCCAAGGCCCGGCTCAGCTGCTTATGCTGCCTCACCGCTGCTTGCCTTCACCGACTGGGCCTCAGCCCATGGGTGAGCTCCCCACAGCCCTCCTCTCTGTCCAGCCCAGCAGTGCTCCAGATTCGGCTCGCATCATTTTTTTTCGTTCTGGACGTTTTTGCTAATTATCCAGAGACTGCAGTTTTCATAAAAACCCTTAATGTTCATGCATTTATAATTCATAAACAGTGCATCGGATTAAAATGAGTTAAACTTGTAAAATGCTTAGAATTTTATCTAGTTTCATAATCTGCTACTTTCATCCATGTTAAAAATGTTAAAAATGTTGTTTGTTTAAATTTGCTCAAATGCCATGTTAAACTGATTTATTTCATAACTAAATAACCGTAGCTCCATCTTTAATAAACTTTATATGTAAATGGGGTAGAAAAATGCATATATTAACTTGGTGCACTTTGTTTTGCTGTTTAACAACAATAAAATATGTTTTAGGGCAGAACAGTACCAATTTCGAAATATGCACATGAGGATTTTCCGGAATTGTTGTTTCTTATTTCCGGCCTCATTTAAACTTGCCTAAATAGTTAGTTTAATTATGCTTCACCTCTTGCCATGTTTAACAACATTTAATATTGTTTGGTAGCTTAAATGAGATTAAACTAAATATGTCAATGTGGTGTTTTGTCAATATGCAACTCGTTGCATATTAAGCTCCACTTAACTTGTAGTATTGTTTGTTGCACTTTACCATGTCATGCCTCATTAAACCGGACATGCATCATACTTGATTGTGCATTATGCCATGATTGTGCTTCCGTGTTTACCATGTTGTTTGCTTCTTTCCGGTTTGCGTCTCTCGTTAGCTTCGGTTTCGTTCCGGAGTTGTGAGGATTCGTTCGACTACTCCCGGTTGTCTTCTTCATGGACTCGTTCTTCTTCCTAGCGTGATTTCAGGCAAGATGACCGTCACCTTGGATCTCACTACTATCATTGCTATGCTAGTTGCTTCGTTCTATCGCTATGCTATGTTACCTAGCACTTGCTTATCAAGCCTCCCAAATTGCCATGAACCTCTAACCTTTGTCACCCCTCCTAGCAAACCATTGTTTGGCTATGTTACCGCTTTTGCTCAGCCCCTCTTATAGTGTTGCTAGTTGCAGGTGAAGATGAAGATTGCTTCATGTTGGATTATGTTTATGTTGGGTTATCACAATACCTCTTATATTATTAATGCATCTATATACTTGGTAAAGATTGGAAGGCTCGTCCTTGTGCCTGGTGTTTTGTTCCACTCTTGCCACCCTAGTTTCCGTCATATCGGTATTATGTTCCCGGATTTTGCGTCCCTGACGCGGTTGGGTGATTTATGGGACCCCCTTGACAGTTCGCTTTGAATAAAACTCCTCCAGCAAGGCCCAACCTTGGTTTTACCATTTGCCTCACCTATGCCCCTTTTTTCCCTTGGGTTTCGGAGCCGAGGGTCATCTTTACTTTACCCCCGGGCAGTGCTTCTTCGAGTGTTGGTCGAACCGAAGAACCCACGGGCCACCTCGGGAAACTCAAGCCTGGTTTCACTCATAGCTTGACTTATCCGGTGTGCCCTGAGAACGAGGTACGTGCGACTCCTATCGGGATTTGTCGGCACATCGGGCGGCTTTGCTGGTCTTGTTTTACCATTGTCGAAATGTCTTGTAAACGGGATTCGAGACGATCGGGTCTTCCCGGAGAAGGAATATCCTTCGTTGATCGCGAGAGCTTATCATGGGCTTGTTGGGACACCCTGCAGGTTTGAACTTTCAAAGCCGTGCCCGCGGTTATGTGGCAGATGGGAATTTGTTAATATCCGTTTGTAGTAAACTTGAAGTAAAACTCTTCTAAAATACACCAACCGTGTGCGTAACCGTGAGTGTCTCTTTTCGGGGTTGATCGAGAGGAGAACACGGTTTCTGGGTTATGTGTGACGTAAGTAGGAGTTCGAGATCACTTCTTGATCATTGCTAGCTTCACGACCGTTCCGTTTGCTTCTCTTCTCGCTCTCACTTGCGTATGTTATCCACCATATCATGCTTAGTCGTTGCTGCAACCTCACCACTTTACCCCTTCCTTTCCCTTTAAGCTTTGCTAGTCTTGATACCCATGGTAATGGGATTGCTGAGTCCTCGTGGCTCACAGGTTACTACACCAACAGTTGCAAGTTCAGGTGTTGCGATGATCATGACGCGAGAGTGATGTTTGCTTGTTTTGGAGTTCTCCTTCTGCTTCTTCTTCGATCAGGGGATAGGTTCGTGTCGGCAGACCTGGCTAGCGGTGGTGGATGTCGTTTGAGTTTCTGTTTGTGTTTCATCCGTAGTCGGATGGTGCTTTTATGTAAGATGATGTTGTATTCGTGTGGCATTGTATGTATTGGATATATCCCCACTATTATGTAATGTTGATGTAATGATATCCACCTTGCAAAAGCGCCTTCAAGATGCGCTTCTATCCTTGGTGGGACCTTCGAGTTCCTTTAGGATAGGGTCGCATCTTGGGCGTGACAAGTTGGTATCAGAGCCTCGACCGACCATAGGAGCCCCCTTGATTGTTGTCCGTTGTTGAGTCTAGAAGAAAACTATTTTGAGTCATAGGATTATATATATATATCGGAGAGTAGGATTCTTTTTACTCCTCAGTCCCTTCGTCGCTCTGGTGAGGCCTCCTGACGTAGATGTTTTGTCTTTCCTCTCCTCAAATTTCACGAAAAAAAATTTAGGATCATGCGGGTATCTTGGGACCGTTCCGATATTCTTGTGACGAGAACATTGTTCTTGGTGCCTCCTGACATTAGGGGTTGTGGAAGTGTCCCGGGGAGTTGAGCTCTGAGGTGTTGTCGTCACAATTTTATCGTTGCAGTTCTGGAATACCTGAGTTTTGCCGACATCGAAAATCTCTTTTATGCAGTTGTTGGTGAGATAACCTCGACGCCACCCAAGATCGGGAGTTCGGGAGTATTGCCATAGCTTGTATAACGGATGCTTTTCAAGGTTGAGGTACATGATTTCGAGTTTTCTTGGTTATGTGTTGAAGGATGGATACAATTGGATCTAGGTATTGTTAGTTTGGGTGAGATATATTGCGCCCCTCGTATCCCCAACACCAGATTACATAACCGAAAGTTTGGGAGTTTATAGGTGGGAATTCAAGTAGCTCCTAGAATATCTTTCCGACAAATGCCTGATATGGGATTGGGTAAATCTCTATCATATGTATTTGTTCCGGCTTATTTCTGCAAGCCAATCCTTTGTTTTGTTTTATTTGTGGTATTCGAGTTGCTTTGAAGTTAAATGTTGAATCCATACCTTTCCTAAACGGTGTTCTCATATTGCTATGTGAATACCAATCCTTCTTGATCATCGAGGTCGTCATGCTAATTCTTTTCCAAACCGGCGTGCTTCTCTTCAAGTGGATCCGATCATTCCAGCATTTGCGAGTTCAATTCTAAGTTTTCTCAACGGTGTTTGTTTCATCCGTCCCAAGTTGTCTTTGTTTTCCCGCCCTCCCACCCTTGTCTGCAAGGACTTATATATTTTAATCAAGTATCCATTTATTCATGTGAAGTCTCTTCACTCTTTTCAATCAATGTTCTGATCCAGTGATCCCTCATGAAGATGCTCAACAGCTCCAAGTTCATCATTCTTCATTCTCGTATTCTTTTCCGGTGGATTTAACTCAATCTCTCAGTGTTGATCATATTCCTTTCCTTTTTGCAAATGCTTTCTCTTGTCGATGCACCTCTTAATCATTCACTTCTTGCTATTCATTTGTTCTGGAGTGTTGAAGATATCTCAGAAGGTTCGTCTTTTCATTCCAGATCCGTTCAAGTTATTTTGAGGTTGTTATCTCATTCAAGCCATTTAATTCAACCGGTGCAACCTCTCTTTAAAATTGTTCAACGGTGTTTTCTTTTGAGGGGGCCCTAACCCCCAGGTCCTTTCCCAGGTTCTTACCTGACTCTTCTAATTTTCCGGGAGCTTCTAAAATTCTTTTCAAAGTTTGACGTGAGAATGGGTTATCATCAGTCATATGTCTTTCTCCAAGATCTTTCAAATTCTTTTCATCGTTGGTTCAACTTTTCCAATTTTCATTCCGGAGTGCCTTAACAATTCATGGTGATGTTTCTCATCGTCTTTCTCAACACAGAAGACCGAAGAAGTGGTTCCTCTAAATCTTGGTCCATTCTCTTGAAGATTCATGGTTCTAGCTTCATGCTATCCTCATAATTGTTTTGATTGTGACAATTCTTTTCTTACCATCCGGAGCATTTCATGAGTTGTTTCCATTTCTTTCCTCCGAAGGCCATCATGTCATAATTCTTCATTCTCAGCGCGTAGCTATCATTCTCCAAATCTTACCGATGCATCGTTCAAATACCCTTTAATCAGTTCATGATCTCTTCGTTCCCATGTATCTAAATCCCCTCAAGTTTCTTCATTCGTTTTCCCATTCTTCCCGGTGATTTGTGCCTTTGCTACTTTCATTTTCAATTCTTACGGTGGTTCGTTCAAGATTTCTCTTCCTTCGTTATCGTATCAATTCATTCTTTCTTTCTTTGTTTCAATCCCACTGGTGGTTCCGTCAATCCCTTCTCAAGTTTGCGCTATCTCTATCCTTAATCCCTCAAGAAGAATAAGTAGTATGCCAAATCCATTGCTTGTCATCAATTTAATTGGTGAAGGATACACATAACATAATTCTTATTCTTGTTTCATCCAAGTGATTAATTCCTCTTTCGGAGTTCCAAGTTTTCCGCATTATCTCGTCACGAAGCTCCATCTAAATCATCGCAAGGCTTCAACTTGTGTTCTCAAATTATCTTTCTTTTTATCATCCTTTTATTACCAGAGTTCTTCATGGAGGCTCTACATGATGGTTCATCAAGGATTCTTTTCATTCTTCAATTGTTCTTCAAGATTTCTCTCGAAGTTATGATCTGTCAAGCCATACTTCAAAATAAACATGGTGCTCAACACATGTTTTGTTTTGAGGAGTTCAAGCATTCTTCATCTTGCATTCCGAAGTGCAATTCTTTCTACCTTATCTTTTGAGGTGGTGTTATGTCACTCTTGACAATTTCCTTCATGTTTCATGATTCATATTGTTGTCAAGAATGAGGTATTTTAAATCCATCAATCTTTTTGTTGGAATTATATTGGGTTATATTTCACCTACAGCCTTCCCTAAGGATTGTTGCTAGTTATGGTGCTTATAAATGACCCAAGTTCTTCATTTGTCCTCCTGGTGAAATAAGTTTCTCGTCTCCTTGTTGATATCAATCCAATCATTTGTTTCCGTTGGTGGCAGAAGCTCACCTCATAATTTTGAGATGTTTCCATAAGCCCACTACAAGCTTATCCTTTCGTTGTTGGTTTTCCAACAACTCCGTTCTAACCTTCTTGGAAGGGTGCTTTCCAAGCTCATTTGTGGCAGAAGTTGGCATTTTCTCCTACATTCTGCTATTCCAATAATCTATCTTCTATTCTTTCTTCAGGAGGCATTGTGATGTTGCTCTCTTCGTCCCATCATCTCGTTTTGCCAATATCATGTTCTTTTCCTTGCTTATCCGTTTAATAGGAGTGTTATGTCCTCTGCTCAAGTTATTTTCATCTTATCAAGTCTTGCATCTCTTTTCAATCGGAATGTTGTTGTAATTGTTCTTATCGTTCCTTGTACATTTCGTTTCAACCGGAGTGCTTGCATGTACTTCTTGTCCATTGTAACCCTTTTCTTATGGCTTTCAACCTACAAGGTTCTTGTAATATTCCTTGTTTCTCTTTGCTAACGGAGTGTTTGCAATCTTGTTCATCTCCATGGTACTCTTTCTTTCAATTTGGTCAACCTCTCAAGGTTCTTTAGTTTCACTCTTTTGTCGAAGAAGCAACTTAGTTTTACCTCTTATCTTCCTCTTCTTTTTCCCTCCGGTGCCATCCTAGATCTCGGGACGAGATCTTCTCATAGTGGTGGAGTGTTGTAACACCCTGGATGTAACTTTCCATAATTGTAACTCCAACTCTTGCCTTTTCCGGCTATGTGTTATATTATCTCCTCCGTGGTTGGGTTTTTGTCTTCTGTTTTTCATTTTGTTCATGTCTTGCATCTCATCTCATGGCATCATGTGCATTGCATCTGCATGTTTTTCATAAAACTTGCTTCTGCTCGTAGTTGTCGCTTCTTCCTTATCTCTGTTGACGTGTCATATCAACCGGACCGCTCTCTTCTCTGAGCCCGTCAAAACCCCCTTATCTCCATGGCCTTTCGTCAAACCACTTGTGCGCGTCCGAAAGCTGTCCCGAACCCGACCCGGGCAGTCGTGACCGATGGGTCCGGATCATCCCCAAACATCTATAAAATGTCTCCGTTTTCTTATTTGGCCTTCCCTACCTATTTATTCTCATCCATCGGATTTCAATCGGATGATCCAAACTCCTCTCTTTCTCATATTTATAGTCTAACCCTAGACCCTAGGCTGTCCCATCCATCCATCCCCTCACCCGCCGCCGCCACCCACTCTTCCTTGTTCTTCAGGAGCTTGTCCCATCGCCGCCACCAACCCACTCTCTCCATCGGGATCCCTCCAGATCGCACCGACCGCCTCCCTCGTTTTCAGCATCGAACCAACCCCAGGCCCCCTCGATCCACTCCTCGCCCGAGCCCCGAGCTCCTCCTCGTCCCCGTGTTCGCCCCGGAGCCCAGCAGGACGGCCGCCGCCGACCTCCTCCATTCCGTCCCGAACCTGCAGCTAGCAAGATGAGCGCCCACCCCTCCCTCCGTTCTTCTCCTTCCTCTGGATTCTCTCTCTCAATCCTCTCTCTGTTCTGTTGCCATGGACAGGAGCTTGTCGCCGCGTTGATCTGTCTCCACCGGCGTTCGAAGTTCCCTTGGAGCCCGGATCTGGCACCCCGGCCCCCGGATTCGCTCCTCCTCCGCCCGGTTCCAGCAAGCACCGGCATCCTGCTGTTCTCCTTCGACGCCGGAGCTCCCGCAAGCCATACCCGACGCCGGCCCTCATCTGCAGCACCCCAGCCTCGCGCGCCTCCTGCACTTCTCCCGCACGAACCCGGCGAGGCCCACCTCGTGCCTGTACGTGCCTGACCGCCTCGATCAGAGGATCTCCACGCCGTGGCCGACGACCTCCTGAACCTGCTGATGCCCAAGTCCCATCGCGCCGCGCCTGTCCAACCTCTGCTTCGAGCAAAGGAGGATGATGCCTCGTTCAACGCCCGTTGACCGCGCGAGCATCGTCAGCGCCTCCCTCCTCGTTCGATCCAGCCAAGGCCCAGCTCGCTCGCGCCGCCCCTCAGCCTGCTGCCTTCACCGACTGGGCCTCAGCCCATGGGTGAGCTCCCCACAGCCCTCCTCTCTGTCCAGCCCAGCAGTGCTCCAGATTCGGCCCGCATCATTTTTTTTCCGTTCTGGACGTTTTTGCTAATTATCCAGAGACTGCAGTTTTTAGAAAACCCCTTAATGTTCATGCATTTATAATTCACAAACAGTGCATCAGATTAAAATGAGTTAAACTTGTAAAATGCTTAGAATTTTATCTAGTTTCATAATCTGCTACTTTCATCCATGTTAAAAATGTTAAAAATGTTGTTTGTTTAAATTTGCTCAAATGCCATGTTAAAATGATTTATTTCATAACTAAATAACCGTAGCTCCATCTTTAATAAACTTTATATGTAAATGGGGTAGAAAAATGCATAGATTAACTTGGTGCACTTTGTTTTGCTGTTTAACAACAATAAAATATGTTTTAGGGCAGAACAGTACCAAGTTCGAAATATGCACATGAGGATTTTCCGGAATTGTTGTTTCTTATTTCCGGCCTCATTTAAACTTGCCTAAATAGTTAGTTTAATTATGCTTCACCTCTTGCCATGTTTAACAACATTTAATATTGTTTTGTAGCTTAAATGAGATTAAACTAAATATGTCAATGTGGTGTTTTGTCAATATGCAACTCGTTGCATATTAAGCTCCACTTAACTTGTAGTATTGTTTGTTGCACTTTGCCATGCCATGCCTCATTAAACCGGACATGCATCATACTTGATTGTGCATTATGCCATGATTGTGCTTCCGTGTTTACCATGTTGTTTGCTTCTTTCCGGTTTGCGTCTCTCGTTAGCTTCGGTTTCGTTCCGGAGTTGTGAGGATTCGTTCGACTACTCCCAGTTGTCTTCTTCATGGACTCGTTCTTCTTCCTAGCGTGATTTCGTGCAAGATGACCGCCACCTTGATCTCACTACTATCATTGCTATGCTAGTTGCTTCGCCCTATCGCTATCTTTGTGTTACCTACCACTTGCTTATCAAGCCTCCCAAATTGCCATGAACCTCTAACCTTTGTCACCCCTCCTAGCAAACCATTGTTTGGCTATGTTACCGCTTTTGCTCAGCCCCTCTTATAGCGTTGCTAGTTGCAGGTGAAGATGAAGATTGCTTCATGTTGGATTATGTTTATGTTGGGTTATCACAATACCTCTTATATTATTAATGCATCTATATAATTGGTAAAGGGTGGAAGGCTCGGCCTTATGCCTGGTGTTTTGTTCCACTCTTGCCACCCTAGTTTCCGTCATATTGGTATTATGTTCCTAGATTTTGCGTCCCTAACGCGGTTGGGTGATTTATGGGACCCCCTTGACAGTTCGCTTCGAATAAAACTCCTCCAGCAAGGCCCAACCTTGGTTTTACCATTTGCCTCACCTATGCCCGTTTTTCCCTTGGGTTTCCGGAGCCCGAGGGTCATCTTTACTTTACCCCCGGCCAGTGCTCCTTCGAGTGTTGGTCCGAACCGAGCAACCTCTGCGGGGCCACCTCGGGAAACTCAAGCCTGGTTTTACTCGTAGCTTGACTTATCCGGTGTGCCCTGAGAACGAGGTACGTGCGACTCCTATCGGGATTTGTCGGCACATCGGGCGGCTTTGCTGGTCTTGTTTTACCATTGTCGAAATGTCTTGTAAACGGGATTCCGAGACTGATCGGGTCTTCCCGGGAGAAGGAATATCCTTCGTTGATCGCGAGAGCTTATCATGGGCTATGTTGGGACACCCCGCAGGTTTGAACTTTCAAAGCCGTGCCGCGGTTATGTGGCGATGGGAATTTGTTAATATCCGTTGTAGTAAACTTGAAGTAAAACTCTTCTAAAATACACCAACCGTGTGCGTAACCGTGAGTGTCTCTTTTCGGGGTTGATCGAGAGGAGAACACGGTTTCTGGGTTATGTCTGACGTAAGTAGGAGTTCGGGATCAATTCTTGATCATTGCTAGCTTCACGACCGTTCCGTTTGCTTCTCTTCTCGCTCTCACTTGCGTATGTTAGCCACCATATCATGCTTAGTCCCTGCTGCAACCTCACCACTTTACCCCTTCCTTTCCCTTTAAGCTTTGCTAGTCTTGATACCCATGGTAATGGGATTGCTGAGTCCTCGTGGCTCACAGATTACTACACCAACAGTTGCAGGTTCAGGTGTTGCAATGATCATGACGCGAGAGCGATGTTTGCTTGTTTTGGAGTTCTCCTTCTGCTTCTTCTTCGATCAGGGGATAGGTTCCAAGTCGGCAGCCTGGGCTAGCAGGGTGGATGTCGTTTGAGTTTATGTTTGTGTTTCATCCGTAGTCGGATGGTGCTTTTATGTAAGATGATGTTATATTCGTGTGGCATTGTATGTATTGGATATAGCCCCACTATTATGTAATGTTGATGTAATGATATCCACCTTGCAAAAGCGTCTTGAAGATGCGCTTCTATCCTTGGTGGGACCTTCGAGTTCCTTTAGGATAGGGTCGCATCTTGGGCGTGAGCCTGACATGTGAGTTACAAATATGAGCAACGGCACCGGTATCAAATACCCAGGAGTTACTACGAGTACTGGTAAGGTACACATCAATTACATGTATATCAAATATACCTTTAGTGTTGCCGGCCTTCTTGTGCGCTAAGTATTTGGGGCGTTCCGCTTCAAAGGACCCTTCCTTTGCAATAAAAGCACTCAGCCTCGTGCTTGGGTCAATTCTTTGACTTCTTCCGGCAAGAATCGGCTTATCGGGCGCGCAACATCCTTGCCGTCCTTCTTGA